>VZTD01005605.1:1376920-1470131 GCA_013397725.1 Rhagologus leucostigma | reverse complement strand
TTCTTTTTTTTTCTTTTTTTCCTTTTTTTTCTTTTTTTTCTTTTTCCATTTTTTTTTCTTTTTTTTGGCATTTATGCTGCACGCACAGTAAAAGGCAATTCTGACGCAGTAAATTCAGTACCAGGAGTAGAACTAAAATATGAAAAAGTAAAAAACCTTGACGTTAAAGTTGTAGGTTTGGGATTTATGGGATTTTCTGAAGTTTGTTTCTTGCCTGTGCTATAGAAATAAAAGCTTGTTTTGATTCTGACCCTGAAGTAACTGCTAAAAAGGGAAAAGCAGAGGAGCTTTTTAATATTAGTAAAAACTTGCAGGTCCATTTTAATTATTTGGAAGTGCTTTTGATGCAGGGTTTCCTACTAATAAATACCACTAGATGCTGATGTTCCTAGAGGTCTGGGTTCAGTTACACTATCCCAGCTTCCTCCTCCCCTCTCTTTACCCCAAATGGTGGAGAGGTCATTATTTTACGTGACTCCTGTATATGAGGTCACCTCCACGAACACACACAGTCACTCTTGTCACCACAGGAACCTTAGAATCATAGAATTTTCTCTTGTTCTGTTGCCTGTTACCTGGGAGCAGAGATTGACCCCCACCTCACTACAACCTCCTGCTGAGACCCCCTGAGCATCCTTTTCTTTCTCCTTTCTAGGAGTGGGTCTCCTCTCTGCTCCACTCCAAGCATCTTCTTTGTGTCTAGTTTGTCATAGTTAGAAAAATTCAGAGCAATAGAAAGCTACTATTTCTCTTTTACTGGTTCATAATCTGGCACTTTAGTTTAAAAGGTCATATTTTATACCATTTAGGTTGCCTTTGCTTTTTTAAAATATAGCCTGTGCATTTTTTATCAATAATTAGGACAGAAAGTGCCCATGTATATATTTTCAGTCATATCTGTAATAAATTGCAAAAGTAAGCAAAGCTTGGAAGCAAACTAGAAGTTGAACCAAATCTGATTCCAGATTTACTTTTCTTGAACCAAAACAAACAAACAAAATGTTTTACCAGTTTAAAACCTAGAAAAGGAGTATTCATCTCCATTCTTTTGTTTCATCTGTTTTCCTTCGAGATGAATGTCTTCAATTCCTGCTTTTTTCCCATGGAAAAAAAAGCTTTTACAGATGTTTTTGATTTTTTTTTTTTTTAATGGGACAGGTACTTTTTGCTCACTAATCTCCCCCTCTGGTTGTCAAGTAGGGGAGAGTATGTGGCGCCTGGACTTATCTGTTCTCTTGCTTAGTACAGAGAGCATCTTTTGTTGAGTTTTTATGGACCTGTGATCCCAGTGAAAGCAGGAATCACAGTTTTCTGCCACCAGAACAATGCCTTGTAGTGCAGTTGTGGCTTTCCTTCCCTCTCTTACCAGTATTGTTTAATTAAAAACTTTGTTTGAATGTTTGTCATAAATGTAGGTCTTTTCTTTGTTCTACTGTTCATCAAGGAGCGTGCTGGATGGATGTCCTCTCTCCATTACAGCTGTTGGGAACTTTCAATAGTAAAAGCAAAAGTGAATAACTCAGTGCTAAAAACTACTGCAACTGAATGTAGAATTGCACTCTCCTGTAGTGTTGTATTTTTCCCCTTCCCTGTGTTTACCTTTCCAGGTGGGTCCCCCCTTCCCCGCCCCTAGCCCTAACCACTCCCTCGGGTTTCTCCCATTGATTCTGTTGCCCCAACTCCGCCCATGTACCACCCCTGTGACCATTGGTCCATGTGCTCTCCCTGCCCCCTTCGCCCCGGATAAAGGACCCTGCATGCCGTGTGACTCCATCTCTCGCATTCTACCCTGCCTTGGGGCACCAGCCTCTGCCTGGGGGACCATGCCATGTGCTGTCTCTCTTCCTTTGGGAGCCAGCACTTGGGCTGGATCTGGGCTTCTGGGCGCCACCATGCAGCGAGCATTCTCGCCTCCTTTACCGTCATCGTGTTGCGGGGCTTCAGCTTTCCGGAGGATGCAAGGGCAGCCTGGACGAGGCATGGGAAGCGGAACAGCCACTGTCCCCAAGCAAGCCTCACTGCACTCTCCGAGAAGGCTGTGGCATGCCATACCACCGCAGGAAGTCCTCACTCACCGCAACACTTTCCTACTAACTTTTCAATGATTTTACATCCCTCCATACATTAAACTGTGGTGCACCCAGCATGGCCACTGATTCTGATGGCTTTAGGTATTGATGTCATGTTATTCCAACTTTAGATTTGATTTGACAGTTCAAGTTTTTGTGGTGTCTTGTTGTGGGTTTTTTTAAATAGTGAGACAGTTTCTTAATTTACTGCAATTTGAGACTTTATCACAAGAGTAGGTGACACTGATGCAGCAGCAGTTTCTCCTATTCCTTGGCAATATGTCCCCACAATTGCATTTCCACAGGAGAAAAATGTGAGGCATTTTTACTGCTTTTTGAAATGTCTAGGTACTATGGCAACTTGTCTATGAATTTGGACAATCCCCCAATATCCATTACATTGTAGGCATATTTCTGGATCACATTGGGGTATTTTTGTGATATGACAAGAAGCATTTAACCTCATTCATTCACATTTATCATGAAATTAAATTTAGCTCAGTTCTGTTTGGATCATAGAGAGTATGCCCATGTTGAACAGCTCCATTGTTGTTGCTTTAAACCCAAAATAAATCAAAGATTCGTATTTTTTATCCATTTTAGAGCACTTCAGGTCACTTCTTACATGGATTCATTCAGTGCATTATTGTTGCTATTACTCTTGCTGTATTGGCTCCCAGGCTGGTTTTGGGTCCCTGCAGGCACAAAAATTTCTCCAGGCCCATATCTCTAATCCGTGTGAGGGAAAGAGCATCTCATCTCACCAGTGAGGAGAGCATGTGAGTGGCAGCAGCCACCAGTAGAGAGGTCTGTAGTCCCTGAGTAGAGAAAAACAAGGGTAGTTTTCTGAGACCACAGCTAGTATGCTTGGTGGAGGAAAGAAGCAGAGAGATAACAAGGCAGTAGGCCAGGAGCAGCAGGTTGGAAGCTGGCTAGAGAGGGGTGATTGATTAGGAGGAAGCTGCCAAAGCGTGATGGCACACACCTCGGTGCTGGTCCTGCTGCATCAGCCTCTGTAATGAGAAGCACGTGTAAAGCATGGATGTGTGGTCAGCCCTGTCACCTGTCAGAGCAGGGCTGGGACTCTGCAGGGGGAACGGGAGCTCTGCCGTGGCTGGGACCGAGGGGCAGTGAAGTGACACAGCTTTCTCAGGAGGGGTGTCTGGAATTCCAAGGACATGGCAAGGGCAGGGACCACAGAGTGCTGCCAGCATCAGCTGTGCTCACTCCTAAATTTGCGTGGCACAGTGCATTAGCAGGCAGCTGAGAAGCGGCAGCAGACGTGTCACAGCAGACGTTCCTTCTAATCTCCTGCAACCTGGGCCAGCTTCTCTCACTCAAACAGCTGAAGTTTTGGCTTTCAGAAATTGAGCGCTGATCTTTTTCCCAAAAAATTAATTTTGAAATTGAGGATGCAGTATGTATGCTGCTGACCTGAACATATGTTACAACCTGATAGTAACAGAATCATCACTCAGCATCACTTCACAAATAAGTGTGCTGCTTAATCTTTTTCTGCCAAATCATGGTTCCTTTAGGACCACCTTATCACTCTGAGGCATTGCCTCTTCCTCTGTTGCCATTAACTGTCCTAAACGATTACATTCCCAGAAAAAAAGCTATAGATTCATGTAGGTAAGATGTTGAAGCTGGATGAAGAGGAAATTTGAATGGCCACATATATTGCCACTTTTCCAGAGTAAAGTTTAAGTAAATTTGACACACTCCTCTGTGAGAGTCCTTCATGCAATGGTATTCCATTAGGGCAGCAAAAGAATAAAATAACAATCATAGTTGTTTCTCCTATGGATTGGAGTGAAAGAAATAGGGAGATTATTAATATAATTTCAACTGCAAACGGTCATCAGACCCCTGGATATCAGTCACTCACAAGAGTGCAAGAAAGGTATAATTCAAGTAATTTCAACTACAGGAGTGGAAAATCATCTCATTCTGTTTTTTTGACTTTTTCTATGATATGTTAGTGACATTTGTAAAAGCTATATGATAGCTGAACTTTTAAATTGGTTTCTGATGTAAAGGCTTGAAATTTTAAGGTAAAACAACATTGCTCCAGGACAAATCATAGTCAGCAAAATCCGCACAGCCAGATACACAGGCACAGCACTTCATTAGCAGGATGGGAAAATTCCCTTTGTCTTGTGGGGATAGGCCACCAGCCAGAGGCACAAGAGTTTTATAGCTTCTGCCTCAACATATCTGTTGGGAAGATGGCTAAAACCTAATCTGAAGCTCATCTCATTTATTTGGACCCTTTCCCTCATGCAAGAGCACCAAATGTCTTGCACAGAACTGCCTGGCAGCAGGGTTTAAGTCATGTAGGTCTAATGGAATCTGTCCTGGTTGGTTTTTTTCAGCAGAGCTCCACTGCAAATATATTGGGGAACTAATATAACTTGTCACGGAGTCTGAGTTGCAGTCACGGCAGTGATGGCAGCATGTTTTAGAGGTATCCAAAATAAACTTTAAATTAGCTAGCTCAGGTAGAAATAGTAGTCTGTGGCAGGATGATGCTCAGGACAGAAAAATGTTCCTAGTTCTTGGGCAGAAGCAAATGTGTTTTTCTAATACAGTGATTATTATCTCGCTGAATATGAATTTACACCTAAAAACCATGGAACTGAGTTGTTTGTTCCCCGTGAACTTTCATGCAGCTTTGTACTCTGGCCAACTATTTTCCTGGATGATTCATAATTTATAATGTGGGACACCATTCCAAGTTAAATTAAGTTGTATTATTGAGGCTTCAATTTAAAAATATGATAATTTGCAAGTGTGGATTTTTATGAGGGCAAAAAATCCTGGATTTTAGCTGATCTGTTAGTGACTTAAATCTCTCAAACCACTAAGCCCTGCATAATCTTAAGAGCAGTAGCTCTGCATTCAATTTGCTACTTCACAAGTCAGCATCTTCTCTGAGTATTTGAGGAGGAATTATTTTAATGTCAGCTGACATGGAATTGCTGCATGTGTAATCCCCAATCAGTAAAACTCACACATTTGCACACACATGCCCGGCACACGTTCTGTAGGACAGAGCACAATTGCTATGATGTTCACAAGATTTTTCAGCAGTATTCTAACAGGTTGTCATCATCTTTGGATCATCCTATTCTCACAATATCTATTAGATTGCCTAGCACTCACCTTGTGATGCTCTATTAGTCAAAACATCTCTTTGCCCATATATTCAAATGAACTGTAGAGGTTATTAACTTGCCCTTGGCAAAAAGATTTAGCTTTCTAGGGCAAATGCTTTTATAAATTCTGCATGTGACAGTTTTATTACATATTGTAAATAGAATACCCTGCCAGATTTTTATGACAGCCATCACTAAGTCATTCAGACCTTATTACTTTTCAACCCTTCACATACCTTGAATATCTTTTAATTTTTTTTTTTTTAATATTTAACAGGCCTTGCTTTGGTCAAAGGCACTTTTTTACTTCCATAGCAAATTTTATTTACTAACATAACTGTTCAAAACATTTTGTATTAAGCCAAATATTTTATCTCGCAGAAAATCAAGGCTGTATTTTAATTTGGCTCAGACACAAATTAATTTGCACATTCTGCATTTATAGTAATAGACGCATTTAAGCTTGTACAGTCTCTGCTAGCAGTTAATGTAATAGTTTCTGTGCTCAGCTGCATACCTATCCTGGGTCTCACTATTTCTAACGGAATGAGTATTCTGCTGTTATTGACTTCATTTTACATTTTGTATTTCAAAACAACAGATATGTTGTGAAAACAAAAAGCACATAATCCATGCTGGTGTTAAGACTTACTCAGACATATCTAGTTACTGCATATTTTGGCAACTCATTTCTCTGATCCGAAGGATGCTGTCAGAGAAGGAAAAAGAGTTGTTGAAGAGATTTTGTTTAGACATGTAGTTTATTAGCAATGGAAATCTCACATGTGATAGGCTTGGTGAGATAGGAGATAAAAACAGCAGTTCCTACTTCAGTTTTGCTTCCCGCTGAGAAGACAAACATAACAGAGGGAGGAGAGAGACTGGCTGTGGTAAAGAGACAGTAAAAGTGAAGAGTAATGATTGTCAAAATGATGTAAGGAACGCAGAAGACTAGGTTCCTAAATTTAATAACCCTTTTGGAATGTTGCCTTCAGTAGTAATTGAAAAGACAGCAAAGCTCAGTTGCTGGAGAGCTGCTGGCAAGGGGGCTGAGCTGCCTGGGGAAGAACATCTCGCTGCTGAGAGAGGCAGCTGAGCCTCCCCCTCCAGCTGTGGGCCTTGGGACAAGCCTCTTCTCTTGTGCCTTGGCAAACCAAGCCTTAGCTCTCCCTGGGGATGTCATATGAGGACAGACTGAAGGTGGGGCTCATACAGTCACTAGTTCATCAAAAATGAAAACGTTGATGGAGCTTCCACTTCCAGAAGTTGGTAGGAAGGTGGTATGGTGGGCTGTGAAAGAGGGAAGGATCCAAGCCCCTTCTGGTTTTATGCTGCTGCCTGATGGGATGTGCCTTCTTACAACCTGCAGTTCTGATGAATCAGAAAAAAAATTCCTCTTAATAGAGAACCTTGAATTGGCTATAATGAGCCCTTATTTTAAAATTCACTGTATGTTGTTCCTTTTTCTTAATCTTTCTGCAAGTGTATGAACTCAGATTCTTAAAAAGGAAAGAATCAGGTGATTTGCAGCTTTAAAGTTGTATATTTTGCTGTCTAGGCAACTTACAGTAGTTAGGTCACATTATGATAATTAGCCTATTTATAAGTTAGCTAACGGAGTTCTTTGTTTTAAGCGCTATAAATTCTAAAATTAGTGAATAAAGCTAGAAGCCGGTTTTCAGATCCATTTAGATGAAAGGTGCTATATAATTTTAAAGCTATTATAAATGATTGAAAGATGTTTTCACAACTGCTGCTAGATTGCATGGGAATGTGGAATAGCATTTCAAAAGATTTCAAAATTAATGTGGCTGTGGGTGTGCTCTGGAGAACTGCTGAACCTTCACTACAGCTTCCTTTTTGCCTGCTACTGACTATGGCAGTGTTTCAGTAATCAGGTACTCATTTTCATGCTAACTTCCTTCACTTTCAGTCCTGAGTCTCCCAGCCCCTCTAAAAAGGTATTGAGTTTTTTTTTATACATATGCACATGCACACACACATCTCCACCCACCCTATTTAATAATGATAGATTCTAAATCATCTGTATGGTTAGGGGTGGGAATCCAGGTGTATCTTAGTCTCCATCAAGTGCAAGGTCTCCAAAATAAAAGTATTTTAAAACTGTTCTTGAAAACAAAATCAGACTTCTACCTTATTAAACGTTAAGATATACTAGTTATATTGTCACGGTAAATATTGTGTTTTCCATTGCATTAAAAGCAGTGATTCAGGCTCCTTATTTATGTATGAACAGCACGTTCTTCCGATAATGATGATATTTGATTTTAAAAAAACTGCTAAGGATGCACTTGCTGCTGAATCTCTTAATTATATTGACCTAACATTTACTTTTAAATAAGCGCTTTAAGAGATTTTTCCATCTGTCAGACTTCTTTTTTCTAGTTGTTTTTGAAATGTTTTGCTGGTGGAGAGAGATGCAGTTCTTTAATGTCTCCTCACAATTAAACCTAATGGAAATATCACATTTGTGCTTAATCTAAAGTAGTGGCTTTAAATAATTAACTCTCTTTGGATGTTTTGTAGATGATAGATATGGGTCTCTTCTGCCTAAAAAGTTGCTTCAAAGTCTCTATAAAAGGAATATAGGAAAATTTTGAAAGATGTTCTAAGACTAGGGAACACATTTCAGCAAGAATTCTCCCTGTAATAACCCAGGAGTCTTATTTTTCAAAGAAATCTTATTTTTTTGAAAAGGACTCTTGACAACAGTAGTTAGTGGTGAACTCTTAGATTTTCAAAAACTATCTTGTATTTAATCCTCCAGTTCTTGTTGGCTTTTCTTTGTGATGTGTCTCTCCTTCTCTTGGGTCTCTCTGCATCATTCTTATGCTAAGCAAAGAACGGGAGAATGAGATCAAAGAATAAGAACCAAGAAACTAAATTGATTATGTAACCTGCACTTTGAAAACTGGTTAACTGAAACATTCTATTTTTTTTAAAGTTTTATTTCATTAACTCTTCCGCTGAGTATATTGTTATTTCCTTTACATTTCTAGCATTGTGATACCTAGGGATGAATTCAATAGAATTGTTACATCATTTACTATAATAGGATGTGACATGATGCAACTTGATATAGTGCCTGAAAATAGCAAGATACAATGCACTGCAGAAGGCATTTGAAAATTCTGAGCACTGCAGGTAGAAAATAGCCAATTCGAAGACTGGCACGTGCATATCTTCATTTTTACTCTCTAATTATGCCATAAACAAGCCTAATTCACTATAGCACTTTGAAGTAGTTGGCAATTATTCGTTTCAGACTAAAACATTACCTTAGGCAGCAAGAACTTCACTTCTTCATACATCAACATGTTATTGTGTTAATGTGCTTATTATTGTACCATTTTGATTGACAATGCTAATTATGATTGTTCTTGAACTTAATGTAATTTTTTTGGCTGACAGTGACCGTTTAATAAATGGGAACGACTTTTCACTACAAGAGATATAAGTGTTTAAAAGGGAATGGCTCTTCTTTTCCATAGAATCCAAACATTACTTTTCTTACTTAAAGTCTTACCTCATCGTACTTTTAATGACACTCTAGGAGGGTGTGGTTATCCTCAAATAATCACACTGGTGGGAAATTAAAGGTAGTCTGTTCATAAATAACAAGCAAGAAAATGGAAAAGTTCATAAATGACAAGTCAAGGGAAAAGGTTAGAATCCTTTTTTTTGGAATCTGTTAATTGAAATCTAAAAAACCTGTTGTAGTTTAATTTTAAAGTTGTATGTCTGAAACTTGGGATAATTCATGCATAACTGCATCTTTTTATTCTGCTGAATAAAACTATTCACCATTTAAAAAAAAAAAAAAAGAGAGCAGTTGATAATCCAACCCGCCTGGAAACAAAAGTAGTGAGTGTCTGTGTAGAATCAGTGTAGACAAATCATGTTTTTTGCAAGAGAAGGATTCAGCTGTGTGAACTGCTTTTTTGCTGCTATTCGTAAAGCTGCATTTGTGCCTAGCCCATTGTTGAGAAATTTGTCATTAATGTTTGTATTAATTATTTGACTATGGCAGATTAAATTATGGCATTTGACCTTTGTGAGGGCACAAAGGGTCCTCTGGAGTTACGTTGTGCTCTTTGAAATCAGAGAAATACTGCCCTAATTAAACACACAGGAAGTGTCTTTCCAATCTCATTTAGCATTATTATTTCAGTGTCCCCCTTAACCCACAGCATAATTAATTAGCATTAGGAGCCATATGCTCACACTGTGTGTTCATTCCTTCCTCTGAACAATGCCTGTGTTTCTGTAGGGTTTAGCAGTGTTCTTCCCTATCCAGGGGTCTGGAGTGGGACACGGAGGGAATGCTCTTGGAGGGATACATCTTTCTGCCAGGGGGAAATTAGTTTGGGGAAATAGGAACAATGAGAAATGCAGTTTACGGCCCTTTGTGGGTGAGAAATGTCAGCAGATTCTGCCCCTCTGCTCCAGTCTGGTGACACTCCACCTGGAGTGCTATATCCAGCCTTGGAATCCTTAGCACAGGAAGGACATGGACCTTTTGAAGTAAGTCCAAAGGAGGCCACCAAGATGATCAGAGGGATGGAGCAGTTCTGCTATGAGGAAAGGCTGGGAGAATTGGGCTTGTTCAGCCTGGAAGAGATAAGGCTTTGGAGTGACCCAGTTGGGGCCTTCCAGTACCTGAAGGGAGCCCACAGGAAAGATGGAGAGAGACTATTTACAAGGGCCTGGAGTGACCGGACAAGTGGGAAAGGCTTCAAACTGAGAGTAGGTTTAGATCAGATATTAGGAAGAAATTCTTTACTGTGAGGGTGGTAAGGCCCTGGCACAGGTTGCCCAGAGAAGCTGTGGATGCCTCATCCCTGGAAGTGTTCAAGGCCAGGTTGGATGGGGCTCTGAGCAGCCTGGTCTAGTGGAAGATGTTCTTGTCCATAGCAGGGGTTTGGAACAAGATGATCTTGAAGGTCCCTTCCAACACAGGCCATTCTATGATTCTGTGTATAGCAGGGTACAGGAAGAAGAAATGGAAAAAAATAGCTGCAATCTTTTATGGGTGGGCAAGACAGACTGGTGTTAATCTTGCATTGGAAAGGCAAAGCTGAGCAAGAAGTTTTTTGAAGAAATCGTCACTGTAAGGTTAGTGGGAGTTTGAGGACAGAAGGAAATGGTATGAGTGTAGAGAAGATGAAAAATATGCTGTTCAGCTAAAAAATAGTACAGGAGTTGCAGCCCCATGATCACAAAGACACTGAGAAGCTCAGGCTGCTGGAGATCTGAGTAGTGCCCCAGCAGGGTCCTCCTCTCAGCACTGATTACAAAAGGAGGTTTGGGCTACCAGGGTCCTAATTTAGACCTCTCATGCAAATGTTGAAAACTGCCAGGGGTTTGGGGTGGAGTCTTGCTATTTCTGGTTTTTTTGTTCCATCTTTGTGCAATACAACAGCAGTCTGGGTTACTAAACTGTGGTTACTGTTGTAAGTATAAATAATAATAATGGTTCCTGCTGTCACTTAAAATATATTGCAAACAATCTAAGGGCTTCAGTTTCTCCTTGATAGGAAAATGTGCGCCATAAAGTAATACTGTGCATTGGAATAGAAAAGAAAATATATTAAATCTGTGTTTAAAATAACTTATGCTGTACCTCAGCAAATTTTCAATAACTGAGGAGGCAAGATATCTGGGACGCTTGTGGGATATTTTAGTTTTCCTTTATTACGAATTTTCAGTTTCATACTGGCTATCAGTGCTAAATAAAGGCACTGCCATTAGGTCTTGGGTGTGTTAATTATTAGCTGCATTTATTGCTACTGGCCTTTTCAGATTTCATTGTGGGTGAGGACTTCCTGGGACGGATGATGTGGTGGTATCATCTAGCGATTTCTAACTCCAGAGAAATTAAGGTTGTCCAGGTCTCACCTGGTGAAAACCTTCTCTTTGCTTTGACTTGCTTAAATTCCCTGCTTGTATTTGTGCCTGGGATTCTTGCCATGAGCGAGTGGTTAGATCAGCAGCCAGACCTTGCCCTCAGCACCTCCTCCAGTGGCCCCTGTGCTGTCACATTTGGTTGTTCTCTGCTGTTGCTGCCCCTGAGCACAGCCCTGGTGGGGTCAAGGGGGAGCACATGTGAGCCTGGTCCGGCTCATTGCCCTCAGTGTTGCTGGGCTGGAAGGGAAGGAAGGGATGGAGCAGGACAGCCGTTACCTTCATGGTGTCACAGCATCCCCCTGAACCTTCGAGGATCACAGACACACTTTCTTCTCTTACCTTTTAACACACAAGTTTAGCATCAAGGCCTGGTATTCTTGTGGGCTTTTAGGGAATATTCCCTTAAGTATGCATTTATTTTCAGTCCTATAGTGAAGCCAAATATCCTATGTATCACTATACCTAAGTGCATTAGGTTGCATTTTAGAATATTTCAAATGCTTTTACTCTACAAAATTTTAATTCCTCTCCTTCCCTCAGAAAAGGAAAGAAAGGAAAATAAAATAAAGGTAAAAGGCCTAGGCAAAGATATGTAGGATTACACTGTGTGTGCAATGTTGCTACTATTTATAAAAAAGTAAATGTAATCTTTGATACATGAAAATTTTTAATACCACAAAAATTCTCTGATCCCCCCCCCAAGAAAGTCTTTATATATAAATGTCTTTATATATATATGATTCTATAATAAATGCATGGTGTAATATTTGTTCTGTTATAATTAGAATATAGAGATGTTTTGAAATTCCTCTAAATTCAAATAAAAACCCTCTTGGTTTGGTTAGAACAGTTGACACATGACAAAAGTTTATTTGATATATATATGTCTGCTTCAAACTACATTTTATGATATTTCAGTTGTGGACTATTATTTAAAGGTCTCCAGGGAGATGAAAGAGTCCAAGCACTGTGTTGTGATTTCCACCTTTGGCTTTCTAGGGGCCCATCAGCAGTCATATTCTCTTCTACCCTGCTATTTTGGAAAAGGTGATGGAAAACATAGATTTGTTAGAGAGGAGAGACATAGGGAAACCCACAGGTGCACAGTAATCTGTCACAGGTGACTTGAGATGGGATTACTCTGCCATGCTCATAATTTCCCTCTGACTGTACAGTGCCATCATATCCAATTTAAGACAATAAAATGGAATTGTATACATGATCATCTGGTTGCCAAACTTAAGATCATGGATGAAGTACAAGCGTAATACCCACAATATGGCTTTCTGCAGAGCCCCATCCAGCCTGGCCTTGAACACTTCCAGGGGTGGGGCATCTACAGTTTGTCTGGACAACCTGTGCCAGTGCCTCACCACCCTCACAGGAAAGAATTTTTTCCTATTTTTTTTTTTACGGTAAACTTGGCTCCTTTTGTGTTATTATCTTAACTTTTTTAATTTTTACCAAAGCAAACCCTGGAATGGAAACATCTATTAACTACCACTACAATCAGTATTTCTATGTTATTTTCTTGGAAACGGTTGAACCTGCACCAGTTACACTCTTTCTCATGTGGCTGGTATTTCAAACAAGAGCATCTACTCACAATTAACCACAAGTGCTGTGAGGGATGATTCTAAAAGTCCCTTCTTGCCTTAAAATCTATTCATTGGAATAATCAGCACATGGGCCCTTATAAGCCTTTAGGATTGCTGCAGCAATTTGCATACTTAAAAAATGCTGATAATATGTACTGTAGTGTGAAGATACCAAAGACTTAGATTAACCATTTTAAAAGGTTTTGCATTGTTTGAACACTGCAAGCTGCTCTAAGTATTCCTGAAATTAGGGCACTCTGCTGTGTAGGATAAGGTGGCAACATCATTACATCTCAGGCTCTGGGCTGAACTAAAGCACGTATCCACGTATCCTAGAACAGGTCACCTCCAACAGTGAATATAAACTAACTCTTAAATTGTTCATTATAGAGCTGACAGTCTGATTTGCGTTTATCGTGCACTTGTTAATCTGTGTCCTTAAATGAAAGCCGTGGATGGCTTTGGGTAAAATGCTTTGCAGCTAATGGCGGGGATTGATTTCTAAAAGTCCTCCTCTAAATCATGAGTTCAGCTATAAACTGCCCAAGTCTTTAGCTGTTTGCACCTCGGCTGCTTGTTTGTAAACTGCCCATTCTTCTTTTACACGTTGTGAGAATGAAACCTTAAGGGACTAAAAGTTGTGCAGGTATTTTGATGATAAAAGCTATATAAATATGTAGCTAGATGAACATATGGAGGAAAATGACATCTGCTCTGACAGTGATAGGAGTTAAGAGCCAAAATCTGACAAGGTTTTTGTGCTTATTAAAGTATTTCTACCGTTACCTTACTGCAAGCCTACAGGAAACATCTGCTTACCGTTTGCATTTTTACTCAGCTTACATAATTCTCTGTTTTCTGAAGCAGCCACGTGGTCATGTTATTTTATTTATGTATAGGTTAAGCAGACTTTGCATCTGGAACTCTTATAGGTACAGCATAAGAGTTTGTTCGTTATTATCTCAGACTGGTATGCAGTCTGCTGTACAATATATGTGGGTTTGTTGTGTTCGTTGGGCTTTTTAGCCCCCGTGGAAAGCGGCATCATCATTTTGAAAGCTCAACCATGTCATTTTACAGTGCTGTCCGTACTCCGATGTACAATAATAATCTCTTGTAAAGAATTATTGCTAATGCTGAGAAATTAGCAGAAAGCCATATTGTATCTATAAATTCTGCTTGACAGGGATATTGATCCCAAGGTTTCTGCTTATTTTACTTGTGCTTACTTCAGATAGAAGAAGCCTAGGGATTTGCCTAGGATTGCCTAACTGTTGCCTCATATTTAAACAGAGAAATGCTCTTCCTCACAGAAAACAGGAGTTTTGAGGGGTTTTCATGCTTCATGAGGAGCACTGGAACAGAGACTGAAATCTCCTCTACAGTATGAGACCATCTACAGTGGTCTGACAGCTCAAGTAGGTACCTCATGGGTCCCACCTGTGGGTGTGCCGGGAACTGTGCCAAGCCATGGCTCTGACAACTGGTGCAATGGAACACATTCATGTCCTCAGTGTAAGATAACACCTGAATTAGATTCTAGACTTCAGATTCACTGAGGATCCATCAATGAGGAAGTTTAACAGGATGTTAAAAGCACTGCATCAAGAAACTCTGCGGAGCTGTGATCTATTCATGAGTAGTCCATGGACCAGATGAAGTCCAGTTATCTGTTGCAGTTCATTTTCTGAACTGTATTAATCATAAACTTAATTTAGGCTTGTAATTTAATGATCTGATTTGCTCTAGATTATTAGGGTTTGAAGGCCAAGTCAGATGCCATTTGAAAGCAGTTTCCCTTGATTTGCAATTGGATTTCTAAACTGACCTGCAACCTTGCTGACATATAGTGTTAATGAACCTCACATGGCTTGCATATAGAAAAGTGCAAGTATAGAGGTTTTTACAATTTTGTTAGAATAAGGTTCTTATCTTTAATTCTTTTTGACATTTAACTTTGACGAATCTTGCATGCACATACCTTTGGGGGAAATTACATCTCTTAATTTATAAATATCTCTAATCATGTAGCATCTCTCATTTGAGAAACTGATAAAATATCAGAGGAATAAGTAGGCAACTGAACCAATGCAATACCTAGAAATGTTACCTGTATTTTCTTAGTCTTGTGCCAACTGTTTGAGGTACATGGCACTGGGTGTCTGTCATTTGAAGTTATTACAGTGAAGAAAGGTATTTTAGTGAAGAAACACACTGTAAGATTAAAAACATTTAACTACTCTATCCACTTTATAGAAATGCATTTAATAAATAGTTTCTTTAAAAAAGATAAAAATAAATGTCCCTCATGTATAGCACAGGATCAATTATGAAGTCAAAGAATTAGTGAACGAGCTATAAAAGGAACAGAGGCTATTGAGGAATATCTGTTAGAATTCAGACTTACTGCATGTAGTCACAATGTATATGCAAATTCTCCAAGTATATAAGGAATTATGGCAAATCTAGTAATTGTTTCCTATCATTCTTAAACTCTATTTTTGTGCTTTTAAAAATTACTTAAAGTTGCAGAAGATGTATTTAAAAAGCCCCACCCTCTGCCAGCTGCACAAAGAGGTCAGAAATAGTATATAATTATTGCTGAGCTAATTGCTGGGTGCTAACATACATATAGACATACAGTATTCAACCCAGACGTTATCACAATAGTGGACAATTAGGGCAAATTCAGTGACAGATAAAATGCAAATAGAATTTTTAAACCTAGTACTCCACTGGATTTTAAATTTTTTTAATAATCTTAGAATAATTGTCACTTCTATCTTTAGCCTTACAGATGCAATCTAAAAGGGTGGCTAAATCAGAATAACAATTTCAAATTTATTTTGGAAGACTATGCTTATACTATGTTTTTAGACACAATGTGTTTTCTTCCGATGTTTATATTTTTTGTGAAACACAGAGGTGAGGATTAGAAAGAAGCTGTTCTTTGGGGAACATTCTGCTGCTTAATTCCCAACTTCAAATTATCTTCTTGAATTACCAATTTTGGTAAAATATGGAATCCTTTGAAATATGTCTTTTTTACATTTTGTAGAAATAGTTTAATTTCAGAATTATTTATTTTTATGTTGAAATATCTTTAGCTGTAGGAGGGATAGATGAGAAGATAACATAATTAGAAGAAATCTATGGCAACAGTCTGTGCACTTCACGAAGCTTAAGGATATGATGTCCCTTCTCAAACTTTAAAAATGTACTGTAGCAACACAGCAATGGTATGAAAAGCCAATAGTCTGACTACCCTTTTTATTTATGAATGTTGTTAAAAAAAATGTCAGAACAATGGAAAGTAATTCTTCTGTGCATATTTAGATATGGGTTTCTGATGGTCTCGTGTTCCAAAGAGCAAGAAAATGGAGTCTCGGCTTCGGGTTTTTGACGCAAGGGGTGCATGGCCCAGTTATACCTAAGTTTAAAAGAAATTACTGCTCTACAGACATGGTCTCTTTGGGGATTAATTACACATATTGGAGTTTCCTTAGAGCTTTAAAAGTCAAAGAACTCACAGGCAGCTAAAATCACTTGAAAACTATTTGTGTGGTGTGTGTATATTAAGGAGTCAGAAATCATTTTAATTTTCATTTGTAGAGAGAAGAAGCAGAAAAGTCAGTAAAAATAAAAGTTGAGGCTATGTTTAAAAGCTGAAGATAGGTAAGGAAAGACTTTGCTTCCTCAGGACACATCTGTACATGCATTTAAGAACAAGAACCTTAGAGAAACCTGTTTAAGGAGCCCGTCGATGGCATCCAAAGACCCCAGCTCCTTCCCAACACTTGATTTACCCTTGGTTTACAAATCACAGGCAATATGTCTTCAAAGTCTTCTACAAACTTCTGTTCGTTTCTTCGAAGTTTATGATTTATTTTTCACTCAATACAGTGGATGTGATTTATTGCCTGTTTCACAGAGGGAATGAGACTTAAATTGCTAAAGGCAGATGTGGGCAAAGCTGGGAGTAAGCATGTGACGATTGATTTCAGGGATAAAGGGCAGTTTTATGGGGGCCGTATCTGATAAGGCTAACTCTACTTGGACAAGAAAAACTTCTTCTTTTCAGTATGAGCTCAGAAGGATGAACTTTGAATTGTACAATTAGCAGTGAAAATGACACTGTGAGTTTTAAGCTGAAGGTTGTAAGATTGATCTAAATTCCATGGAAGTTAGTGAGTGTATGCCATTTGCTTTCACAGATTTCGTGTGGTTTTCAAGGCGGTCAGCCAGGACAATGTTTGGGGCTCTTAGACAAAGGGGGAAGGAGAGAGTGACAAAACAGAATAAATAGGTGAAAATTGCCCAGCCTCTCAGAGGAAGAGCAGGGCTTGCCTCTGCCTAAATCTGAGATCAGACCAATTGCCTGTAAGACTGTTCCCACTAAATACTCATGCAGGTAGGACCTGATGATTTTGACTGACCAGAAACTCTGGAAGAGTCGCAGCTCAGCATCTGTGACTTTTTATCACTATTCACAATACAAATTGAAAGGGAGAAGTGTGTTGGCATGCTATTGCAGTGTCCAGTGCCGAGTTCCAGAATCCTTTGCATCCCACTGCCCAAAGGAAAGCTCGTACAGATGTCAGGATTCAGCTTGCAGCATAAAATTGCTCCAATTCACCTAGATACATGTGTGGCGAAAGGTCTGCTCATGTCAGCACCTTGTGTTTGCCTGGGCTTCAGCTGGCAGCTGTCAGGGCTGGCATGCACAGGCACAGGCTTTGGGTTTAGCCTTGGAGAGGCCTCTGGTACTCAGCAGTAGGCTTGTAGTGAAAACGCAAGTCTCAGGTACAAGAATGATGCTTCTAGCCATTTGTGCTGTTCCTTTTAAGACCCTGCCTCCCTCACCTGAAGGTAGTTTTTTCCTGTTAGGTGTTATCTGTAGTGAGCTGTTTGAAGCCAGAGGAACTGGCTCTGTATTAGGCAGAATTTTCCATGCTGCAGGAAAGAACAGAATTATTAGCTGTTAAACATATAGGCAATGACCTTATTAAAATTGGTGTACCAGGAAAAGCTACTGAAGTGCGCTGCCTTATTCATACAATTTAGGTGCCTTAATGAAATATGTATATGTATGCAAATTCCCAGTTGCTTCTCTTGACCCTGAGCAAGGTGTGGAGAGCAGAGATTTGACACACACTGTTGTCTGTGTGTGCAAATGCAAGCACACTTGTTTGAACACATGGGCCTTGGAGGAGAACTTGTTCTGCCTCCTTGGGTGGTGGTCTGCTGCTGTGCTGGCTTGTCTTTGGAAGCTGCTCTGCCTTACAGTGCCATGATAAATTACAGCCCTTGCTGATTATCTGCTGTCATCCGGCCCTGGTCACCGAAGTGAAACCAATGAAAGATCACATTTCTTCCTACTGTGCTGCTATAACACATCCCTACCATGCTGTAGGCAACAACCTTATTATAAATTGTTTTATTCAGTCACGCTTATAGTGCCACCTCTACTGAGCCTGCAGCACAGGATATCCAGGTAGAGAGGAATAACCCGACTCTAATTTTGCTCCACATATTCGACCCTCTAATAGCAACAAAAGTTTTTTGCCTCTTTGTTTGGTTTAGAATTTTTTTTGTTTAACCAGGCACTGGTTTTGTACAACTTGTCTGAAAGCCACTTTCAGTCAAAGGTTTATGTAGTTGTTTAGTAATGCTAGTTGTTTGAAGGGAAATTCATTCTTACATGCTGAATGGGAGTGGAAGGCAGTTAACTATAACGACAAAAGCCGTCATAGGAAGAGATTATTCTTTTATTTCAAAACTATGCTTGGAGTGTGGCCTCAGACAAGTGTGGGATACTCTGACAATGGTGTGGCAGGGTGGGGTTGGGGATAAGCTTATCTCAGAAGGACTTACATATAAATTTTTCTCAATTCATGAATAATAAATTGTATTTGCTAACATCAGACTGAACAGATTGAGGCTAGGATTACAGCCTTCCTAAGTTTTTTTGCCTTGTGAATCGGCACTGCTAATAAAGATTTCTGTAGGCCAGATGATGCCCTCATTTATACCCAACTCCACTGTGTGCACCCTCTGGCCTTGGTTCTAGGCCAGCGGGGTCGGCCCTGGCGTTGGAATGTAATTATCAAGCAGTGCCTGATGTGTGAGCTACATTCCAAAGCAGTCCAGCTTGTTTCTCTGGTGCGGGCTCAGTGGTGCTAATAGAAGTGAAAAAAAAAAAAATCATTGAATGAATGACTGAATTCAGGATTGTCAGTGGTGGTTGTGGCAGGTGAGGTGTCTTGCAGTAGCTGTGTCTTATGTTTCATCTGTAAGCATTTGACCCTGTCCTGCTGCCTGGTGCACGATCTCCCTGCCTGACAGGCTGTCTCCCAAAAAATCCAAGACTGGACCCAACATGAGCAGGTACCCTGGAATGTCAGGCAGTTCGGGTTTGGCTCCTACTGTAACACAGCTGCGCAGATATAGCCTATGATTACTGAAGTGCAAATATTTTATAACACCAGAACACTGTAAAATAGGGGGTTTGGTCTTATTTTACAGAATAGATAAAGATATATTTCTCAATATCTGTACCTGCAACAAAAATGGTAAAAGAAAAAATGAACGTAGAACTTGAACACAGCCTTAATCAGCAATTGGTTTTGCACTGTTGTAAACAAAAATAGTTTGAATACATAAATTGCAATTGTGCAATTATTCTAAATGCAACAGCAGATACCCACTTAGCAGGAGTCTGTGTAGGGTTTATCTCAGTATTTCAGACAAATGCTGATTATACAATGCTTGCTGTCTCTCAAAAACATGGATCCTTAGAGTTAGAGAAATTCTCGACTTTCCTTTATAGCCAGAAAATTTAGCAAATATTAGCTATGTTTTAATAAGCACTAGAAAAAAATACCATATTTTTTTAAACCCCTTACAAATGCCAGACATTTGCACTGTGATTCTTGGGATTGTTCTGTGCAGCACCAGTAGTTGGACTTAAATGATCCTTGTGGGTCCCTTCCAAATCAGGATATTCTAGGATTCTACTATGGAAGCAGGTGTGTCGCAGTTGCTGTTTTTTGCCATGTAGACATTTATTCTTAACTTGAATGTGGTGAGCAAACAACCCAACCAAAACTGCCAAACTTTTTTCCTTCTTTTGCAAATAGATTTCAGGTCTGGAGCTCCACAGAAAAATAATTCCAGTATTAAAAGCTGCGGTGTGGCATTTTGGCATGGCTTTCACACTGACACATTGCACCCTTGTCTGGTAATGGTTGGTAGTTTTTATTTTTTTGCATGGAATTCCAGCTGACTAATGAGTTTCTTCACTTGAGCACTGCAGAAATCATAGGTAGAGCTGTGAACTCCCTGCTACACCTTTTGTCTTGAATGTGTCCTCAGGGAAAATTTAATACACCAGAAGGAAAAGCAAGCTAATATCTTTAATAACTGCAATTAGTCAGAGTTTCATTGTTTTAAGTCACCTGAAATGTGACACCTTCAGCAGCACTGGAGGCATCCTGAGTGTAAAACCAACTGGATCAATATATGTTCAGAGAAAGCAGACATGTGTCTTGTTGCTGGCAGTATTTCCTGAATTATCTCTATTATACCTCTGTCCTCCTTTCTTTCTGATCTGAAATTTCAGTTCCTATGTAATTCCATTTTCCAGCAGAACTTGTCTCCTTCCTACATCTTTATTATATGGAGATACCAAATATTCTATGACTTAGCTTGTCTTTTCCATGTTTAATTTCTGTCGATTACATCCGGAGACATTTGATTGACTGGTGTTAGTCGATTCTTCCTAATGGGGCTACTGGGTATTGCAGTGCCAAAGCACTTCAAAAATTCATTGGAAGCAGGAGGAGAGGACCAGATCAGTACTTTGTGGCTTCAAAGCTGTGCATAAGCGAAATTTAAAGTGAATACGTCTAAAATACTCCCAAAGTCAATAAACTGGAAAACACACAAAATATTTGAAGCTCTCAGATTTGAAGATCTATTTTATAAGTGAAATGTGAGCTTGACATGTATTTTCCTGTGAATGATAACCTGAATTTTTTTATTGGCAAATCAGAGCCCTTAAGTGTCATGGAAGGCGAGTTATGAATCCTGTCTTTATGAACTGGTACTTTCAGCTTTTCAGCTCTGCTCTCTCTTCATCATGGCTGTTAGAAATAGGCCTGCCAAAAAAAAACTAAAAAAAAAAAAAAAGTTGTATGATAGCTGAAAGTATTTTATTAAGCATTTTCAAAGTGTAACTATTGCTCTACTTAGAGTTTGTGAAAATAAATCCTGGCGTCTTTTCTAGTTGCAAGTTGCTTTGCCCTCAATTAATCTCTTTTCCTCCCTCCTGTTGGACAGGTATCATGTGCCAATTTTTTGTTCCAGATATTTTCATAGTTATGTTTGGGATAAATGCTCTATTTCTTGGTAGGAAATAGAGCAAAATAGAATATAATAAGATAACATATATTAGGGTTTTTCAATAGTAGAAAAGAGGTAAATAAGACCATAACTGCTTGCTTTTTCCATTTCCCCCTTGTCAAAATCAGAAATGTATTTTCAGTCTGTAGCACAAAGCACAGTAAAGTGTCTCATTAGTGGTTTTACCTCCTGTTGTGATTTATGACTTCATATAGTATTTTTCTCACCACAGCAGCTCCTTGGGAAACAGCACGTGTATGTTGTTTAACAATTTGTGTTATTTTAAAATAAATAATATTTATTACGAATTTTTACATATAATTATATATATATTTGTATATTGCAGTTTAATTGTATGTAACATTTGTTAAACATAGACAGCATTTTTTGATAGATCATGTTTAGCAATTACATTTCAAAGTAACAGTATAGCATCTTGTCAGTGCTGAAAGAATTTAGAATCTTTGTGTTTCATATAGTGGATAAGATATTCCAAGTCAATAATTTTATTAAAAATATTGATGAAGCTAAAAGTTGGCTTTTTCCCATTGTTTACCAAATATATAAGCAGTTTTGGGCTGCCTACAAGCTCCAAGCTCAAGCAAAAGAAACTCTGCATGATTAAGACTGAAATAAGTGGTAAATTCAAAGTGAATTATTATGATTCGTATTATACTTAAACGTAAACCTCCTATAAATCCTGATTGATGACTGCAGAATACTATGAAATAAATTTCATGTAATTCTTCATTCTACATAATATAATTTGCAGAGTATCAGAAAGGCCTTAGACCTCTAAGCATAAACAAGAAATAACTCTCAGTATAGAAATTCGAATCTTGGACTTATTGTTCTTGTTTTATTGATGCATTTCTTTTACTGCACTGAAGCAGTTATTGTAGTGTACTGCTATACATCAAGTTTTCATGTTGTCTTATGCAAGAAACAAACCTACTAGTTAATTATGAAGAGAGACACCCTTTTGTGGGTCTTTATTACCAGCAAAAACCAAAATGAACGTAGTATTTGGGGACTGGCATGCAGTGACTGTCAGAACTTCTTCTTATTTGGTTATATGAAGGGGGAATAGAAATGGTTTTTCACAATACCTGCAATGGAAGTGCAGACTGTGCTCTGGGTAAGCACTGGTTTCTTAATCCCTGGAAATCATGTGAATTGGAAGGAATTTCAAATAAGTTTTTTGATTTAAGAAGGCTCTGTATTTTTTTGGCATTGTATTATATTACAAGTATCCTAAAATGTTGCTTCCATTGGTGTCCGTGGCTAACAGAAATCCCCAGGAGGTTTCCACAGATATTTAGAATGCCCTAAGCTGAAAGTATTTAAAATCAAAACAATTTTCATGCCTAAAAAGAACTGAATTAATTATGGCTCACAGCCACTTGGGCATGTGTATACGGTGAGGGAGACAGCAGAAAAATATTCTTTGTGCCTTCAATGAAGGATGTGACATTTCCATCTCGTAGTGTTTGGTGTTGATTATATTCCTTTTGCGAAGTTCATTTAGTCATGGGCATTTTCATGCTGCCAGATGCTGGCTGTTTGGGATCTTTGGGATGATGGAGAAGAAGAGAGGTAGGGAAAAATAAAATATCGGTAACTTCTTAGGGGGAAGGGATGGACATTTCAGCTTCTATCTCCATTCCTTCTCGTCTTAGTCGTGACTGTCTAAACAGCCATTTCTATCTATTTCTGAAAGCTCTTAAATTTTTAATTTTGATAGTCCAGTGTTCTGAAATTGGAAGAATGAAGGCTGTGAATCTTTCCGAGTTTCTCCAAGTGTTAAGACAATTCTATAATTATAAAGCGCCAGGATATACAATGAATGATGCCTATGCTACTGAACGCTGGATTTGATCAAAGTGTTATTTCTTGCAGTTACTGAAGGATCTTGAGGAAGTCCATAATCTTCTCTGTAGTGAAATGGAATCTGGATGGCAAATAAAAGGGCCCAAGAACATGTCAGCAAGCAAGCAGTCGAGGCTTCTGCCTATGCCTCCTACAGTCTGAAAGCAGCAGAGCTCTCCAAGATATAACCCTTAAAAGACCACGTTGCTCAGGGCTCTGTGAAATTCTAGCTTCTGTAAAATTGTTGTTGTTATTTATTCAAGCCTGAGGGTTTTAACCAAGTGCTTATGCCAGTAGCCTTTTGTGCCAGACAGGGATTAGTAAAAAGAAGGAAAATATGGAGAGGAAGGGTGACCAGATAGCTGATTATACCAACTACAGATTAAACCAGCTTGGACATCTTTTCTCCTGAGTGCCTCACTGGTGGTTTGTTATTTAGGTTGCTGGTGTATACTGACTCTGAGTAAACATCCTACAATTCTGTTAATTAAAAAGAACCTCTGTATTCATTAATGTTGTAGGCATTTATAAACATAACTTCAGCTTAATCATAGCTGCTGTTCTTTGGCTTCATAAGGAGAATGAGGGAGAGAATGTACAACTGGTAATTCATCTTGAATGCTGGAGGCTTTTCTCTTGACTTCATCTCATAAACACTAAATTAGAACTGGATATACTTAAGGTGAAGGCAGCAAGGACAGTTGTGAGTATGGGAATCTTTGGTCTGAGAAATTACTTTTTTTATTGGAGTAAGTTATATGAAGGGTATGTTGGAAAACCATAAGATGAGGAAAGGTGAAGAGGTTTTGGTTTTTTTTAATGAGGAAACCCCTAAATTATCTCAATAAATTTATCAAATACACTTTTCAAAGAAATAAGAGGAAGTAATTAAATATGTGGAACTCATTGCTAGGACCTGTGGGTGTGGAGCAAAGCATAAATGAATCAAAAATGAACTAGGCAGTCATCAAGGACATTTATCTGACATGGGATTGTTTTGCTTTTGTAGCTCTCAAAGGAGTTTTAATAGTAGTAGTAACAGACATAAAGGTGAACTTTAGATTGGTTACTTTTCTTTCTGTTTCCACTACTGCAGATTCAAAGCATGAAATAGAATTACAAATCAGTCCTTTTACTTCTCTAAAACACGATGCTTACTTAAAAATCATGATACTTGAAAGAAAAATAAATCTTGTGTTTCTTTTATTTGTCTTTCTGGTGTTTCATCTGATGAAGTTTGTATAATCCTTCTTAAAACTATATCTTTCCTCTGGGGGCATTTCAACTCTGGAAAATCGAAATTCTTATGAACCTAGAAATGAGGACATTAAAAAAACCCACTAAATTTCATAACAAGGGATGATACTTTTTTTCTATGTTTCCTTGAAGGTCTGCCTGCTCTCTCCTAATATAATCCTAAGTGGATTCAATAACTTACCTTTTGTAAAATAATCCAGAAAACCATCACCAGGGTGGAAGAATGGGCGCTCCAGGCATTCAACTGAACCAAGCACGCCCATGACCAGCGCCCGTGGTGGTTTTCCTTATGCTCCTTGGTAGTCATTCCCTTCTCCTGCTGGATCACCTGAGCTGCAACTCAGGCAGTACTTGATACTGCTGAGCTGCTGGAGGTTCATGTCAGAGTTGGAAGAAAGCTGACAGAAACTCATCATACCTTCCAAAAGTCACTGCTTTCATTAATGCCGTGAATACAAGGTATCCAGGCTGGGCTGAATTCTTCTGCAGTATAGGGACCACGGAAGTATTTTTAAGGATGCCTGCCACCACTGGAAACAGTTTTCCCCATAGCAGCTGACTTACTCTTGGGTAGGGGTAGAAACAGGATCGTGTGATAAACTTTCAGGG
Source organism: Rhagologus leucostigma (assembly GCA_013397725.1). Classification (NCBI taxonomy): domain Eukaryota; kingdom Metazoa; phylum Chordata; class Aves; order Passeriformes; genus Rhagologus; species Rhagologus leucostigma. Next base: position 1,445,237 of record VZTD01005605.1, on the reverse strand, counting down.
GGTTATAACATTTGAAGGCAAGACAGAGACTGAAGAAAGGATGTGGAAGGTAGAAGTGACATAAGGCTGCAGAGAGGGCCAAGACAATGATCTGTCAAAAGTTCTGAAGTGTGACTGATATTGTCACACGTTTTGGACATTGAGGTGTTTGCTTTCTGATCCAAAACTTTAAAGTTAATGAATTTACTTAGTGGTCCCTGAGGAGGGTGGGGCTGGTGGTTGTTTAGTTTAAGGTTATCTTATTATCCAAATGTAAAAATTGTGAACTCCTAAGTTTTTTTGGTTTTTCAACATGTCACATGGTCCTAGGAATCAAAACAAACACAAGAGTCTGCCTGCCTCAGTTCAGTAACAGTTGGAAGAGAAATAGGAGAAATGGTGGTTTAATTATTAGCAATGAGACTGGTGATTAAGAATGGCTTGACAGAGAAATTTAACAGAAGCCACAGCTTAGTGACTCTATGTGATAGATACTGACCTAATTTTTGGCAGCTAAGAGCCATAAACATCATCCTTGATGTATCAGACTCAGCATCTGGTAAGCTGTCTTATAACTTTTAAAAATTAATGCACAGAGGGATGAAAAACTGTACATCAGCATGTGTTTGTTTTCCGTCTAAATGCAAATGTTACATCCTCTAACAAGCCCATAAATATATTGTAGAACTTAAAAATAAAAGATCTTTCATCATTGATGTGGTGGTGGTGGAATCCCAATATTTCCTTGTTTGTGATATTACATGCTGTTTGTTTAAAAAAAAATCTCTGAACATATATCAGATGTTCGTGATTGTCTCTACCAGTCAAAATATCATTCTTTATTCAGACGAATAAGCAGGGCTTCAGATTTATTAATACCATCTTTTTAATGTTGCACTGAAAAGGGCATCATGTCTGTGGTTGAAAATGTGATAACTTCAGGGAATTTGTGACTATGGTTGCTTTGTCATTCTAAAGACACTGATTTTTTTATTTATGTAAATCTACAGCACAAGGTTTGTGGCTCATTGATTTGAGTGCTGCATGCTTATATGGAAACAACAAAATGCCAGACTGTAGATGAATTCAAGCTTTTGGGCACACTTAAGAAAGTACTGGGCATCTCAAGACAGAGCAGTCTGAATGTCAGGAATCTTTCTCAGAGTACCCTCCATGAAAATCCAAAAGTTTGCCCAGAAAGTCTTATGTTTGCTGATCCAGCTTCAGCGTTCTTAAATACAAACATTGGGAGCTATAGGTGGCAGCTCTGTTATTTCTGTGGCAGTAACACCTATTAAAGGAAAAACTGACTGCAGTCTATTATTTTGAAAATATGTGCACTTCTGAATGTCCCCTTTCTCTTTCCTTCCCTCTCCACCCTGTACTCCCGCCCTTGGATTTTGGAGATCCTAAGGATAGGCAGCGTGAAAATATAAAATGCATAGCTGCTCTGTGCAGCGAAAAGATTGCTGCTACTGCTAAAGATTTGTTCTTCCTGTTTGCTACTTTAAAAAAAAAAAAAAGCATGCAGAATTCTTCCCACGCAGTAATTCAGAAATGCTGCAAGTAATTAGTATGTTGAAGCTTGCATTTTAGTTTAAAATAGGAAGTAAAGCCTTAAGAAAATGCAGTGAGAAGTCCTGAGCAGTGGCACGGTGCGAAGCAGGAAATCTCCTCCACACAATAGAGATTAAATGCTCCCTGTGCATACTGTATTCTGCTCAGCCCTCTGCGTTCGGAGCTGGGACCGTGGCAGTCGTTATCTCCAGCAGGTTCCTTGGTGATTTTCAAGCCCTGCACTACCTACCCAAGTGGCAGTGACACCAGCTTTCACTGAAGCCTTATTACTCTTAAAAGAGCAATTTGGTTGGTTGCACAGCTATTAGGATCAGACAGTCAGGCTTAAAGCTGTCAGTACAACTGCTTCTCATCTTTTTTCACAATCCTGACATCTTTTCTCTTTTCTGCTGGACACAAGCATTACCGTATTTATCATTTTCAATCAAGCTCACGCTGCAAGCTGAGGAATATATTCCCACAGAAACCAAAGTGAGGAGCAGAAATTATTTTATAGCTGCTGTAGTAGCAGCGGTGCTGGCTGCATGTTGTGTGGGAGAAATCGGATCAGTGAGAAATGTGGCTTTCCTCAGGGCTACATCATTGAAATATTACTTCATCGTCTGAGAAGAGCAAAGCTACTCCTTACTCTAATTTTTCAATGATTAATCACTCTTCCCTAAGTAAACACAAAGTGGGGGAGAAGATGTGAGATTTTTTACATTTTGTTTTTATATATTTTTTAAAAAAACTTGTGGAAATGTTGTTATCATTGAAACGGGGGAAAATCACTATGCTTGAACTTCTTTTCATTTTGATGTTGCTCTTCTCTGGACCAACCCTGAGCAAGCTTAGCAGGACCAAAGGCAAACACTGGAAGGGGGGTAAGTGGAAAGGAAAAGTTTTGTAATGGATGCTGGGGTAAGGTTCTAAAAAGCTGTATTAAAAGTAATCTAAGGAGAATACCTGTGCTATTTTGAGTGACTCAGATTTCAGGTTGCTGTGTGGGCTTGCAATAGGATGCTAAAAAGAGAGGATGGAGTTTAATTTGTTTTCCTGTTACTTTGCTTGGCTGACTCTGTGTAAAGTATGTATTCCTTGCAGGAATTTTGCTTTGCATTGTACTATTAGCAGAATAACATTTAAGGCCTTGATATAAATAAATGTATGCCATTTAGAAATTTAGTTGGTTTTTGGATTGTGAGAATTCAGGTTGTTCTTTTCATTATGGAGCCTCTGGGACTCTTGAGGCTTTATTGAAGTGATGTTATCCCCACATAGGGGGCTACACTGTTGGAGAAGAAGAGAGAAAGCAAGTAAGAAGCCTATTTTGAGTGCAGAATTGTTAGTATATGTGGTAAAAATGACTAGACAGACATTTTTTTAGAGTACATGGATGTTGTGAAATGCACTGCCAGCAGCACTAATTGGGTGACTGGCTATGTCAGTGTTGATGTGTTAATAAAGATAAATTGCATTAACTTTATCAAAAAAACGCTGTGTTGAGAAAACACTTATGATTTTTGAAGGCAGCAATCCATTTTCCTCTTCTGTTAAAAACTGCTGAGAAGATTTACCCTGTGTGTGCTGTGAGCAGTTCACTAAATGTGCCTTTTCATAAAGTTCACTTTGTTTTGCTTCCTTGCATGACATTTGTTTATGGAGAACATGGTTTATTGAGGTCTCGTAATCTAATATAGCTCACTGAGCATAAATGGTATCTCATAAATATTTGGACTGAGGGACTGTGGATTGTAGATAGCTTGATATTTTCTCCCTGCTTGTTTCTTGATGTTGCTGATTGGAGGCACCCCCAAGATTTTTTTACGTTTTCTTTTTTTTTTCTCCTTACAAGTGTTGCCACAGCATGGTGTTTTTATCACAGCTTTAATAGCACTTCCAGTTTTTCTCTGTTGTCAGTATTGTGATCTGAGGTTAAAGAGTAGCATCAACATTAAAAAGAAGTTTTAATAATTTATCACAACATCTCCGCAGGAGACTCCTCCCTCCCCCCTCGACATTTCCTTTTGTTGCATTTAATCTTCCACCTACTGTACCTTCAAGGGAAAAGTTGCAGCGCATGCTTAACCTGGATTGTTAATGCAGCACATACATCCGAAATTTATTTCCTGGTCCTGTAAATCACATTATCACATGTATCTCACAGTGCTGCTGCTGGGTATCCTCGTTGCAAATTACAAGCTGTTATTTACTCTGGGCAGCATGACCTCTTCTCAGAGGTATGTAACTTAGGAATATATGTCACTGTCAAGTTCCTGGGATTTAAAAAATGCTGTTCACTTTTTTCCCTTTCTCTCATTTTCAATTAAGTCTGGTAAATGAGGGCTGTATTGCTTTGGTCTCTTACCTACTCTCAGACAGAGGCAAAGAGCTGAATTTTTATCATGCGTAGAAAAAAACCTATGAACCTGACTGCAGAAAATATCTTAATAAGGGCTTTTGCTTTTCTTGGAAGTGTTTTCTGCAGCTGAAACATAATATAAGGAAGATGCCTGTTTCAGGGAGGCTAACAAGCAATTTGTCTTGTTTACTCAGAGCTCTGAATCAGCAAAAAACTCAGCATACCTGCTGTCCAGTGGTTTGTTTCATACGTGATATTACTGTGAGAGCTGTGTGACTTGAAGAGGATGCCTGCTTTCTGGGGAAAGCTCCAAGTTCAGGATCTGTCAGAACACAGTTGTTGTAATGTCATGTAGTCTGGGCGTTTCTAACCTCCAAAACAGAATGTGTGCACCTCCCCTTTCCATTAACCATTAAGGATCAGCTTTCGCTTATATCTGAGTGATGTGGGTTGTGTTGGTGTGCACACGGAATTCATGGTGTCGCTTGGTGAGATGTCAGCACGCAAACTTCTCCACCGCAGCTCACTGGGAAGCCATTCCAAAATGGCAAGAGATTTTTTATTATTATTTCTATTTTAAGAGGTTCCAGAGAGCCAGAGACCTGCATACCAACTTCCAGCTCTGTTTTTCAAAGGGGAATGGTGAAGCTGGATATGTGCAGCTGGAAATGCATTGTATGACTCACAGTATCACCTATGCTGAAATCAGTTGTATGGTAGATAGCAACAGCTGATCTAGACCATCCTCTAGCTTTTCCATACCATATTTTGTTTCAAAAGTGCTGCAAAGTATAAGCATCTTTGGAAAGTGTTGGTATCTGTGTAGGTCTTGTGTCTGTGTAGGCCCTGATCATGATCAGTACAAGTTAATGAATCTGGAAAATTTTCTGGTACAATTACTGAAAAACTCCATTGTTGAAGTTACAAGCTCTGAGAAGAAATTTTCTATGGTCTTGCTGTATAATTCTGTATTTATGACAAAACCAGGTCTGCTCACCTATATTTTTCTCCTTGAAATTCACTAAAAAAAAAAAAAAGGCCACCCACATACAACTAGAAGAATGGACTTATGGGTAGAAAACTGCTTCTGATTTAGTTGCGAAGTCAGGTGTCAGGGAGTGTAATGAGTCCTGTATGTGGGTCCAGAAAAACACAGAGATACCATTTTCTTTTCTAGCTGTTTTTAAGTCTGCATGCCAGAAAACCTTTCAGAATGATTCACTGGAATGCAGTCTCTAAATGTGCTTTAAACTGGGATTTATAAACTAATGATCAAGATAAACTGGAGTCTAAAAGCAGAACCTGGAAATACAAATCGACTGGAACTTCTTTTTCCCCCTAAGGTGAAATAATACACCATGGTTCAAGTTTATGAGAAGGATTTATAATATGGAGACCAAAAAAGAAGATTAAGTATTGTATTGAGTTTAGCTTAAATCAGAAAGCAGATTTTAGGTGTTGCTAAGGCCTATCCCCTTCTGAATTTCTTTCAACAGTGTTTTCACTTTGTCATATATCTTTGTCATACATATGGAGAGGGGGGAAAGAAAGGTTTGAGTGTACCCAACCAAATGCATGTGGATATGCTTTTTGTCTGTCCAGTGGCATCTGGGAGAATTTGTAGACAGTAAATTAAGCTGCCCATGTGTTTTTAACTGTGTGGAAGGCTGTGTGACAGAAAGGTTCAGAGAGACAGCGAGACCATTAGGACAGCCACCACTCTTGGAGGACCTAAACCCCTTATTCACCTTAGAAAAAAGTCACGTGTTCCACCGTGGGGGAAACTGTTCACTCAGGCTGCTGGGCAGCTTTGAAGAGTCTGACTCTTTTCATGGTGGTTTCTGTAACAGGATCTGGTCCTTTTGCCAGGCCAGCACCCACCCCAGCTGAGGGGTGGCAGACTGAGCCACTCTGCAATGGTCCTTGGGATGAGCTGAGCCTCAGGAGGAGCACAGAGAGACTGTGCACACCCCAGGATGCCCTGGCACAGGAGTAATCTGTCAGCAGTGCTGGCAACACCTCCCAAGGTGACAAAGACCTTCAGGACTGGGGAGAGGGGTTGGAGATGAAAAGACTTCAGAGGGAAAGAACCAGATCTAGGGCTGGGAAATTCAGGTTAAAGAATGCCTTCTCCCCAAAGCCTAGTGTGTTCACATCTCTTTTGTGCTTCACTGAAAGAATTTCCATTTTCATGACTTAGAGTGAGTTGATTTACTTATGATCAAATTGGAGAAATAAAAATAAAATGCAACCACAGGGCATCACCCCACAGAACTAGATGAGGGTGGTGCCTGTCCTAACTATCTACAGGGAAGTGAAGCAATAATCTCTTTAATGACTAAATCAAAGTTTATTATGCAAGTGATCCAGCCTTATATTTCAGTTCCAATTTAAGCTCTATTGCAGTTTAATCATTTTTATGGCAGAAGATACCAGTGTGAGAAATCTTAAGTGTCTCTGGCAAGGTATTACTGGTGAGGGTGATACAAAGCTGTGTGCCTCAGATTCAGTCTCCCTATAGACTGATCAGCACGTGTATTATTTGTTAGTTGGTCCATGTAGTACACCAACACTAGTTTAAATGTTAAATAAATGAAAGTAGATAGATGCATTTACATGGACCCAGGTAGCCTGGGTTTCAGTGTGAGTAATTCTGAGGCAATGGGGGGTCTGGGTGGATGTGGAGCTTTTGATGTGGTGGTTGAGTTGCAGCACTTGTAGAGCACAGCCAGCTGTGCTGGGATGATTCACTGTTTACTTTACGTGATTTTAAGCATAACACTTTATATAGTTTGCTATTTGTCTAATTTAAGTAATTTATTTTATGTGATTTCAAGGATAAACTGCATGAATTATTTTTTAATACGTTATCATGTTGTATGACTAACAGTATTTCTTAAATCATGAGAGATTAAATATGCTGCCATGCTCTTTTACATTGGAAAAGCTTATGAAATGCTGACCAAAAGTTTCAGACTCAGGGTCCTAAAAGTTTTTCCCTATGTTTCATAGAAGCAACCTGATTTTGAGTAGTAAGAAATTCACAATTTTTTTAACTTCAGAGGAAGCTTGATATATTTGAGGAGGTGGCTTGTGCATAGCTAAGGATCTAAAAGGCTAATTTTAGAAACTGAGTGCTGTAAGTGTGGATCTGCAGTTTTAGTTTGACTGCAAGTATATAAAGCATATGACTACACACAGTATGTGATTTGGTGTACCAAAGCATGTTCTAATAGTTTTGCTTTGAATATTCTTAAAAGGGAAAAGAGTATTTATTTGGATACAGAATGACTGTGAAATTAACTGGGTTTTATTTAGTCTTCTATTTTCTTTAAAGTCTAGATTTATCTCCTATCCCATGATAACAAACAAATTTTTGCACCTTCTTTTACACCACTTTCTTCAGAGTAAAATCTGAATTCAAAAGGACTCTGGGGATGCATGAAGCTTCCTGCACATATTTTGTTGGAATAAATGAAATATATGCTTGTCTATTTTTCATCTCTTTGAAGACATTTGAAATACTTCATAGACATTTGGTAACCTGTATTCAGTCTCATACAGGTAGAGACAATGGAGGTGGGAGCAATGGAAAACCAAGCTTGAGAGAGTTTTTTTCTCAGCTGCAAGGGAGGGAAAGTGATGTGGCTTTTCCAGTCACAAGGGGCAAAATGTGGAGGAAGTGTAACATCTACTTAAGAGCAGACCAGTGCTGTCACAAAACTAAACAGAAGAGAATAAAACATAGGCTGGAAGAGTGTTTCCATCCACTCATTGAGAAGAGGCTGCCATCCTTTCGCAGATGGAGTCAGCCCAAGCCACGTTTTCAGTCTCCTTCAACTTCCAGGAGTCCTGTCTTGTCTGCAGGATCTCCCTCCTCTTCTTCCTCCTCCACTGGTGCTGGTGCTCGGGCACATCTGCTGGAACCCCTGCTCAGGGAGATTATCCAGGTAGGAATTGGCCAGAAAAGAGGATGGCATTCATTTAGCTGATATGATCCCTTCGTTTGCACACTCTCGGGTCACAGGGTGCTTGGTACAGAAGAGGGCCATGGCCACAAGCGAAGAGAAGAGATTGTGATCATGGCTCGATTTAGGGTAGTTCAAGCTGACACATAACTTCACCCTGCAGCTCCAGACTATCCAGAAAAAAGAAAATTTAATAAGGTGGCACCTTCCTTTGAATCCTATGTCCACATCCCGTGCTTGGAGCATTGCTTGAAATGTTTGCTATCATATTAAAAAGTATGTTGATCAAACAGTTATAAACCTTTATAGGAAGGAACATTTAAATAACTCTTCATCCCCCACACATGCACGTTTGGTTATTTGCATATATTTTTTTTGTGTTGAACAGATTTTGGAACAACCATAAAGCATCGTTGACATTAGAAAAGCAGCAAGCACAAGCACACTCTCTTTACTTTTGTCCACAAATAAAATGAACATGTGTACATTGCCTTTAGGTGTTGAAAGAGCACAGATCAGATGTGCACTTTCAAACTGATGAACAGGCTTAAACACATATCAGAACGGCTGAGAAAATGTTATTTTGGCTTTCCCTTTGTACAGATTTTCAAAGAAAATGTTGTTCATCAGTTAAGCACTATTGATTTTTTACTTCAAAGCATGATCTAAGGAATACTCAGACTACATTACTTCTTTCAAGAGCCATTACTAAATAACCTCATGAAAACATCTTTCCTTAGTACATTCAGAATTGGAGGGCAGGGATGTATGATACTTTTACAGATTAGTTAGTTTTGGTAAATGTTGCTTGAACCAACAACAATGTAAAGCTCTTGTTTTAGAGCTTCTGTTCACTAGTGAGAGTATCTTTAACAGAAATTACGTTTTCAGTCATTGATATCTGAATCCTAAAATCTTGTTCTTGGCTAAAGTGTGTCATGTTAGCTCTCATCCTAGCACTGATTTCATCCTACTAGGTTTGAAACTGCATCAGCCTCACTAGCTAAATAGTAAAACAATTTCATGGTTGCAGAACTATATTGTACAGAGAAGTAAAGTGCAGTATTTTTTTTCTTTTTTCTAAGATTTTCCCTCAAAACCAATGTTTTTCATTACTGTGTTTCCTTGCACAAGCAAACTTAAAATAATGGAAAAAACAAGAGAGAGACAAAATCCAGTTTCGTTTCCAGAGAAACAAAATCACTCAGCGAAAACTCCCAGAGACAAGGACACTCAGCCCTCACAAAAATCAAAGTTTTGATATGTCTAAGTGTAACCCTCCTCTTTACTCTGGGCTCCTACATCCTCTGAATATCTCCTCACAGCCTCCCTGTTTCCTTCCAGCCTTGGGCACAACGCTGTGGTTTCCACACTCGCATAATTTGTGATGAGATATCACCAGGGAAATTCCTGCTGTGGTTCCAAGCACGGACAGATCTATGGTGGTGCAAATGAGCAATAAATTCTTCACCGTCTTCCCCATGGAGGAGGCTGGAGAAGTGTCCTCGTTAACACCACATGTTGCTTTAGTTAACAATTAACTTTCTACCAGCTGGACCTTGTGTGTACATTAAAAGTGCACTGGGTAATTTTGGAAAGTTTAGAGAGAGAAAAGTCACAGATTTACCACACTGAGATTAGTGCCTCTGTCTTGGTAATTTAACCTAGTTTGTAGGTCCATTGTACTGACAGTGGAAAACCAGAAAAAAAGGGATTCTTAGCTCTGTAAACAGGAGTAAAGGAGCAAATGGTTTTCCCACTGCTTAGAACCTTACTGGGAGAAGAAATGGAAGTCTATGTAAAAAAAAAAACCCACATTTTTTTTCTGAAAGTTAGAGATAATGTTTTTGAGAGATATTGAAGGATTTTACTCTGTTTAATTATAGAAAATTTGGCAGACAACTTTCATGCTATTTGAGCATTCACGAGCTTTCTTCTTCCATGAAGGTAAAGGTTCCTTAGAAATCTTAGAGAAAGCTGCTGCAGGACTGGAGGAGTGAAAATCAGTGGCAGACACACCCAGATAAAAACAATATCAAGTCTTAGGCTGTGTATTTCAAAAAGCGTTCTTTAGTTATATTTCTAAGTCTTACTGACATACTGAAATTTTGAATTCCATTATCATAATTATAGTGTAATTAGTGCTTACTTCAAGAAACCACGGATAGTGTTCTTAATTTTTTTTATCTCTATAAGAGAGGCAGGGAGACCCTATTTTTCGCTCACTAGGTTCACCATTTCTCTGGAAAGCAGTTGAGATCTGCTGCTTCTGGTTTAAAAGATTAGCATGTTATACAGAATATAGCCTTTGAGGGATGCCCCTGGTTAAGTGTCTTCTAAAAATACAAGATTGTGTCTTATTTCTTGTACTCACTTGAGAAGAGCTGTAGTGTTGTTCTGTATATCAGGGTGTGTCTGGGGGTAGTATCTGGAATGTACTCAGCATCTTTCTTATGGGCAGGAGTAATTCCACTGAAATTTGTAGAATTATGCCACTTCAAATGAGAAGAGAATCTGCTTTTGAGTCTTAGCTATGGTAACATCTAATAACTATGGTAACATTTAATAATCGATCATGACAGTTCTTACCAGGTAGTCCTTGTCTACAAACAGATCAAATCAGTTGGAGAAAAACTGATCTGAAGATGAGAACACGGAAGAGTCCTGAGGCTGATGAAGACAGAGGAAAAATTGTGACACTGATGCAATTCCCACTAGTTATGGTGATTTCATACTGCTGGTGATTGTTGTAAAGCTTGAGAATTTGTCTACAGTCTTTATTTGCTATCCATCTTCCTGCAATGAGTCTGGCTTAACTATTTATTGTTATCTGTCTGATTATCCATGGACTTGAGATGGGCTTGTACACTAAGAGAGAACATGTTTTAATGAATTACTGTCTGCTTTGATGTCAAGAATACCTTAATTCAATAATTTTCAATTTATGTGTAAAGTAATTTCAATAAAACTGAGATTAATAATACGTGTTTAATAACAAAAAGAACAAATGCATACTTAAAATAGTTTAAGGTTACAGAGCATGGTGAAGGACAAAAAGTTCATTAAAAATCTGGAGAAAAGTTGGTTTTCAACTTTGCAATTTTGATTTTTTTTCCCACTGATACACTTTTTGGCTTCTGCTTTAAAAAAGTGACAGTCTTGAAATCTGGGTAGTGTTCTAGCTGTTGGTAGTCACTGTGGAAAAAAAAAAGAAGAATGACTCTATGCTTTGCTGAAATTTTATTTCCATTTTTATTTTTAAAGTTGCAATCTGCTTTTGAGTATTGAAGATCAGCAGAAGGGAAATAGGAGGAGAGCTGAAGAAATCAGCCTTGCTTAGTCAATTCCTTCATGCTGTTGAATATTGTTTTGAAAGAAAAATATATTTTAAAGTCCAGGACTGTGGGAGTTGAGGAATTGAATTGCAGCAGAGTTATGAAGGAACTTCTCTAAAGTTGGCGGTGGAGCCTCCTGGTGCAATGTGTGGAGACAGAGACACTGCCATGTATCAGGGCAAACACTCAGTGCTTGGTATTTTGAGAAAGAAGCCTTTTTGATAATAATGACATAAAACTTAATTTCAATCTCTCTGTGTTTTAGAAGGAACATCTACTGTTTCTACTTCCTTTTTTTTTTCCCCAATGAACTTGTTAATGCACTGGCTGTATTACTGTGAGGAGGATAAATTCTCTGTTTAACATGGCCTTGCTTTACTCTTTCTGCAGCAGCCCTGCGCAGGATATATTTTAAAATCCAACATTAATAGAATTTCACTCTTTGAGCTGTCTTAAGAGCTTGTTCTGCATTACAGCTCCTGGGCACCAGTGACTGGCATGTTTTTATCTGTATGTTGGTTATGTTGTTTCTCATCTCCTTTGATCTTCACATTCAGTCCACAGTTTCTTCTGCTTGTCAATAGTTTTCTAATTTTTAGGAGACCTTTTACTCATGGTTATCTACAATGCTTATTTATCAGAGAGTTATTAACTTCTTTCAGTCAGTTTTAATAGCTTTTTCACTGTATTTAAATAGAAAAACACTACTAATGAGAAATATTACCTTGAATTATTCCTAGAGAGAGAGTTAGAGACAATATAACAGATGAGGAACATGTAGATACATTTTTGTTCCTGATAATATGCTTTGCTTAATTTATATTCTTGGGAAAATACGGCTCAGCATCTTGACTAATTTCCATTCTGGTGCCCTTTGATGGTATATTATTGCTCTTTAATCTGAAAGGAACACAGTAATTGGTAAGAGTTTTCATACCATTCAAATTGCAGAAGATGTGTTGTCTTTTATGAATTCTCCAACATTTATAGCTGCTTCATGAACTTGCTTTAAGCCTAGTTTAAACAAAACCTATGTTACAAAAGCTTGCATGTGCTCTCAAAAAGTGCACCTCATGTAGAGAAAGTGAGATGTGTTGAGAACACAGGATAATGTAATGTATTATGCATGTAAATTTACTTGATCTATATTGGTCTTTTCAATTCCCTTTCCAAACAAAGAACATGGGTAATTTCATTTTACAGATAATGTAGTTTGAGGCCCTAAATCAGTTTAGCAGTACACATTTTTGATTCATGGCAAGGGCAGTTGCTAGCTCTGAATGTATCTGCTCATAATCTCTTCAGCAGAAATTCAGCAGTGACTGATATGTTTAATGGCACTTACATTGTCTTTGTGCATTGGGAAAGATCACGAGATGAGCTGTGTGATTCATCGATCACCAGAATACCTATAGACAGTCACCACAGGGGGAAGTTTTGCTACGCATTCTGAAAGGAAAATAATTTGAAGAATTCCTTACTTGCTTTCTGTGACCACCGTCTTCTGCAGATGTGATTTGGGGTTACATTATTTAATTATATGCGTATTATTTTTTATGTGGGCGTGTGCACTTGTATCATATTACGTTGATATCCAATTTTGCATTATGGTATAAACAATGGCTGGAAGCAAAAACCTTCCTATGAAGGTTCCTGATTTATTCCTCTATTCCCCTGCACATGTAAGTTGAGCATAGACTGAAGATCAGCTTGAAGAGTGATCCTTTTTTGCTGCTTGGTCTGCAGGATGAATATGCACCAGACAACACAACTGCTAATAAGCCACTTGTCATCCTTCCGTAAATTATCCTGTTAGTTTTCAAAAACCCTGTAGACACAGGCTTTTGTAACAGCATTAAATGTGCAGCAAGAGCTGTCATTTAACTTGAACAAAATGCAAAGGAGGTGCCATTTGTACTGATTGCTATAGATTTTTGTCTTGTCTAATGGGGTTTATATTTTTTCCATGAACTTGTGTTGAAAAAAAAAGTGAAAAAAAATAATGACCAGACATAGATAACATATTCTAAGTTTAGAAAGAACTCAAACCTTTAAATTTCTTGTGCATTCCATGGCATCCCTGGTTTCTAAGGCATCCAATCCCATCTGTCTTTTTGCCAAGACAGCGATGCAAAAGCAAGCTGGAAACGGCCTCCTTTCACTTTGCATTAAAGCAGACAAACCAGCACTCAGCTTTGTGCATTTTGAACTCACTGCAATAAAAGTTTTAAGAGATAAGAAGCTTTTTCTATTTCAGGGTTGCCATTAGCCTGAATAATATATAAACACGGGAAAAGGTCTGAAGTCCTTTTGAGGCTCACAGTATAGCTTCAATTAAATTATACATCATTATCACAGCTGCCAAGCCTGGTGTGGGATTTTAGCCCCCTATCTCACTAAGTGTTCTATGTAGCTGCCCTGTCCAATTCTTTTTTCTTCCTTTTCTTAAGCAGGAAGATCACTCTTTGAAAAACCAGGCTTAAGGAATAAAGTGGAGGATGAGGTTTGGTTAATCAAGAAAGAACATTGAGATGTCAACAGTCAAGCACCAAGGGAGGAAGGAGGTCAACTCTCTAGCCTTAAAAACCACTAGGGAGAAATCAAACACTATTAAGTCATGACATATTATGTTCCTTTTGAACCAGGGCTGTGTGTACTCCCTCTGTCTGCTGAGAGCAACTCTGAGTTGCTCATGAAACCCCTTGTGAAAGCAGAATTGCTGGGGATACCCACTGGGGATGCTTTCAGTCCACATAGCTGGCAGTGACAGTGAAACACAACCTAAACAGATACATTCTTTGTCTCTTTGTCCATTTATGGTTCTTTCAGGCTTTACAACCCAAAATTTTCATGATGGCTTGTCATATTGCAGATGAGTGTTCTCTTGGATCTCAACATGACACAGAATTATTCAGCCTTCATAATAGGTGTCAGCTAGTTATTACTTTGTGTTGGCTTGGGCATAAATCTAGGATATACAGAACTATTATCACATACTTAGGAAAATCATAATGGCTTGTGTTTTTTTATTTATTCTTATAATATCCTCTAAAAGTGTTAGAAGTGTTTTGACTAATTAATTACACTGCTCACACCACTAATGGCACTGCACTTGCCATTAATTTTATCAGTTTGCTTGCGTCTTTGTAGTAGTGTTACATTAATACATATTTTGTCTTGAGAAGCCATACATGAAAGACTGTAATCAAGATGGCATCACAGAGTTTTGTGTGTAGAATACTTATTTGGGATTATACGCTGCCATTGATTTTTTTTTTACACTGAACAGGCCATTGATTTCAGTGGACGCTTAACATGCGGATCAATGACACATTGTAGAGCTTAAATGGTAACATTTGATATTTAAAAATAAATGAGATGAAAATCACTGACTTTCAAGCAGGACTAAAAAGTATCTGATAAAAATGCAAACGTCTTAAAATTTCAGGCTGTTACCAACGGTTGGTTCAGGAGAAGCAGCAGATAAAGAATGCGTGAAGAATTGTGTTTAAAACGTAAAATGAGAATTTGTTGGGAAACGTGTGAGTTGAAAGTTGTGTGCAGTATGTCTGTTGCACCACAGCACTGGTACTGACCTAGCAAAGCTTCGCTCGCTGACTCACAGTCCTGGGCAGCCTGTGCTGGTGCTCCATGTCCCACCCAGCATGTTTTGCCTCAGATATGTTCTCTGTCTGACACAGCAGCAGTTTGCAGAGTGACAAAAGAGTATTTAGTGTATAGCAGGGAGAAATCAGATCATGTAGCTCACTATCCCAGCACCGTGAATTTGTGGGATGGGAATCCCTTAAGACTGTTTACATCAAACTTTGTGAACTGTATGCTTTCCAGTCCTATTTGAGGGACAATAAGAGATGTTTGAATAGGAAATGTATTACAGATTTTTGGAATTCTAATAAACAACAAGACTCTTAACTTCTTAATCCTCCACTTAGCCCAATTTTGTTCTGACATAGGTTTCTTAAAAACTGGTTGAAATCCATGCTCTTAAATTTGCATTTGCAGCACTTAGATATTTTTCGGAAGCACAGCTTGTCATTTATACCTCTAGAAGTGCATTGAGATGGAGGATGAAGTGCTCATTTTTGGTGGTTTACACTGTTTGATTAATCCTCACACTAGAAGAGAAACTTTTTTTTTTAATATTAGCAATGCTTTAGTACAGACCTTAAATATAAATGCAGAAGCCTTAAGCCTATGCAGGCTGTCAGACCAAATATATAACGAGGTAATTTTTTGCTGTTCTGTGGCAGACTTATTATATAGGCATTTCTGCTGATATTGAAAGAGAAGAAATAGATGCACCTTTTTCAATCGCTTCTTCAAAATAAGTTGAAAAAAATCTGTTCTCCACCATGTAACATATGCCCTTTAAAACCACTACTGTGCTGCTGCCTGCTCTTAGCAGTATGGGCCATAAATTTTGCATGGGTATAGAGGGAACTGCAGCTTGAGGACTTGAAATAGTTAGCAAGATGCTGCTAAAGTATACAGACAAAGTGCATTGGCAAATGGGTCTTTGTAGACAGGCATCATTACCAAGATCCATGTGTGCAGAGCTGTGTAAGCCTGAGGAGCATTAAAGGCCAGTGCTTGCAGGAACCTAATTTTGGGTGAATGGAGTCCTAAGATTCATTGTGATATCGCACATAAATGAAAATACCAAATGTCATTGACTTGTCAGTGAAAAAGTAGCCTAGGCCTTGTAACAAATGGATCAGTGATGTATATTTGGAAGCTGTGTGACATATTAAAGTAGTTTATGAGGTACAATTTGTTTTGGTGGTCTGCTCTGATTGATGGTGTGCTATCTGCCACTGCTTTAGATGTTGTGGTATGTTCGTAATAAATGTTCGTTCCGAGACAGTGCTAAATGTGTTCCATCTAAATCATTCATTACTTATAACAAGTTTCAGTGTATATGAATCAAAGCTTTTTTATACTTGCCTGAAAAAGAATTTATCATGTTGAAGCAGCTCTATCACCTGCGATGGGGCAGCTGCATGCCTGAGTGCTCAGACCCTTTCAGCAGTGCGTGCTGGAAACAGCACAAAGTTAAACTGCAAGCAATGTAATGTTAAGTACTGCATTTAAAAGTTTGTTGCCTTTTCTAATCTAGTGCTCCTATTTGCTTCTTTTTTTGGTTTTGCAAACAGAATACCAGAAAATGTCAGAAATAATCACAGAGGGATGAGGAGGAAATGTTACTGTAACAACTATGACTTCTCAGAGGAAGCACATCAGTGGGAGGAATTTTTGCTGATGTTTTATACCAGTGCATCACTCATTTATCAGAAAACTATAAAAAATGTATGCACTACTCACAGGGGATTTCCTCTTTTTGGAAAGTGCAGAATGCACCATCCTTAAGCAAACAGTGTGCTTTGTTCCCTCTTGATCGGTAGGAGAAGGAATATTTTTTCCCATGGGCATTGTCTGTGTCCTTCCTCCAAAATTCAAGTGACAGTGGAGAAAACCTAAGGATTGTCATCCCAGGATGATCATTGTAGAAATACTACATAACTTTTTATTGTAAAAACATTGATTTTCATTTCTATGCGGCATCTGAAGAGACTCAGGTTTTTCCTGTTTCAGTAGCACTAGGAAGTAAGTACAGAAGTATCACAGAATTCCAGAATGGGTCAGATTGGAAGGGACCACAGGGGGTCATCTGGTCCCACCTCCCTGCTCAGGCAGAGTCATCCCAGAGCACATGGCACAGGATTGCATCCAGATGGTTCTGGAATATCTCCAGTGAGGGAGACTCCACACCCTTTCTAGGTGACCTGTTCCAGTGCTCAGTCACTGCACAGGGAAGAAGTTCTTCTTCATGTTCCTGTGGAATTTCCTGTGCATCAGTTCCTGTCTGCGGCCTCTTGTCCCATTGCTGGGAACCACCGAGCACAGCCTAGTCCAGAACTGGACACAGAATTCCAGAGTAACACACAGGTGCTTGAAATAATCTTGAATTCTTAACAGAACAAAAATTTGAGTACCTATTAATTTAAAATTTGCATGCTATTGAATTTTGACTGCTATTTAGAGGCAATTGTTTTAATATAATATATCCATGTACGCTAGAATGTAGATCAAGAAAATAAGATATGACTTTAAAAAATTATTTTGGCTAGTAAAAATTACACTTGAATCATAACAAATATGTGACTCTCTAGATAAGTATCCTTGGTCCCATATAACATAAAAAGAAGCAGACTGTTGCATCAAACAGTTTGTAAAACAGAAACAGATTTGGCAAAGGATGGAAAAGGGAAACAGTAGAAGGACTTGCCCAAGCAGTCCAGACTTGATGCAAAACCCTCTCCAATTCCTAATTGTCTTTTTTTTTTTTTAATTTTGTATGCAAGACAGTATAAAACACACAAATTATGTGCTGGCATTTGAAAAGAAGCATGTGAGTGCCTTTTCTCATTATTTCCCGAGAGAAAGAAATAAAGACACAGTGTTACAGAGTTAAAGGTGCTGTAATGATGGGTTGGGGCTGTACAGCTGCAGCACATCAAACAGTGGCAAGCATCCTTATGCATGGCATAAGGTAATCTCTTCATTCCCCCAGAGGTGTGTATTAATTGTGGGGGTTTTTTAACACATAACCTGTGTAGCTATGGATTGATCCTCTTTGTTTCTGTTAATGTTCTCTTTCCAGAAATTCTTAGCATGTTAATAGCATCTTCTAAGCAGCACATTCAGGAATGTTTATCAAAACCTGAAAAGTTATGTAACTAGACCCAGAGGAAAAAAACAAGATGAAACCCAGAAAACATAACAGAAACTTGTGGCATCAGCAACTCATAAGACAAAATAGTTCAACACTTGCTGCTTTCTAAAGTTAATGAGCATATATTATGTGGCGATAGATGGAAATGAAATCTGCACTTTAAGATTAATCTTATCTACCTCTAACCCCTCTCTTGCCATTTTAATTGGAAATCTTTGCCTCTGCATATTCACATTTCTTTCTCCTCTGTGGATGTCTTTTTCTTTATTGTGTCATAAGCAACCAGTTGCTACGTTCTATAAAGTCTCTTATATGGGCTTGGTGGAAGAAGTGGCTGCCTTGGGAATGTTTCTCTATAAGACTGATTATCCCATCAGTTCATGGAAGCTATGCCCATCCATGGGTACCAGATGGTTTTTACAGATTGCCTGCTTATTTCTCACTTTGGTTTGTGGAAAGATCACATCTGCTTAGGTGTGACATGTAGAGTATATATACATATATATGTGTCATATAAGTGATGTATACACAATATCTGAGGTTCTAAATAATTTTATAAGTAAGTCTTGCAACTCAAAAAATTACATGTGCTCACCTTGAGGGAAAGAAAAAATGGGGGGAGGCATTTCCACTATCTAATCAAACCATGGCTCAGAATTTAGCAAAATTAGCTGCTGTTCTGGCTCCCAGCCAGCAGCTGTAAAATCTGGCTTCCATTTCTGCCTTCTTCCTTTCAGAGAGTAGTTAAGGCCCAAGAGGAAGGCAAGGTGTAAACCCCAAGGTTGTCTTTGTGATTTTTGATTTGCTCTCTATCTTGTGCTTAGAAGGAGAAGGAAAAAGGAGGCCTTGGGAATCACCATGGTTTGGCTGTGAGCACGCAGCCACTTGGCTCAGGAGCAAGCGTGGCAATCTCAGGACTCCTGCTTGGAACTGGTGGCTGCAGGAGTGAGCAGTGGCTTAGTTATTGCACCTTCTCATCCTGCTTCTTCCTTACCTGCTCTTTTCGCTGTTTCTCAGTTACAGAACGTGTTTTGAAGTACAGCTGAAGCCCCTATTGGCAAGGCCAGCTGATTTTCAAGGTTGCTGGCAATAGCAGGTGTTGCTGCATAACCAACCATCTTTCTTTTATGTGGTGACTTTTCACACAAGTTTTGCACTCAAGAATTTCATGAGAGTGGTGCAGACACCAGGGGATTTATACACCAAGGCAAGGTCTTTTATTCAGGTTTTTTGACAGTGATGCATAATACTCACTGTGTCTGGAAGGAAGCAACACATTTGTCTTTTTATCCGGTTCAATAACCTCTACTGCCTATGCTTGCTACTACAGAGGAAAGACTAAGCTGGGAATCAGAGCTTTAATTTTTGACTCCCACCTGCTGGTGGAATCTGTTTGACCATGCCATTTATAAGTCCAGCTTTGTTGAAAGGCAGGAAAAAACACCAGTCTGCAAACTTTTCTACAAGCTTTGATGGACCCTACTGTCCAGACTCATCCCTGATATTTTTTGCTTGTCCTACTTACAGGGGGATCTGCCCTCCCAAGCAGCTACCCATATCATTTTTTTATCCCTCTCCTCTGCAAAAGTAAATTTAACCTCACAGCCCTCTTGCTTGCAGAGAGTTTTATCTAGTAACTACATAGATCTGAGAAATACAGAGATTATGTGATCTGCCAAATTGTGCTGCCTCTGTCTCTTACAGCACAATAATAAAAAGATCTTTCCTATAATGGCTCTTTATTGCCAGTTCCCTAGTTGTTCTTCACCAAAGTACAATTAATTAGTAAAGGGGCTTCCCATACAGAAAACTGTTGATGGATCATCTGAAAAAAAACAGTAGAGCATAACCCCATGGAAACACATGATGAGGGGAAAAAAAGAGTATTTCCACCCCAGGCTATGCCCTTTGTTCCTCTCATTTACATTCTGAGGTTTTTGGTGTTTGGGTTGTTGGGTCCTGTTACTCCGCTCTTCTTAACTTGTCTCTGTCTTGATGCTTTGACTACTGTTATTATCTGTTCTTCACCTATGAGCAGGTTTAAAATGGTGAAGGTTTAAAATGGTGTACAGTTTATGCAGTGGGTCTGCAGTGGTAGCTCCAGGCTCCCACTGTCCTCTTTTAAAATGACAGCTCTCCCTCCTGAGCGTACTCTAAAAGGCTGAATTTGAATGCTAGCACAGATTTTTACTATTATTTTTATTGTGGTTCGATTCAGAGATTAAGGATAAAGTAAAGAGCTGGGTTCTGACTGCTTAGGGACTGCTGAAAGTAGGACTGAAATGCTACTGTCCCTAATGGTTTATTAGAGAAAAGACACAATTTGCCCATATTTCCTTTAAATATATGTGAACTCAATCTTGCAGAAGTTGTAAAAATCAATTTCACTAATAATTAGACTTATAGAATTTTCTGCCAGTAAATGTGCTACATATAAGGAGGCATTGGACTCCACAAGGTCAATATACTTGCTTTCAAAATATATCCTAATATCTGTTAATGTAACCCACCAATTAAAAAGTCTATAAATAAGTATTTACTCAATAGATTATAATGTCTCCAAAGGGAGCAATTAGGCTTTTAAGGAGAAGTCTTAAACATTCCCATGAAGGTTTTATTATTTTCTTTAACACTTTGTCTTACACAAATGTACATTTCAGAAATTATGTTTGAAAATCTATTAATTCATGGTAAAATTGTAATTTGCACCCCGATGGTAAATAGTCTTAAAATGAGTGTTGATAATGTATAATAGTGTTTATTTCAGTCCATAAATGATAAAAATACGAAAGCAGATTTTCTTCCTGCTGTAGTGTTGAATACCTTGCTACACACTACAACCTTTAGTGTAATTAGCAATCACATGAGAACAGTTTTGTCCCAAATAGCCCTCTATGTATTTTACATTCTGGAGATAAAGGGATTCAAATACTGAGGCAGATTCTTGATGTAAATATCAGTGAGCTGAGCTGCTTTAAATTAGCTGAGCATCTGGCCCATTCTCTTTGAAAACAGATAATCTGCTTCAGTAATTGACTGAGATTTGTGAGTTTCATTTCTTTCATTTTATATTTAATTGTATAAAATAGTGGCATGCAAATGTAGCCAAGATTATTAAAATTATTGATCACCTGTGCTGTCCAATCAGCTACAAACTATGCACAGTTATAAACCATTAGTTTTAGGTTATATTAGAAATTCATCCAATTAGAAAAAATAATAATAATTAAAAGGATCAGGGATGTATGTCAAAATATAATTGCACATTGCAGAGATAGCAAATTGTAGTAGTAGGACTGGCAGTCATTCTTAGGGGAGAGGGCAAGGGCAAGTGGTGAAAAATTCAAATATGAGTGAAATGCCAGTAAATGTCATACTAATAACAGTATACATTACCACCTACTGTGATTTTTCTCTCCCATGGGTCATATCTTTTTTCTCTTTTTCTCCCAGGGTTCCCTGACCATGGAAGACAGCCCTTTCTCAAATCTCTGGCCCATTTTCTCAATTTTTTTTTTTCATTTTCACTTAATTCATCAAATTAATAGCTTCTATAATAATCTGCAAT
Source organism: Rhagologus leucostigma (assembly GCA_013397725.1). Classification (NCBI taxonomy): domain Eukaryota; kingdom Metazoa; phylum Chordata; class Aves; order Passeriformes; genus Rhagologus; species Rhagologus leucostigma. The sequence goes on along the minus strand of VZTD01005605.1, from coordinate 1,423,714 downwards.
CTTTTGCAACATAAGAGCTACGAATCAGACACAAGCAAAACCAAAACAAAACCCCCTACTTTGAAATTACATTGTTTTATGTAATTCCTTTCAGAAAACATGGTTTACCCATAGCAGAAAAAGATTCACCATGTTTTTTCTGCAAACTGAAAATAAAACTATACATGTTGTACAGCTACCAGTATAGCAGACTGTAAATCATATTTAGTCATGTAGTAAGCAATGGCAAAAGTGACACAAAAGCAGCTTGCTTCAGTGATTACAAATATAAACCCAAGCTGATTAACAAAGTGATTTCCTCTCACTTTGCATCTGAAAGAAAGGCAATATCATCCCTGAGATTCCACTCAAAACAGCTACTTGAAACAGTCACAGCTTGCTTTTCTAGCAGGAATCTTCTCATTCCTACACCAGTTTTTTTTTCTTATCCTTGGGACATGCAAGTATTTTGGGTATTTTAGGCAGTGCTTCAGATAGTCCTCTCTATGCTCATCAGTGCTTCACACTCACCTGCCACAAAGGCAATCCCTGTCCTAGAATAAGTTTGTGTTGTGTGGCTGACATAGAGAAGTGCTGGAGTAATTTAGAGCTATGAAGTAAATAAAGACTTTTTTTTATGGCTGTTTTAAATAGACCAGCAAAGTTGGATCAGGAAATTACCTTCCTAAGGAGACTAAGCTGCAGCCTCTCTGGTTCTTCTCTGGACAAGGACCATAGTCATAACCAAAACCATTAGCAGAGCATTTGGAAGAATTATAACAGCCAAAGAATGTCTTTTAATGCTGAATACCTTCAGTGACTGAAATTACTGGAAAGCGTCCATTTCCCTTAAGTTATTTAAGTGGCCAAAGTGGCAAATGGGTGCAATTTTCAAAAGTGTATAGATTAATAATTCTAATTGATCTGAATCACAGAGAAATGACCAGGCTCCCCTACAAAATCCCACTTTGCCTCCATCTGAATCTTTAGGTGTCTACATATTGCAAGTATTTTCTTTGGGCACCAAATCAAGGAACCATCTTTGCTTATTTGCTCAACTGTCTGTTCGTGCTTAAAATTAAGCATATGCTTGTGTGCTTTTCTCAACAAACAAAATTGAAGGATGGGAGGATCACAGAATCATTTAGGTTGGAGCAGACCTCCAAGATCATTGAGTCCAACCTTTGATTGATCACCACCTTGTCAACCAGACCGTGGCACCGAGTGCCACATCCATTTGGGTTTTTTTGAACAGTGCCGGGGGCAGTGACTCCACCACCTTCCTGGGCAGCCCTTTCCAATGCCTGACAACCCTTTCAGTGAAGAAATTCTTCCTGGTGTCCAGCCTGAACTTCCCCTGGTGCAGCTTGATGTTATTTCCTCTTGTCCTGTTGCTGTTTGTCTGGAAGAGGAGAGAGGGGAGAAGAGATCCTCCTGATCCAAAGTATGTGGCAGGGGTTAGATGTAATTGCCAGTTAGAAGCTGCATTGCTTCCTCCTAACTTCCGTGGCTCTAAAACTTTGACAGTCTGAATTGAGAGGCAGTATCTTTTTGTCCAGAGGGAATTTGAAATCTAATCTGTTAATGTGGAATGGAAAATAGATGGGGGTAGAGGCTGAGGGTGCTCGTTGAAAGAAGAAAATGAAGACTTAGAAAAATAATCCTCATTTAAATCCCTTAGGCAGCATTTTGAAAATCTCTGCCTCGAGTATCAACTGTGCTAGGGATTGATACTGAACAATGGGGAAAGTACTTTGGATAGCCAGGAAGTATTTGGTTCTTGGATAAATAAAAAGGGCTATAGACTGTTGCTGTAGTAGCTTTGCATAATTTTTTATTTTTAAAAGGTCTATTCATTGAATAATAGAGATAAAAAGTGCCAGAGCCTCAAAAGGTTTTCAGTGACAATGTACAACTCTGAAGTCTTAATTCATGTTGGTAAAGAAGAATAAGAGGTATGTATTTCATATCCTTTCAAAAGAATTCAAGAGAAATTAGTGGACTGAGAATTGTCTCATCTATCATTTGTAACAAGGATCTTTAGTCTTGGTTAAAAGAAAGAAAAATTAAATCTTGTGACCTATAAAATATAGGGAACATAAGAGGGAAGAATTAGTTACTAAAGAAGTGCTTTTTTTAAGAGACATGTTTTTCTTTGGAGGGGATGCTTTTTTTCACACTGTTCCATTTGGTTTGGGATGATAAATTTCCTGGTGTAGTTTGACTCCAAGTGAAACAGCAAATTGATTTACAGGCTGTGGAAGTTGGAGAAAGCAGGAGTTGGCCTCCAGGCACCGTCTTGCTTCATTTCTGCAACTCCTTCCCCAGCTGGGAAGCATCAAACCAGATCTCAAAGGTGCTGCCTGCTGGACTGATGGCTTAGGTATTAAGTCATCTTGGATGGTCCAAATCAGGACTATCTTACCGAAATGTTTCTGAGGGAAGGAAGGTGATGCAGGCTGGTGGTTCAACTTGGGTTGATTTTTGGATGGGGGGGTGGAGCAGTGGGGCTGAGGGATGGAGAGAGGAGACAGGTTAGAGAGCAGAGCTGCTTTTGGGCATATTTTGTGAGACAAATTAGAGAAGAACAGAGATTTTCAACCCCCACTTCTAATGAGCTGGTCCTATTTGCCCCTAACGGACCCCCAGATCCAGAGGGTTTTCTGTCTTTCTTGAAGCCTTGCGAGAGAGAATAAAGAGTAGAAATAAGGTATGGAGAGCAGGCTTTCCTCCAGTGAAGAGGTGGAGTAGGATACACACCCATGGTCCTTACAGGATGAGATTCCCTGTGGCCTTTCTGCTCATGGTGGGGAGAATCAGTTGTATTCAGAATTGAGCCTTACAGCTAGGCCAAATATTATTTAATTTGAAATATTCATTGTGAATTGGGATGTCACTGGCCTATAAGTGGGTCCAGTTGTGTGTCTGCTAACTGGACAAATTAGACCCACTGTGAGTTTTAAATCCCTTTTTTTTTTTACTGGAAATCATTGTACAACGTTTTAAACCATTCTGACATAGCATCCAAACTGCTGGAGTCCAGAGGCTCATATTTTGGCATGATTCCTGATGAGTTAATAGGTCTGAGTCTACTTTTACACCATAAAGGAATGTCTATGCAGAGCAGTTACCTCTTCCAGCAAGTAAGGAAGGACAGTTATTGCAAATTCAAGTAGTAGGATAAGCTTAAAAGATGAAAGAAGAAATAGGAGTGTACTTTTGTTGAAGAGTGGATGACCTTATACTGAAGTACAAGACTCCCATGTTCACTTATGCAAAAGATTTCCTGCCTGAAAGCAAGCTGTACTATCAACTCTGTATTTTTTGTTACTTTAGGAAAAAAAATTAAATAGTAAAGAAAAACATCAGTATTCCAGCACAATTCCTTGCAAACATTTACCACTGCTTACAAATTATATTTTGTTTTGTTGTTTTGGGTGGTTTTTTTGTGACATTCCAGGTACTTCCCATTTACGGATATGAAAGAATTTGTTAATCACATTGTTGAATATTTTTATATACTTATGCTACTAGATTAATTTATGTGTGGATATTTCCTATAGGTTATTGAAAGCTTGTAATTTCTTAACTTTGAAAAGTGCAACAATGCTCCTCAGGTTAGTTAATAAGAGAGTAAAAATTCAATATATTCCATGTATTATTTGGAAGTGGTCCAATTTACCTAGCTTCTCATGCTAACACTTACCAATCCAAATTAGCAGTTTGACAAGGCCAAGTCCAAGGTGCTGCACGTGGATCAGGGCAACCCCTGGTATCAATCAGGCTGGGGATAAACAGATCCAGAGCAGCCCTGGGAGAAGGACTTGGGGGTGCTGGTGGGTGAGAGGCTGGATATGCCCCAGCCATGTGCCCTGGGAGTCCAGAAACCCCCCCTGTGTGCTGGTTGTGGATGACCCATCCCTGGAAGTGTTCAAGGCCACTTTAGATGGGGCTTTGAGCAACTTGATTTTTGTAGAAGGTGTCCCTGTTCACAACAGGGGCTTTAGAATGAGATGATCTTTAAGGTCCTTTCCAACCCAGGCCATTTTAAAATTCTGTGATATTATAGAACTCCACTCCAATAGCTTCAGATTTTGAAACTTTTCTCAGGCTAGTTAAAAACAGTTTGTGAGTCTGGTAATGGCAATTTGCAACTGAAGTTTAATAGTGTAAGAATGCTTAATATAAATAAAACGCATCATGTGCATGTGTTATAAAAGCAAAAATAGATATCTTAAAGCAAAAATAAATATCTTCCTTGCCCTCTATTTAATCCTTTAAAAAGAAGTGGCAGCCTGACTTTTTTACTGTTCTGCCTATACATCACTGATCTGGAGAAGTTATGTCAACTTCAGCTTAGGTTTTCAGAGCAAGAAACCAACCTCTAGTTAATCAATCAATTGGAGCAGGACGTATTTTCTTTAAGTAGCTTTGTTTTATGTTGTTTTGCTATAGGATAATGTATTTCTTCATGAAATATCTTACATATATATATATAAGTATTTTATACCTTATTTGGTTACACCACACACACTACAGTCAAGGACATTATCCAGATCTGGAACAAGCCCCAAAGGATTTTCATCCCTTAAATAACAAGATTTTGTCATTTTGCTCTCTATATAATTTTGCTTCCTTGAATTAAGAGGCATTCAGTAGGAAACTTTCCAGAACTCTACATCATTCTAAGCTTTAAAAGAGCACCTATCAATCTGAGTAAGTACAGAAATCTGAGATACCTTTTCATATTAATAGGCTAGTTTACAATTTGTGATCTGCCTGATTATTTTCAATCCATGTATTATGGTAGTTAATATAGGGTATATTTGTTTTCACAGTTGATGGTTGTGTTTCAGTAATGGAAAAGCAATCCATATGAGCAGTTTTCTTAAAAGTCCTCTCACTAAATAAATGGTAAGTCTATTATAAATTCCATAATTTTAAGCTAGGCTGTAAATTTATGATCTCTTGGGGTCTTTCTGTGTAAGTTTTTCCTGAAGAGAGATTGACTTAGTCCATATCAGCAGGATTTTTTTTACTAGTAGATCGATGCAGTTATTCTACAGCTCTGCAAATGGATGTTGCTTACTGTGTCCTGTCTTGCTGCTGTAAGATTAGAAGGCTGGCATCAAAGAAGATGAAGTGAAAGCTTCATTTATTGGTTTTTCAGTTTTGCAAAGCACAATAGTAATGGGAAGTATGACATTAATGAAAAATGGTGGGGCTGAAAATAACGTGAAACTCGATGGGGATTAAACAAAAATTTTAATATGAGAAAAAATAGAGTAAGAAAAGGTTACAGTTCTCTCTGTTAACAGCCCTTTTTAAGTCTCTATTTCTAAGGCAAGTGCGTTAGATGACAAAAGTGTGAGATCTCAGTGGTACTGTGCATAAACATTTTTCCTCTGAAGCTCCAGCCAGGGGCTGGAATTAGAGAAACTGCTTCTGTGTATGTGTGGGATACAGCCTTCCTTAAGTCATAAGAGCAGGTAAATAGTGTACATGAAGGTCCTTGTGATTCTGTCTTTCAGTGTTCATGTGCATGGGACAGAGGCAACAATTTTCTTCCTGGAAGAGTGCAGAAATTGTGCAGGTTGGAAAGAGATTTTTTTTCTCCTTTCTGCACATTGTGATGAGTTTTACATAACCTGTATCAGAAATAAATTGGGTTTGGGATGGAAGCTTCTCAAGTGAAAGGTTAAAATATCAACATCCTTAGAACCTTTGTGGTCTGTGCATGCTACTTGTAACTAAATAATAATAAAGCCTAGAGCAGTACTACTTCCAAAATGCTGAGTGACAGCAAAAGCAAGTGTACTTTGCAAGGAGCTTTCTGGGGACTGTTCTTGGATCTTCCACTCCTGATTTTGTTGTGGCATCGCCCCAGGACCTTTGCTTGGGCACCTTCTCTTACCTGTTTCCCACCCATCAGTCCTTCAATTTTCCAAAAAGGATGGATTGATCATTCTGTTTTTGTAGTTAGATATGTCCTGCTCAACAGTAAAGGTCTCTGTCCTGTGGGCTAAACCCTCAAGGAGCTGGATAGACTCTGACTCCTTGAGGGACCCGAAAAAATGCAACACTGATGCACTCATCCCAGGACGGTCAGGGCATGGCTTGCATCTTTTAGCTTGTGTGAAGGACCTGTCCCTATAAAATGGGAACTAATTTTTTTTTTAACAAAATGAAGTAACAAAACAAACTGGTGCCTGTTTAGTCTCAGTTATGTATGCAAAAATGTTTTAATAGATCTAGTGCTGCATGATTAATGATGATGATGTGCTTTAAGTTTCTGGTTCCATTAATAAATTTGTGGCTTGTGTAAAATAAGATTAACTCCTTCAACATGCAATATGAATAACAAGTTAAAGAATTAAGTGGATTTGTTCTGTCTACAGCATCTTGAAATATTCAGCTGCATGCAATATAAAATCTTTAAAAAAAAATTTTTTAGGGATTCAGCACTCTACTACTTTTTATAAATCATAGATTAAATGAAAATAAGGTGGTCTAGAAATATCCATAGCAATTATTGCATAAAGAGTTTATATTTTGGTTTATGGTGACTTATTTTTACAAAATTATTGTACATACAAGACTGAATAAATTTATATACACACACATCTTAAATTTCCCAGAGTGATTTACATTTTAGATAGGTTGATAGTGAGAGAATAACTAACACTAGTTAAAAATACGCATTCATTCTTGTAAAAATAATTGTAACTTCTCACCTAAACAGTAGTGTTTCAAGTTTCCTGTGTTAGTGTTCATATGGGTGAAAACAAATTTTAAAAAGCTGAAAAAGTTAATCTTAGAGCACCTTTCTGTAGATTTCAGAAAGTTGCTCATGTGACCTTGTTTGGCTGTTACTGCTGTTGCTGAGGTGGTTTCTGTGGAGCAAGCCTGCATTTTCAGGTGAGTGAGCAACTCACTCCTATGTTTCTGCTGCTTTTTCACCTCAGCTGGCTCATCTAGAGCCCAATTGCACGTTGCTGCAAAGCAAACGGCACAAATAGCATGTAGATGAAGCCATGACAGCACAGAAAATTGAAAGTAGGGATTATGCGGTGTAATTATCTGTGTAAAACTCTGAGGTTTCTGCCAGCAGACTGAGAGTGGTTCTGTAATGGTGCTCAGCCCATGCAAAACTCATCGAACTGAGAGCAGGGCTTTGAGCCTTGGCTCAGCCTCAGGCCTTTGGCACCCAGAGCAATGGTCAGCCCTGCAGGTCAAGCTGCTGAGCTGTGTCCCACTAACCCTGCTCAGGGTAGAAATCAGCAGCTCAATTCTATCTACCTTAAAGGCAGCAATATCAGAGTTTGATTTAGACTCAAAGAAGTGTTCAGGTCTCAGCAGTTGCCATCCTGCCTTGATCTGGGATTCAATGACAAAAAACTTTAGCTGGACAAAAGTCAGTGGTATCTCGTTAACTTTGGTAAGCTCTGTAGGAAATGTAAAGGTAAGATATACAATAAAATTATAGGTAAGTTCTGGTTAAATTATTTAGGTGCGTTTTTATTGTTATAAAGAGTGTACTTTTGTTATGCTTTAGGTGGACACACGTGATCTGAATGCTCAGATATTTCCGTGCTGTCTTTAGGGTGCAGGCTTCTTAATACTGTATTTGTCACTGAATCAGATTCTAAATCCCTTCATGTGAAACACAGCTGCGAATCCTGCTGGGGTCAGTTCGAGTATTTCCTTCATTAAGGTGCTACTCAACATGAATCGAGGTAATGGAATCTTGTCCTTCACAAGTAAAAAGGTTTCAACTTGATACTGCAACCCCAACATTTTTAGCATTGTGCTGAGGTGTGCTCTGCAGTATTTACTGGCTAATTTACAAAGCTCTGTAGTGCAATTTTGGTAATCAGTACTATTTACTTTTGATCAAAACTGGCCAGAAGAAAAGCTTACATACTGGAAAAAGCATAAAACAACTTGAAAAGTATGTTTCATTGTAAATACTAAACTTTCTGCTTATGTATCTAGAATCTGTGGAGGCTTCTGTGAAGAATAATGCCAGATAGTCTCCTGTGAAAAATAGAACACGAAGTTCAATGCATATTTTTAAGTTTTTTGTAACTCCGTCTCTCTTCCTATCAACTGATATTTCTGTATTTTCCTGCTTTTCTAAACGTGTTCTATCTTCTGAGGTTCTTTAGAGTTCGTTCTTTGCTAACAATTAAACTAACGTCTTACATTTTTTCTCACTGCACTTTTCCTCCCTTTATTAAATTTAGGAATGCATTAATAAATATAATTTATTAGTACCTTTCCTTTTCAGTTTAATCCTCCACATAACTTATTGGTATTGTTTTAGTTCTAATACAGGTTGTGAAAATGTCTTGCAGTAGAGATGGTATAGCAGAGACTGAGAAAAAAGTTGAAGAAAATCAGTGTTATCTAGAAAGAAATGACACATGCAGACTTGGGAGAATCTTCTTGATTGCATAGCTGTTTGTGAATTCTTGTGCTTGCTCCTACGTTTCATGACAGTTGTTCAGAACATGAAAATCTGATTCTTCTTAACCACCCTGTATCAATCTATCCTTTGAAAGAAAAAAATTGATTTAAAAAGAAAGGTGAATGTGTGGCCTGGGAGAAACTGAAGTCGGTATGTATCCCATAAACCTTAATCCCATAAATACTTGCAGATTTTGGAGAAATGTCATGTTAATAAGGTGTGCCTTTACGGGATGTTTCTAAAAGGAATCAGGCAGGTCACTGGCCTTAGTATTTTTCAGCTTTTCCTACTTTGTGGTACAAGAACCAAAGTTTAGGCTGTGCCTGGCAGACCAGTTTGTTCTGAGCAGCAGGCCTCATTTTTCAGGGATAAAAGCATCTAACTTGCAGGCAGTTTTAAAACCTACTGCAAGTAGTTTGCTTTTATGAGTGTTATCTGTAAGAGTAACTCTAGAGATGGGAACTTGCAAGTTTATGGGTCACATTAATTCCCTAATTCCAATCAGGAGACAGGTTGTTTGTTGAAGAAAAACTTCAAGCAATAACTTTATGACTCATATTTCTACAGTATGCTTCTACAAGGAAAATACAGAGGCACAAAAAATGCCGTTTCAAAAGACATAACAAGATGAATCTCTGTATGAGGAGCTTAATTCCTTAATTTTTTTAATATTTGTCTAAACAGTTTTCACAATACCATTCAATACTTGACTGGGCTGCCCATTTTAGGATGCATAGCCTAAAGGATTTCTAAAAGCTTTAAGAATTGTTTCCTGCCATTTTTAATAACTTTCTAGTGTACCATATTAATTCACTGAGAAAATCTTCATTCTGGAGCCAAATATATTGGTTATTTCCACCTGCATGTATTTTTCAGCTGCATTGTTCTCTGGTATATGTAGTGTCAAATAGCTTAGGTACAAATATTGGTGAAATAAAAGAATGGGTTTGAGTTCCCATTTATTCGAAAGATTAGAGTGGCTGAATGCAATCTATAAATGTTAATAAAAGGCATAATCTCTTCATTCTTTCTTCTCTAATGCAGAAAAACCCTTTAGCTCTAGTTACAGGCACATCACTTAACCTGTTTCATACTGCAATCCATCCTCTTTATTCTATTTGTAAACACAAATTTACACAACAAACTTTGGACATATGAGATTGGATTTATCTTTCCTACCTTTAGTACCTCCAGCAGAGATGTCAATGCTCTGAACTCTTAACCCTGGATTCCCTTTTCCAGTCAGTAGGAAGCTTTAGGAATTTTTAACACATTTGACAAAACAGGTAGATGAACTGCAACCCTGAAATGCCTGTCCACCTCTGGTATCTAAGCCTAGGTGAAAAAAAGCTCTACTGCAATTTTAAAAATCCTTAATATGCTTATTATTATGGGCAGATAATTCAATTATTTGAAATTCACCCAAATATTCAGGTTGAGCATGAGGCTCAGGGTGAGAATTAGCAGGGTAGGACAAATGGGAACTAAAAGCTCAAGAGCAACATCATAATATTCTCAGAAGTTAGAAGACAGAGGATAAATCTCTTTCCAAGTTTTGTTTCTGCAGTATTTTGTGGCTTTCAGTTTGCTTCTTTACTTATTGTGTCTGGAGTTCATGGTGCCCAAAACCGATGTAATAACGGTTGCTAGCATGGGGTTTTTTTCATCTTTTTCGTACTCTCAAGACCTTTTATTTTATGTGAAAACAATCCCTTTTTTTCCCTTGTGTTGCTGCTTACATAAAAGTTTGGAATAGAGGAAAATCATGAATGGAGAGATAAATTGGCATAGCATCTTTTAATTCTTTATTGCACCTGCTCATACTTCCTAATCCACTGTCATCCTAACCTTTTGTGTGAAGATTCCAGCACTGATAACAAAGAGTTTCTCTTGAAGTTAATGGGATTTTGTGTGTAGGAGGATGCAGATACCTCAGGCCTCCCTTCACCTGGGTGACATTTCTTCTGATTCCAGAATGGCTGAACTTTATTGAGCCTGGTGGTGTTTTGCACTGAGCAGGCTGGTGGCTTTCCATGGCCACTGGCTAACCCTGCCTGCCACTTTTTTCAAAATGCAGGTGACAGGAGAAAAACCAGCACGTGGTGTTATTACCAGAGAGCCTTACAATTTCTCCCATCCTTGAAATGCATGGATGCATGAAGTAACACTAAGCAGTATGAAAATTACCTTCTTTTTTTCCCCCTTTCTTTCTTTTTTGGTGTGCAATCTTCTCTTTACGGGGGTTTGAAAAGGAAATCCTGAATCTGTTCTTTAACATATAATTTTGGTATCTAAAAACAGCACTTGGGATTAGCAGGCTTGTCAGAAAAACAAGAATTTAGATGTTAAAAAACCTCAACAATCCACCCCCAGCTTTTCAACTGTGTCAGGCATTATTGGCTGTACACAGCTGCTCTAAGATGAAGAGAGGGGAAATGCACTGAAAAGCAAAGGTGTTATTTTAAGGACATGATGAAAATAATGGAATCACCCAATCTGCTTTGTATAAAGTAGTTTACATGTTCTGCAAAGAGATGAAAGTGCATGGTGATCTCATATTTGGCCAAGTGTTAATTACAGACTCACTGACAAGAGCAAGCCTCTCAGAACTTGTTTCTTTCCTTGGTTTTGTCAAAAAAGCCAAAGAAATTATGATTTGATTCATCCTCTTCTTCTTCTCCTATCTGCCCGCAGATACCAGTCCGCTTTGTAAATCAGGAATGAAATGAGATACAGCCATCTGACACCAATAAATGATTTTTATGAAGGCATGGAGACTGCAATCATTATTCCTGACTATAGACAAAAAGTTGTCTTGTTCCTGATTCCATTCTTTCAGAAGTTTTTCTGTCTGCCCATATTTGCTATTTATGGCAGATGCAATTATTGGGTATGGGTATTTTTTGTTCTCATAGTCTGTTTTCTGTTCAACCTCTGTCCACTTTTAGATTGTATGAAGCTACAAATGAAAGATTAAGTTGTTATAATTTAAAATGTCTTATCATGGTGTATGGATTTATTTCAAGTGCTTTGGTTGTGAGTGCCTAATAATGCCCTTTATTAATGCTGGCAAGTTTTTTTAGTACCTGCTGATCATGAAAGCTTGATCTTAAAGCTTCTTAAGGAAAATAACCTGCATAATAACAAATTACAAAATTGACCTCTAGGTTTTGACAAAGTCTGAATTATTACTTTAGTTTTGCAAACAAAATTTGTGCTTTGTCTGCTTGTCCTCCTCTTTTGGTGTTAACAGTACAAGATTTTTGTCGTCTCCCATCGAGCTTTCATTGCTGGTTCCACAGAAGATTATCCTTGGTCTCCCTCAGCCACAGTCAGCTTGGATACCTCCATCCTCTGGTTCAGGTTCAACCACCAGCCACAGGTTATCTCCCTGCACCAGGGTATCTCTTGGAATCCCCTCAATGACAAATTATCTTCATGTACATGTAGCCACCAGCCCAGGCTCAAGAACGATTAATGACTCTTTCACATCTCCTAAACTCTCTTCTAATTTCTTTAGTGGGAACTATTTTTAAAACCTCCTACCTTATCTGTTTGTCTGATGTACAACACCACACACTATTGTTCCCTTTTTTTTGTCATATCAATGTGTACAGCTGGATATGGGTGCACATAAAGATACACAAGCATTAACTGAAATGTTGGAGAGAATTATGGGAATAGCAAGCAGAAGAACACTAGCTTCTGAAGTATATTTAAGTTTCAAAACAAAACACTCAGGAGCTGAGTTGAAATTCTGTGTTGTACATATACAACAATTAAAAGCTCAGTTTTCCTACGCTCTATGTGGCTTTGGTTGCATTTGCAGTGTGAGGCCTGCTCAGAAACCCAAGGCACAGAGATCATCCTTTCTCCCTCCCTCTTCTCTCCTTAGAGAAATAATATTATGAAGATGGTCAGAAAACAGAGCCTTCTACGATCACTCAACTCAAAACTTTGACACTTTCATATATAAAATGAAAATATTTTATTGGATGAGTGTCAGGATTTCAAGTGTGCGTGTTTGCCAAGCACCAAGCAGAGTTTTCCAGAGAATCTGGCACTCCCTCTTGTTGACGTGCTGTGATACAACCTCTAGCATGACCCATCACTCTATATCAGAGAGCATCCTATTCAGGGAATGGTTCAGCTAATGAATGACAGATTGTGGGAAGAGTAAAGCATTGGAATACCCAGGAAAGTGGGGATTCCTACTGCAGGCCTATACCGGCTGAGGTGATACTGAGGTGAGCAGATTAAATCTCTACAGGCAACACTAATTACATCACGTCCATGGTTTCTCTGGAATCCCTACTGTTTCTGTTGCTTTGCATGTCGCACGTATCAAGTGGGAATTCACAAGGATGTCTGCCTTTGTGAGGTACCACACCATGCAGGAGGGGAGCAGCAGTGCCTCTCGTCTCTGCTGAAGTACTCACAAGACAGCAGAAGAAAAAAAGATTACCGAGAAGAGGAAGCTATCTGTAGTCCTCCAAAGGAAAATGTCCTTGTGCAATGTACTCCTTGTGCTGAAATGGTGATGAGGGAGAGGCTGAGGAGGAGGCAGAAGCCTCCCCAAGCCATGTACCACATACTTCAGCCTTCTAGGTAGTCCCCAGCAGTGTTGCTGTGGAGTAGCTTTTTAATGTTTGTTTCATGTTAAGCAATAAAATACAATTCTAAGTGGCTTAAATGTTGGTTATAACTTCTCATCTTTTTCTTTTTAGTTTAATGGAGCCTATAGGCTATTCATTAGCCCATAGGCTATTATGCCTACTTTTCTAGGAACAATATCTAAATAAAATATTTATATTAAATCTCCATATGTGATATAAAAATGCTGGTGATATGAATTTAAAAATTATACTACACATACAGTAGCAAAATCTAATATTTGAATCTTGGCTCCCAAAATTTCAAATTTGGCACTGAAACATTTGGTTAAAGTTTGAAAGAAAAGCCAATGTTAATCCCCTGCTATTTTACATATAAATATCCTTTTCATGACAGTGATTCTTTACCTCAGTTCTTTTTCTACTTATGTTTTTATGATTTCTACTTATGATTTTATGATTTTGGTGATGTAACAACTCTGTGATACTGAAAATGATCATGTACAGTTCAGCATTAACAGGCCAGACTTATTTTCTTCTACAAGAAAAGAATGAGTGTACAAGTATTTAAAAAACAATTCACTCCAAAGTTCCACTTCCTTTCCAAATAACACAAACAAATGCATGCTTGCAATATCTTGTTTGTGAAAATGGGAAATATGCAAAATATGGAAGCAACAAAATGAAATCATGTGGTTTGATATACTTCCATTTCATTTTTCTGCATGAAAATGTAAAATGCCTCCCCCTTCTGCTGTAACCTCTTATAGTTGGTTTCCACTTGTTATAAAAGTTGTCAAATACTTACGAGAAGTCTCCAAGTTTCTGGTGTTCACATTTTTATTAGTTCTTCATCTTTTGGAATTCATCTGTGTCTAATCTTCCTCGAGTATTATAGTGGTGCCAAATACTACCTCCCAACCCTACATATTTCAGCATCTATGTAGGAAGTAATAGCTGGTAAATTGCAGGCCTTTCTAGTGCTTGGAAATGTGGGTTTTGCTCCCTTGAATATTAAAGCTTTTCCTTGTATCTGCAGTTTTGTTGAGCTAAGTGTGTGCCATAAGTGTGTGTTAGATTAGAGGTGTATTTATATAAACTGCAGCAATACAGACGCATGTAGACATTTGTAAAATATGGAGTGGGACAGAAAAATCCGATACAATTTATAGTTTAAAAAAATGTGAGTTGGTATTTATCTTGGGAAGCTATCAAATGCCCTGTTCCTTAATTTCTGGAACTGGGAAAAATTGAAACATCCAACCACTACCTTTGCATTTCGACCTCAAAGTTTGGAATTAAATTTCCAGGGGGATCTAAGCAAAGGCATGTGGTAACGTGAAAAAAAAATGCAATATAGACTTAAAAACTGTCCTGATAAAGGAGGTTTTTTTTTAAAAAAAGGACTTAGAAAATAAGTCATGATAAAGGAAGTATATAAAAGAAGGAAGCTTATGGGCTTGGATATTGAAGCATTTTATATACTCTTTCTTATCAGTGCACTTTATTATTTTTAACATGTTGAGTATGATGGGTACCTAGTAGCTGTGCTGTGACAGGTTTGTTCATCATTTCTCATTTCACAGTTTGTGAACACCATTTGTTTTTCCTTCTATCCTTAAATGAAGCTGCTGACATACAGTGCAGGTATTATTTCAGGACAACGGCAGGTGAAGCCATCCCAAGCATTATCTGATGCTAAAAGCTAATCCTAAAGCAGGTTTGCTATCTGCTTGCTTTTTATGTGGCTTTAGTTTATTTGAAAGCTGCCAGTGCTGGTGTAGGCTGGCTCAGAGAAAATGTAAGTATTGAGGACACTTTTATAAGTGCTATGGGATGGTGTTAGGGACAGTGCAGACAAGGCAGCAGAGAAAGACGCAGCTGTCCCAACTTCACTCTCCCTTAGTTATGGCCCTCACCTAGGAATCTCATTTCCAGCTGTGAATTTTATTTATTTATTTTGTGTTGTAGACATTGCAGGACCTCAGCTATGTGGAAAAGACCGTGTGACTCCAGGCAAAATCTTGTTCTAACTTTGGAAGTGTTTGTTACATTTTGGAAATAGAGCATCTCATGACTGTTCTGAAAATTTTAGTAGCATAAGCTATTCCAAGTCCTATCAGATTTGAAAGCAGTTGGTGTATTTGTTCTTTCTATTTTCATCCTTTTTAAAATTTTTTTCTTTTCAGTGTTTTAGTCTATCATCTAAAATGTGTGCAACAATAAGAAAGGTGATTGGTTATCTCTATGAGTGTATAAATCCCCAATGCAGGCAAGACTACAAAAAATAGAAAGGAAATGCAGGTGATGAAATAGAAATAATCTCAAGAGCAGTGTCTTCATATCTGGGTGATTGGAGATAAATGTACTACCTGGCAAAAAAAAAAACAACAACAAAAAACAAAAAACAGGAGGAGAAATATAACTGTTTGTGCAGTTATTTAAATTTGCTTTAAATGCAACCATAATACCTCTGCCATCAGATCAATTGTATTTCCTAAAATTCTTATTGGTGAAGAACTGCAAATAAAGAAATTCACTCTTGAATAAAAAGTATTATAGGGGCATTTGGAGTTTTTTTATGTCTGTATACATTTTCAGATTGGGAATAACTGCAGAAAATTTTTGTGAGCTCTCTAGAGGGGTTTCCAGAGGTATGTTTGGTGTAGCACATATACATTGCATGGCAGAGAATGGATAACTCAGTGGGCAGAGCAATCTGTAATGGAGTTTTAGACTTTAGGTAAATTATGCAGTTGTGAATGCCATGTTGGTCTTTCCATTTCTTGCAAAACAGCAAATAAATGGTTATCATAAAACATTCTCAAAAATGCTTCTCTATAAAGGAGAAAAATCTTTAAGGCACGTTGCTATGCATTTATCCTTGAAATGGATAAGAACTGTAGGGAAGGGAATCTTCACAGCAATCTTCAGTAACTTCCTGTTAATCAAACAGCCACACGAGTGTTTTCAAGTGCAGAAGTTTCCTTCCTTGAAGCATTTTTCCCTCTTACTATTAATACTGGTGCTGTAACAATTAAGTTTATTTCTGTCAAGTATCAGAGCTTTCTTTCAGAGCTGGAGTGCTGCAGACATGAGAGCGTTAAGCATCAAATGTATCAAATGACTATTGAACGCTATCTGGGGAAATTTGGCACAGCCTAAGAGGGATAATAAACTAACAGGAATAAGTTATTTTTGTAAGAGAACAAGTTAATTTTGTTTTTGTAATCCCCTCTCTTCTCATTCTGTTGCTTCCCTAGCATTTTTTTGAAGTTCTTTTTATTTTATTTTTACACTGAATTGTGTTCTCCTTGACTGCAGTGGGGAACAGAACAACAAAGTGAAATGTTTCTGTTCTCTTTAGTGGGATTTGGGTTAGAATCTGTGTTTGTTAGTAAAGAATCCGACTAGGCTGTGCAAACATCTATCCAAATTTAAATTATGTGACTCAGCGTGTCTGTAATTTACTAATATATCAGCTTCAGGGGAGAATTTGTATGTGCACACCTTCCTGAGGATGTCAAAATGTACTGATTCACCACCGGTATTTATTTGTTGACCACACGTGTTTTAGGATCTGCCAGCTGATGAATTTCTGCAAATCTCCACCTCTGAATTGAGTAGATATTATTTCAAAGCTGCTTTTGTTTTTATTTATGTTACAGCTAGAAATACAGCAGAGGTAGAGCAATGAGCCTGACATAAGTGACACCATACAAATGAGAGAAGGAGCCGTGATCATTCATGGAAGATGGAAAGAACATCTTAGAGAAACATATATAAAGTAAATTCCTCATATGGATAGCTTAATACACCTGCTTTATTTATTTAAAAGAATTCAGAGTCCCAACTGCAAAAAGAAATATTGTTTTACTCTGTTGAGAAATTTTCCTAAATTTTTCATGCAAACTGGTATGTAAGCTTCAGTTCAAGGTAGTTGAGTCCCCATGCTCAGGAATATTATAGAGCTGATTTTGGGATCAACACATGCTGCAATGTGTGTTCTAGAGAATGGTCCTTAGTGCAGCTTAGGATGTGCATCCTTCTCTTTGGTCTTTCAGGGTTGCATTTTGCAAGTGAGTTGCGTATTTAAAGTTGATGGAATATCAAATGGCTTTCTAATCCAAACTCGTGAAAATTCCAAACAAAAGGTATTTATTTGGTTCTAAAAGCAAATGAATGAAATGTTAGATGTGAGAGTACACATTAAGTATATGGAATTTACAAAGGTTCCAAACAAAGAAAAAATCTTGGACAGATATTTAGATTTACAGCAGAAAACTGAATATGTAAATGAAACTATCTTGTAATTACTGTCTTTTAATTTTCAATAAATAATTTTTTTAATGCTTCAGGAATTGTGTAATTTTAGTTTAATATTTCATTCCAGATTTAAAAGGTGATATCAATTATTCCAATAATTCAGAAACATAGAAGTACAGAAGTCAGTAGTATGTAATATTATGTATGCTGATGAGAGTTATATCTGACGAAACCTGCACTAAAATCACTCAAAAAAAGAAAAGGATAACTCGAAATGTTTCTAACAAAAAATATCCATGGAAAAGAAAGTAATTATATAAAGTTTTTGTTTCTTTGATGTTTTGTTTATTTATAGCAAATCAAATAGTTCCAGTTTTATTTTAAAAAGCTAAGTTTTTAATGGAAAGTGTAGTGGATACGAACATGTTCCTCAAAATTTATGATTCAATGAAATTGGGATTTGGGGGAAATCCTGATTTTTCACTAAATAATCTCATCATTGCTTTCAAAATCAGCTGACATATCCATTCTTTCTTAGCCATGAATATGAAAGATTTTAAGGGACACAGATATGACTATTTCTAAATCTGTAATGCATGCACCACATTAAAAGTTCCCAAGCTAAATTATTCTACCTGAGTCCATTTTCATGTTTTTTTTTTCAGAAGCACAGATTATTGGTTACTGCTCCTTAAAAGACTAATTAATTGTTTCAGCTAGGAAAAGCTCTTCAGGAGGTGTCATCATTATTACTCTCTGAAGAATCACGGGAAAAAACTCTGTGTAAGAATTTTAGTCATATTTATTTTGGCATTTTGCATTAAAGATGGATACGAAGTGTTCCTGTATATCTCCAGTAAGCCTACATTAATAGCTCCATGGGGAGTTGAATAACATTTCTGCCCATATTTGATTCGTGCTAATTCCTGAAGGCTTATCAGTGTAGTACAGCATCATATAACTTCAAATCTCAGTATATTTTCTTTTTAGCTTTTAAACTACAAGATAGTATCTTTTACCTCAGTTCAACCTAGTGTTCCCAGTAGAAAAGTCTACTACTGATTTAAATTTTAGAAGCTTATCAGCTTGCTGATTTCCTCCTATCAGCTATTTGGCTGTTCTGTACCAAGGGAAGTTAAAGCCAAGCACCAGCACAGAAGAGATAGGGTGTGCACTTAAAATACCTGTGCTCAACCACTATTTCTGTTTGGAGCTTCTAGGTGAGAGTCTTCTAGGTGAGATGTGAGTGCTTTCTACATATGTATGTCTTTATCAATCCCTGTGTTATTTTGATTTTATTTCCTTTCAAGTTTTAGATGAGCATTCTAAATTTTGGGGTGTTTGAAGTTAAGCACTTAAATCCTTGTTCAGGGATATATGAGTTATTACATTCCTGAACACCTGAGGAACTGCAGCTGCTATTTACTACATTTGAAATGATTTTTCAGTCTGAAATGCCAGCTCATTTCTTTTCTCATGGCAAAGAATATGAATAACCACCTACATTTAGGTAGTCGAATTTGCACAGGTGATCTTTTCTAGATTTCTAGGAGGTTAGAGTTACTCTGGGTAAAAACTCCCCAAATTTGTATGGTGTTTACATGGAAGACTTAACATAAATGATGTTGATCTGCAATAAACTTCTCCTAATACCCACAATTTATTGATACAGGTGTACACTAAGTGCTGTTTTATAGGTGAGGATTTGAGGGACACGGTGCTGAAGATCCAATTTTGACAGGTATCTGTTCTACCAACAATCAAAAAGACTAGTTAATTTTGATAAATTGCCCTTAACTGATTTGGTCAAAGCTATGTGGGAATTCTCTGTGCAGTTTCTCAAATCCATGCTGGATCCATTTTCTTTCTCTCACTAATGCAATAAGGAAATCAGAATTGCTCCCTCCTCCTCAACCACCAGACTCTGAAAGCGTGGATTCAACTCAGATTAATCACCACAAGTAATTCCCTTGAGTCTATTCCTCCTTGTGCGTGTACATCCACAACATAAAATGTGCCACACCTCTCAAGACCATTACTTTTAGTAACTAAGTTGTTTTATTGACCTGAGCAGAGCTGGTTTAAGTAGCCTTGGCCACTCTCTTGCCCTGGAGAAGCCACCGATGCAGGTACAGAAGGGCTGTTCCCAGAATCTTTATTGAACCCCACAGAGTAAGAGGTGGCCTGTGGACACAACTTCAGTAACCTTGTGGCCATGGCCTAGTCCACAGGCTTTTGTGGACCTGCTGTTGGACCCATGCAAAGGGAACTTTTGCTGTCACATCTTTCCTACTGGGAGAAGAATACAGTCCTCATCAAAGGCAGCAGAGTGCTAAATCCTGCACCAAATCTCTTTTCCGTGTATGATGTTGTTACTCCAATTTAACCAATACTCATTTAAAAAGAAAATTCTTTTCCCTTTTCAGAACACTGAAAAAATATGCATTTTGCTTTTGAAGTGAATTAAATTCCAATATTAATGTAAGAAATATTAAAAAGATAATTTTGAGGACCAGTTTTATCCAAAGCCTTTTCATCTCAGTCATTCGCCTTTAATTTTAAAGACACCAAGTAATTATGGATTATTGATGTTTGGTTATTTGCTGATGTTTTGTGAATAATTTCTTAACTGTCTGATATTTAGTTTAATAGACAGGCACCACTCCTTTCTTTGGTTTTGACAAAGAAAATCTTAGTGATGGAAAAGTTGCTCTGTAAAACCACATTCTTCTGTGCTGTGCTGCACACCCCATCATGCTCTGCAATTTATCATGGTTTAGACATCACTTCTATGGAAACCATATATGAAAACACTGATAGTATAATGCTTTTTCTGCTTTTGTGGATCTCATACGGCCTAAGTATATAATATAATTTAAAATACAAATCACTGCATGTAAATTACTACTACATACTTACTAATTGGGATTTAAGTTGAAATTCTGATGTAAAAAATTAATTTTGTAGTTTTGTTTTCACTTTTTTGTTTGTCTGTGAGTCCAGGCATTTGCTGAGTTAATGATGATCCGGTCATTTGTCAGTATGTTCGCTCTAGAAAGGTGTAGTGTCTGAAACCTAAGTTGTTGGAGGAAATAAAGGGTAGGAATTAGCTGAGTACATTTGTTATAATGTGAGTTAGCCACGTTTACTGAAATAATGATTCCAGACAGAAAATACCAAGAAAGCAATATTCCAGTATAGGAATATTGCTAAAATGGAGATGTGATAAATGAGAATAACTTATCCCTAAACTATATTTCATGTACTCTCTGTAGATATTGTGACTGGATAAAATGATTTTTCAGAGTTTGAAGGATTTTTTTCCTTTGGGCTGTTCCCGGAAGAGACAGGGTTTTAAACTTACATTTCATGGTGGTATTGACCACAGCAGACCTGGCAGATTCAAACATATGATGATGCAAGGCTGAATGGCAGATGAGCACCAGTTTTAAGACACAGAACACCACTGATTTGTCTGTAAAGTGGTTAAAATGAATCTTTCGTAAATCCATGTACATGCTTTCTCTGTTTAGTGAATGCAGCCTTACATTCAGCTGCATTCCAGAGGAATGTATTCAAAGTAAAAAATGTTTTCTGTTTTCCCAGTCAAGACTGTTAAAGTCGGGTGAAATACAGTACAGGATTAATAGAACATAAAAGTGCAAAATAAGCACCCCACCCCCCAGTTCAGCAGATTCCTCCTTATTTTGCTTTCTGGAAAGCTACCTGATCTGTGCACAGTACTTTGTTTGCTACTCAGGAAATTGGTATCTGCTCCCTGATTTACAGAGAGTGCGTTAGACCCGGCTCAGCCCAGTGAAAAACACATGTGCAAATCCTTGGGGAGCATCATGATGGCAGAACATGCTTCCAGGCTGAAAGGACTGAAAAGTCAAGCAAATATAAAGTGTATGATATATAATTGATGAAGAAGGAATCTCTAAATGTAAGAGTTTCGTTCAATCATAATAAAGTAGTCGAGAGTGTACAGACACTGGAATTAAAGATACATGTACTCCATTCAGCAGACCAATATTTATTCTTCAGTCCAAGGCAGCAAGCATAAATTTTATACTTTTGTCTAAAAGCAAGAAATTGATTTAAACCTCACAAATATTAAAATAAAAGAGCAGACCAGATTTCTGACTCAGGGCTTTTTCACCTTTGTAACATGAGCAAGTTTCTAAAAGATTAGGAATAATTGTTCCAATTATAAATAGTTTGCTTCAATCACTTAGAAGATCTTAAAGGAAGGTTGCAAGATGCAGAATAGAGAAGGATGATAACTGCAGGATACGTGCAAAACATGTAAGCCTTCACGACACAAAGAAGTGTAAGTGTTTTTCCCTGAGGTATTCTGGAATTTGTTGGGAAGAGATTGTGACAAAAATTGCAATGCACCCTCTTGAATTCATAGTGTCTGAAAGAGTTATAGATTTGCAAACTTTTCTGTGGGACCAGAGCTGAAAGGTCCAAGAGGGGGGAGTTTTGCAGAAAATGTACTGCTTTAAAATGGATGTGGGGTTGAACCATGGCTGCAGCCTGTGAGATGTCCAAGTGGCTCTCTCCATATGCTTATGTTTAGTCAACTAAACCCACCTTGGATTTTTAGCTTGTTCTCATATAGAGAGGTGTGGGATGGTTTTTTGTTAATTTCACCTGCAGGGTGAAAAACAGGCTTTGAAATGTTCGGTGGTGCTCTTTCAGCCCAGCAGTGCAAGGAACCTCTGCAGGGTCCTTGGGTTTCTCAGGCTCACCTTGCTTGGCATGGGAAGAGACAGAAGGAGACAGTAAAAGAGCTGGTAAAGAGAATAGTCAGGTTTTGTACTTCTTTTGTAACTCTGGTATGGTCTGCTGCAGTTTGGGACGTTGTTGGAAGGCTGGAGAGCTTCTTGCAAAATATGTGATCTTTCCAGAGAGACAGCATTTATTTAATGACTTTTTTGGTTAGGTTTCTTGATCTGTGTGATGTGACTGTTCACTGGGACACGGCCAGTGAAAATATCCTTTTTATAATGCACTGTTTGTTCATGGCAGAGGGCGTTCTGCCTAAGGTGAAACTATTTCTTCAGTGGGTGCCCTCATTAGATAAAAGTCTTCAGACTGGTGAAAAAAGTGCTTAGCATTCCTTCTAAAAGTAAGAACAGAAGTGTCTGAGACTGTTCTGTAACACAAACTCCTCAAGTATTTGGAGTAAGTTGCTGGACGTACATGCGTTGCATAAGGGTGCTCAGTAATGTGCAACTTTTGTGATGAACGTGGGGATTAATTGATACAAATGCAAGCTTTTCCAAAGATAATTTAGTGAAGGATGATGGTTGTTTAGTTTTGTGGGAAACCAGAGAGGTATTCCAAGTTTTGAATATGAAGTGTGTGATGTCTGTGTATCTCCACACTGTGTGGGCCTGGAGTGGAGTTTCTTCTCTATTTTACCTCATGGTATTGCTGACATATTGCAGGGCTAACATGGTACCTACACCTGTGCTCATGATATGGCAGAAATAGAGGTTAATTGAAGTGCTAAGGATGCTTCTCTCTCAAACTAATTACCAACCAGTCATTACCAATCAGTATTTATCTTTACTTGCTACATTTATTTCTCATCAGAGGAAGGTCTCTAGAAACACAAAAGCTGCTCTGTTTTTTTGCCATTGTGACATGAAGCATATTATTCCATCATATATGATATGATATTTTATATACTATAGCATATTTTTTTTGTTGTATAAACTATTTGTAACTATCCAACTAAAAGGGTCTTTGTTCCTGCAGAAAACCACCAAAACGAGTGTGGTGAAGTCAGTTAATGGAGTATTACTGTGGATAATAAATACTCTGGTGGCCACAATGACTTTGTTCATTACTGGGCAGTGCCATGGACAATAGCCAAGGCTGGAATTTCCAAGTTAAGGATCATGATCCTTTAAGACTTGATTAATCATGGTAGCAAGAAGGAAGTTTTGCTTTCTTCTGTAGAAAGTAGCAGCAGTGAGACCTGATAAAATGTGTAAATTCTTACCAGCTTTGAGATAAAGATGTTTGTTCTGGGAGGGAGCAAAAGTTTGTTTTTTTCAGTCATGACATTTCCATTGTCTTTTTTTCCAAGTTTCATTCAACTAGCATACACAATGATTAACTGGTCACGTATCAAATAGTGTAGCTTTCCAATGACATTTTCTTCCAGCAGTGATAAAATGGGGTATTTTAATGCTTAGAAATGGATATTAATATTACTGCAGAAAGATTGTATCACAGGCAACACTTACTCATTTATTAAGATATTTTTATTACTGTGATGTTTTATAGTATCTGTGCCATACATCCAGTGTAGTTGCTTTTGCTTCTTCATTTTATGTTACTGTAGAT
Source organism: Rhagologus leucostigma (assembly GCA_013397725.1). NCBI lineage: Eukaryota > Metazoa > Chordata > Aves > Passeriformes > Rhagologus > Rhagologus leucostigma. The sequence goes on along the minus strand of VZTD01005605.1, from coordinate 1,400,020 downwards.
AAAATATAAGCCAATATCTCTTTGCTTTTCTTTGTATTAATCTTATTTACCAAAGTAATAAATTATTTTTTAAGTCAGGGGCACTTTCTGATTTGAAGGCTCTGAAGACATGTACAAATAGAAATGTTAGAGCATTTTTTCAGAGGGAAGCCTGGTCATTAATCTCTTTTTTCCTTTCATCTCTGTCACTATATATTTGTATTAAAATAGATGTACTTAGACTGTATCAAGAGAATAAGAAAGTGCATGCAAATTCTACTCTCATTTTGCATGGGTTTAAAGGTTAAAAGAAACTGTCCCCTATGCTTCAAATTGTTCTTTGTCTAAAGGATGCCTGGTGACGCTTGAGTTTTTGTGCTACTTCTCTTAGTTTATAGAAAATACTTCATTGCACAGAGTGGCTGCTGCTTGGAAAGGCCACCTGCTTACTTTTGATCCTCATGCCTCAGGGAAGAGCTTGTCTGTCTAGAGGGAGGATGGTCAGTGGTCTAGAAAATGGTTAAGATGGACCACCATATTCTGTTTGGTTACCAGAGAAACTAGCTAATTACCCACACACATCTGTGCATGCACAGCCATTGTGTAGCTGTGTAGATACAAGGCCATTTGCTTTGGGATTCTTCTATCAAGCTCAGTAACCAGTTAAACTGGTCTTTAGACAAGCAAAAAGCTGTATGAAGGTTTCTGTGTTCTCTAAGTAGGCTTTGCAGTGGGTTTATTCTATCAATTGAATGCAAAATGTTGGACACATTTTAAAATCCCTTGCATGCTTAAATAATTACCCACAACCTTGCCTTTCTTTGCTCCCTATTATTCAGTTTTGAGGGATGGAGCATATGAGATGCTTTGTTAAAATTCTGTTCATTTAAACTGCTTTCATTTCACTTTCCAGTGGATGCCAAACCGACTGCTCCCTGTGTTTGTGTCCATACACATCCTGTGTAAAATTAGTGAGAGACATGATAAATCAGGAGGTGGGAAGGGAACTACATTTTCCAACCATGAGAAAGCTTTCCTTTCACCAAAAACAAGGTTAAAGCTTCCTGTGTTTGGGCCCCTTTCAGTACCACTGGTAGATCTAAGAGCTTGGGTTTTTAACTCAGCAATTTGGTATCTAGCTTAAGTAGGTCAAAGTGGGGAAATGCCAGACTGAGTCAAAGGTGGGTAAACTCTGCTTTCATTCAGTATCGACTGAGAGTGACATGAACCGTTCCTAATTTGTGTAGACTGATAACATGGTGAGGGAGATTATGTTCCAGAAGTGATTTCAACTCACTTTGGTTTTTAATGGAAGATTGTGCTTTGTCTGAGAGAGACATTGTATTGAGCATGGGGTGGAAATTAATCGCCCCAGTTCTACGCAACCTTCTGCAGCTGCATTCTGTTTATAAGTACTAATGATTAAAATTTACCAAGATGGTGAGCTCAGCATTGCTCTTATCTATAGCTTTATTAGAAAGACTTAAAAATGACAGCAGTCATTAAATGTTATGGGTTTTCTTTTTTTTAAAAATCTGCATATATTTAGACATAATTTTCAAGAATATCCATTGCATTAATAATGCAAATCCTAATTACTTGTTAGAAAATTGATGTTACCCCTCCAAGCTACATTATTGCACATGCTTTCTCCAGAGTAAGATTATTTGGATAACAGTCTCCCGAGGATCTCAGGTTTTGTGTTGTGTCAAATTTTTTGCAGCTCTGTGGCTTACAAGCTCATTTTTTTAGCACAGCAAGGGTGAATAATAATCTTGACTGGCTTATTAGTAATCCTGTTTAGACACCTGTACAAATCTTATTGTTTGGAAGAGTGATTGAGTTTATGTGTATTAATAAGGTTGAAACTACATTTCTTAACTATTATACATTGATGATCATTTCAGTCTCCCTTTCCTTTTCTCATTAAAAGTATAAAAAACATGCCTGCATAAAAATTAACTGAGCATAAGAACCATGAAAACCCTGCTGACATTTTTAGAATTTTTCACTGTGAATTTTCTTATGGCATTCTCAATTCAAAAGTATAAAAAACTGTGAGAAATATCAGATATAACTGTGTTCTGACATTATTAACGGCTCTTTGTGATGTGTTTAGCACAACATTGTCGTGGTACTTCAGTTATTAGTCTTCATAGTGAAAATGCAATGGTAAACTTCTTGAAAATAAAGCTTATCCATGTTTTTGAGTCACTGGGCCTGTCAACCTTCAATCCTTTTGTTTTTAAAAGCTGAGGTATTCTCCAACTTTCATTACTCCTAAGTGCGTATGACACTATAAAGTGATTTAGATGTTTGAAAACAACAGCAATAATTTATCTTTTTAGAATATCATTAGAGTCGATGCCCATTAGCAGATTTTCACCCAGTTCTTGGTTAGCAAAGTGGCCTTTAGTGGTGCCATGAGTATACGGTCGGGAATATTATGCTGCAGACTGGAAATGGACCTCTCTGGGTTGTGAAGGTGTGTCAGCTCTTTGAAGAATTTCTGACCAATTTTGAAAAATGCTTTCTGTCGGGAAATACCACAGAGTGTCCCTAAAGACCGGAATGAAAGCAAACCTGAACTGGTTGAATTTCCTGTCAGGGTACACAGACCATGTTTCTACCAGCTCCATGGACTTATTCTTGGGTAGTTGATTACAAAGTTCACTTCGTGTTCTCTCCAGATTTTTCTGTTTAAAAAAAAACAACCAAACAAAACCAAACCAAAACAAAAAAAACCCAAACAAAAAGACCAAAAAAAACCCCCAAGACCTTTGTTTATCTCAGTTGTGATTCAAAACATCTTGTCAAAAATAATTGTAAATAATAACTGTTGTAGTATATTGCTGTAGCCCAATTATTCAGGATCAAGATTTGTATTTCAGAATATTGTTAATTTCTAATGGAATGTAGAGTATGCATTATGTCCTGCTTACAGATTAATGAAACTAAGAATGTTGGTTTTTTTCCATGGAAACCAATTTTATGAAGCTTACAGTTATTTTTCTTTTAATACCTACAAATCTGTGTAATATTAATTTTCATGCAACCACTCTCATCAAATATGTTTTCTGATCATTGCTCAACCTTTATTTCACAACTACCTCCAAAGGAATACATAGATGTTATCTGTCCATTACAAAAATCCAGCAAAATGCAGTAATTTTTATACTTTCAGAAGGAATGTGCAGTGTGGTGTATGAGAATCTCCTAATCTTTTTTATATATGCACAGAGGAACTACAGAAGCTTTACCTAAATTTTTGCCTTGCACATTCTCACCATATTTATCCTTAGAACAACTCTTTCATGCTGTCAGTGGTTGTAATATTTTACTGAGCTGGGACAGGGAGACAGAATATTTGGCCTGTCATCATACTGGAAGGATACCCATTTCAGTCTTTCCTGTCCTCAGCTGCCATCCACACTGCTCCAACTTCTCTTGGGATTGACATGGCAGGAACTTTGTTCCTTGCTGTCTTGATAGCAACACTTCCCTGTGCATGGAGCTGCTGGAGCTCAGAGACAAGATGGTTTCCAGTACAGTACCCTGTATCTCTTAAAGCAAAAAAAAGGGACAGCTTCAGGTGACAGAATGAGGTGTCAACAATAATTTAGATTAGGCTTTTGGAAAGAAGGCTTTATGCTGCCCTTCAAAGTTCACTGGCAACACAATTAGTGTAATACTGAGCTGGGTCAAAAATTCAGTGCAAATGCAAAAAAAATATGGTAATGATTTACTGATAAAGCATAATAAAGTAGAAACAAATAAGCTGTGCTTGAGAAATTCCACTTTAAAGGAGCTGTAAATATATGCAGTTTATTTTGGATGTGGTGAAAACTTTTCTGCCATTTGTCTGTCTCATCTTAAAAGCACCAGACATATTATATCATTGCACTGAGGTAATATGAGATAATCATGATTTTCCGACTTGTGATTTAATGAAACTTTCTCTGGCAAAATGTCAAATATCCATTTAACATGAACTACTGAAATATGTAAAGCTTAGAAATTTAAAAGTACAAAGAATTCTTATTAGGAGAATATTGATTTAACTTAATCCAGTTTAATTCCTTTGTAATCTTTCAAAACTTAAAAGTGATGAGTTTAGAAGAATGCACAGTATTTTTCAGCAGTAAAATTACCATTTTTTTTAAGATAGAACTACTAATGTCACTAACTATTCATGACCTTAAGATTGTTTTACTGTGCTGTGTTTATAAGGCTTTTGTTTTTACTTTTAATGCTATAGATTTTTGGAGTGCAGGAGTATATTATGACAGACTTTATTTTTCCAAGGCATTGAAAGGAAATTACGTGGTAAAAAGCTGTTTAATGCTGTTATAGTCAGGGAACTAATAGTGACAGAAATGTTGTTACTGGAAGACTAAACTGTTCTAAATAAAATTATGCCTCAACTTCTCTGCAGGCAGTGTAGAAAGATACAGCTTTTGAAGGCTTGAATTTGGACTTAGACAAGCATGGTCTGTTTTAATGTCCTCGGATGAGTTTCACTGGGGTCACGATCAGCACTCAGAACTCCTCTTTGGCTTTCATGTGAGAAGGGTGTTAACTTAGGAAGGCCAGCAATTAATACATTAATAAATAAATGCTGAAAAATATACATAATTACTTCACCAGCTGATTAGAAATGGGCAGGGAGGTGTTGAATTTAGATGCATGTTTTGGTTGCATATCATAGACTTTGATGTGTTTGTTTTACTAATCATGGAAATGCACATTTAGATAAGCAGGATGGAGAGCCACTGGGTAGGAAAAAGTATCCTCAAAGAGCAATGGGAAACTGTACCTTGAAGTATCTGTTTCTTTACTGATCAAACCTGTATCATTCAGATTTTAGGCGGTTTTCTTTTTTTTTTTTTTAATTTTTAAATTTGTGACTTTAGAAAATGAAGGAATTAGATTATTTTAATAGTTTTGATGGTATACTGGAAATCACTACACAGCTGGGAGGATCCAGCAAAAACCTTCAATTTTGGTATGCTGGGATAGTTTGGTGTGTTAGGTATATTGTGGTATGTTGTGCACAGGAGTTATTCAGTGCCTCATTTTAGATATTTGAATCCAGCCCTATTTAGATGGCTTTGGAAAATGTTGACTATCATTTGAAAAAGTGACATAAAATTTGGTTCTACAGAAATGTTGAGTCTTTTTGTTTAATTCCTTCTATTTGGGTTTGAGCAGGGCCCCAGAGCTGTCTCTGGCAGGGTTCTGGCTGGGTAGCAAACCTGGTTATCTCAGACCTCTGCTTTCGCTGCCCTCTGCAAATGAGCAGACACACTCGTTCATCCTCTGCAGGAAAGAGCAGCCAGCCTCTCCCAAAGAGGGTTCCCAAATAAGCTCAGCAGCCTGCAGTGCTGAGCTAGATTCGAAAATGTGCTTAAGCAAATTCTATGGAGATATGGGGCTGTGTGGGGAGATCTCTGTAGCAGATGTGTCATGGCCTCAGCAACTCAGAACTGCCGTTTGCAGTTTGACATGGTGCCTTTTCGGCAGAGATTTTCTTGAGGGAGGACTTTGGTTTTAAATCAGTGCCTTTAGATCACCTGGAAGAAAATGGCAATTTTCTATATTTTCTTTTTCTTCTTTTTTTTTTTTTAAGAAAATAGATTTCATCCAAACACTATAATTCAACTTTTACATAGATGAATCTCCCTCTCTAGAGAAGACCTGAGGGCAGAGAATTACCTACAGAAATCACTTTGAGGTCAAAGTCCTGGAACTACGGTTACCTTTTCCATAATAAGTGAAAATGTATAACCTCCCACTGGGCATCCTGGTAGCCTGAGGAGGTATAGATAAATTAATTGCTCAATAGTGATATGCACAGAGGTTCGCTCATTGCATTATGCCTCTGGTAGTCATGGGCACCTTCATTTGCAGCTGGGGAGGACTTGGAAGAGCCAGAGAATGAATTTTTTTAGAGCCTGCCAGATGGCTGTGCTGGCAATAGCTTTTTCATGTTATGTAGGACAATAGCTACCCTTGTACTATGGCTCTGCATCAGGCCTTGTTCTTTCACGTAGTTGTAGATAGATGAAACAGTGTGTGATCATTCCACTAAACCTACTTCTCCCTTTGTAGCCCAGTCTCTGCTAAACCAGAATAGCTTGGCCAGGAGTCTGGGAGTACAAGAAGGAACACGAAACAATAGCTGTACATCAAACCTCCCACATCTCTGCGCAGCTAAAACTGCATCAGTCATTCATAATGGTGGTGTTGAAGGATCACATCATTTATACATAAAGCTTTGTCAGTCTGTGTGCAAGTCAGCAGATAAAATTGCATTAAAAATGGACTCACCCTGAAAAATATTAGTCTTTTACTTACAGTTGCATCCATAAACTGTATTCCAGCTAAAATCTGTGAAGAAGCTTTCAAAAAAATTCCCCAGACTGAGCTTATTGCATCAGGCTAAATCTTAAACATCAAAACAATTAAAATGTTGACTGCAAGTAAAATGTACTGTGGCTAATAAAAATTTCTATATATAGACCTCACTTGGAAGTGGTGAGCTCTCTAATAAATTACAAACCCTGTGGTTTATGTATTACATTTTCTTCTCCACTGACTTAAAATATATATAGCCCAGTGATTTCAATTAGTTTTATACTTGCTTCTTCCAGTGCTAAATTGGGCTAGAGTCTGGCTTGCCATTTCCTTTTCTTTCATCCTACAGTAAACAACTCTGTTCAAAGACTGAAAAGCAATTGTACTTCATTTTATCTTTGCTACAGGGAAGAAGTGAGGAAGTTGACAGAAACTGTAGAGCTATTGTGACACAGGGCTTCCACCTTTGAGGTTTCTTGACTCTGCTGAACACTGTGGAGTAGGGGATACCAGAAACCCAGTGATGCAGTGCTTCAGAAAAAAACAAACAAACCCAAACGCCTCTTTTACTCAGCTTAGTGCATCTCAGGTGATTGTCTTGAAGTGTTTACTCAGTCATCAGTTCTGTGCTCCACAGGGTGCTCCCTAGTATGCCCAATGTAAACATTTTGCTCTGTATTCAGCTGCAGAGTCTTTGTGTGGGAGACACTTGAAGGATGCTCTTCCTTATCCTCAGCAATTATCTTCTGAAATGCACAAGGTTTTTTTCCTCCTCTGCTGCAGCTATTTTAAAGCTGATTCCATTGCAGAGGGTATCTTTCTCTCCTTAAATCCTATATGCAAAACCTTTTGTATGCTTAAGAAAGAAGTTTGGTTTGATATAAAATGTGTTCAGGCTTACTGAACAATTCTTTTAGCAATTCACAGCCTATAAAGGGACGGCTGCACAGAAGGTACTCTGTTTTTCTTCCCTGTTTGGGGGAGACCTTCATCCCACTCCCATTGTTCTGTAAGGTAATAGAAGTAATTTGTTTTCCTCTACACAGGAAAACAAAAGAAAACACAATGATAGGAAGATGGGAAGAAGTGTCATAATACAGATTTGTGTATGAAATAGTAGCATCCTCTCTTCCAGTTTGATTTCAAATAGAACCACCTGCTGATAGCTCAGATTGTGTCCTAAATTACTTGGCTTTTGGTACATAAAAATGTCAAGGATGAATATATTGATAGTTCTTAAAATGTTTTACTAGTGAGAAAAGTGAGTTTCGCAGAATTAGGAAAATATTATCTTATAACCATGATGAAGTCTAAAGATATCTAATCTAAGTCAGGTGACTTTCAAGGCTAGAGGATGGTTGATACCAGCCTACAATTAGCAGCCCATTATTGATTTTTTTTCAATTTTGAAACATTCTAGTGACATAATTTTTCAAGGTGTTTTATCCCGTACAACTGAAAGCCTGGGATTCATTGTGGTTTTTTTAAGCTGAAGAATAAAAAATACTGCTCTGTGTGTTATACAGAGTTGACAATGATAGATGTTGGTGTGGCACATGGAAAGAATATTTTATTGGGAGATTTTCTGAGTCACTGACTGCATCTCTGGTGAGTGACTAGCACCAGGTATATTCCCCATGAGAGAAGGGGGCTTGGAGTACTTTGAGCATTCACCTTTTGTCTGATAGTTTGCAGCTAGTAATGCAGCCAGTGCTAATGTCACCCTCATGGGCTTTATTAGATCTGGGGATTATAATTTGGGGTTGTTTCCTGTTACATTAAGGTATAAATGCTCTATGCCAGCACTGTTCAGTGAAGTGTGTGGCATATAGCATGCTCACACATGTTATGTGACATGCAAACTTCTCAGTGGTGGAGAGGAAGAGTTATCCTAAAAAAATGAATTCTCCACTTGCACATTTGCCTGCTGAAAGTGGAAATGTAGGAAACAATACTGCAAGTGATACTGGTGGCTCAGAACTCAGGAGGAAAGGGAGCTTCTATACCTGGCACAAGTTTCCTTGTAGGGAAATAAAACAACTCTTGGGAAAACTGGTGCAAATGCTGGAGCACTGAAATTGCAGTAGGCAAATCTTGCATGGCACATGCTATGAGATAGATTAGCTCCAGGTCCTTATCAACTGATAGATTTCTTTGGGGGCCACAAGGACAATGTACAGTGGCTGCTGTAGCAAGGTGGGGGTTGGTCTCTATTCCCAGGCCACCAGTGACAGGACAGGAGGACAAAGGCTCAAGCTGCAAAACAGAAGGTTCAGTCTGGACATCTGGAGGAATATATTCACAGAAAAGGTTGTTAAAGGTTGGAATGGACTTCCCAGGGAAGTGGCAGAGTCAGCATCCCTGGAGATGTGGAAGAAACAGCTGGATGTAGAACTCAGTGCCATGGTCTGGCTGCCAAGGTGGAGATCAGTCAAGTGTGGGACTCGATGACCTCAGAGGTCTTTTAAAACCTTAGTGATTCTGCGATTCTCTGTGACTGTGATGGTGGGAGTGAAGCAGTTCAAGTGCCCCTTCCTTCCTTCCTGAGAGTATGAGCTGCTGTTGTGTCAGCTATCTGTGTACTGCCTTGGTAGATGCACAGAGGACTGTAGGACAGTGTGTTTGGGGGATATAAATATGGCCATGGTCTCTTCTTGTGGGCACTTATTGTAGGCTGCTTTGCCAAAAGAAAGTGCTATGTGACACAGGTATTTGTCTGTGTCACTACAGCCTATTTTTATATTCCATTTTATGATATTCTATTTTTATGGTAGAGTTTAGTAGCAGTAGTTGATGGGGAGGAGGTAAAAAAGGGCTGAATCCTTTACCAAGATATCACAACTTCGGAAATGTAGACATTTCTGTGGTTTTAGGTATAGGATTAACACATCATAGTTCTTACTGCTTGTGTTTCCTGGGTAAGGAGCAAGAATAACAAGCTCTGGCTCAATTTTGGCGTTGTTGTTTTCTAAATAACCTAAAGGATTTACCAAGCTACAGAGACAGGTAAGGTGGAGCATCTTTGCTAAGCAATGTAACCTCAACACAGGCTTTTTTCATCGTGAAGGATTTCACCAAGGGCTGAACAGTTTTGTCTTCAAGCAGGAAAGATACAACAGAATTGTAAAAAAAATCAGTTTCAGGTAGTGTCAGTATTTTTTGAGCTGTCTTGTAATCTCCAAATCAAAACTAACTTGTAGTTGTGCTATGGTACTGCTGAAAATACATCTTGTCCTATTGTGTTAGCAAACATTTTTGGACATAGGAGTTTTTCAAGGTCATCTGTGGGTAGTCATGAACAACAACCATTACAACCATTCCCAGTTGTGCATGTTCGATAGCAAATGAAATACAGGAATTAATTAGAAATCATGCTTATTTCACTGCATAGTGAAGTGAGGATATGAAATGGATGTAATGATATAATCTAACAGTTTCTTGGCAGTTATCAGGAATGAATGTGTCTTCTGCTTTCACAATTAAATTCATAGGTTTCTTTTCGAGAAAGGGATGCTTTATTTCTCCCAAGAAGTATATATCTCTGTTTGTGTATTGTGGTAGGAATTATAGTAGTATAGTTGAAATGCTCCAGTAGTTTTTTGCACAATTTGGTAATATGTAAGTTGTGGGAATCCTGGGAAGCAGAGGCTTTATATGCATCATCAGACATCACTGTTTTTCTTGATGAAAGTGAAGAAGTTTTGCCAAGGATTTTTCAGTATGACAATAATAGATAACTGTTGCTTGCTGTTATAAGAATAAACTTTTTAATCATATTATATTATTGGTTAAATTTTTTACCAAACAATGACAACAGAAGAAGAGACAAGTAAATTCCTCCAATAGATATGAATACTGTGACTTGAAGCAACACAAGTGTCAGTTTTATCTAATACAGTGAAGTTGTCTATCTTTGCAAACAACTTCAGGGTGTCATGTAATGCTTTTTGGAGATGGGCTTGTATACCAAAGGTGGATGTACAAATAATTTGACAGTAAACTTGCAATGTTTTTACCCAATGCAGGATTTTATTTTAACCTTAAGAATCTTATTGCTACCAAAGGCGAACAAACCTGTGCACAAAGATCCACAACAGGCAATGAGATTAACTCCATTCTGCTTCACTTAGAACTGCCCTTCAAACGGTTTCCTTTTATGAAGGGATACAGTGCTATGAACATACACACCCTGAAATGCATATTTGATTTGTATTTATTCTATAACCACAAGCATTTGATGCTTCACTTTAAGGCTGAGGTCTGCTATTCTCATGACATCACAGAATTATAGAATACTTCAAGCTGGAAGGGACTTTTAAAGGTCATCTAGTCCAACCCTTCTAGAATGAGCAGGAACATCTTCAACTAGATCAGGTTGCTCAGAGCCCTGTCCAAATTGAGCTTAAATGTTACCAGGAGTGAGCCATCTACCACCTCTTCAGGACAGCTTGTTCCAGTGTTTCACCACCCTCACAGTAAAGAGTTTCTTTCTAACATTTGAAATAAACCTCTCCTCTTTCAGTTTAAAGCCTTTACCACTTGTCTTATCCCTGCATGCCCTTGCCAAAAGTCCTTCTTCAGCTTCCTTGCGGACTCCCTTCAGGTACTGGAAGGCTGAAAGCAGTAGCTGGTGTGTTTTGTCTCTCTGTGAGCACATGAGAATGATGACCATCCCTTGCAGAATCTGAGGTCCCACCATTCCTGAAAATGGGGATAAACCTCAGGAGCATCCCCTGGGAATAACCAGGGAGTGCTGATATTTTGCCTTCACAAGTTGCTGAACCTACTCCTGCTTTCCCATTTATAACACATATTTTTTAGCCATATGTTGTTCTTCTTTTTTAAGAAAAGCAGCTAGAGAAAGATTAGGGTCTGCAGTTATTTCTGTTAGGAGGGAAGATGTGACAAGCTGTGTGTTTGATGCCAGCATTTTATTTTTAAGGAGGTACAAATTTGTGATGAAACCATCTTTGAATGGAGGAGGGGCTGCATTAAGGAGTAGGTTTCTGGCTTGTAGCCCTCTTGTTTTTTAAATAAAACCTCTTCAGAGTGCTGCTGCCTCCCTCATCACTTACTGGTGCTTTTAGCTCAGCCTGAAGCCTCCCCAGCCACCTGAGTGTGGTGCCAGCCCTAGGAGCAGCAGGGCTTCTCCCTGGCACAAGCACACTCTCTCCCCCCCAGCCTGTTGGCATGTCTTAGTAGCCTTCCAGACACTTCTGTTTGAAATTCTTTCCTAATTTCATTCATGTGGTTGTTTTTTCAAATTGTCAGCTTTTTGCTGAAATTTTTCCCAGCCTATTTGTATAAATATTTTAACATTGTGAATTTTTTTAATATTGTCTTTTTTTCCTTCTAGGGGCAGCAGGATGTGTTGTACTATTTGTCTACACAAATTAGTTCAGATTTTTTGTTGTCCTGAGTATCCAACATTAAAATTTCCTATAAAAAGAAAAAAGCATTTTCTGTGTGCCACAAATTGAGGAGACCAGCAATACACGTTCTTTCCCTGCCATTTATTATTTAATGCCTTTGTATTGTGCCTCTGCACTTTAGATGTAACTCCTTTCTAAGCAAAGTTATCCCGGCTTGGTCATTTATTCCTTGTAAAGGAGTTCATGCATGCCCTGGACTATTCTCATTGCCTGCTCTCAGACATTCTCTGTCTGAGTCAGGAGTTGCTGGGGTCATGCTTTGTTCCAGTGAAACTTCACCTGCTGGTAGCATCCTGCAGGATTGTCTCTGGTGCTCAAAACATGGATTTTTATGCAACTTTTTCAAATTCACATTTAGCAGACCCTGTCCTTGTGCTCACCAACTCGAAGATACTTCATTTTCCTTCCCAGCTACGTTAAACTCTTCTAAGGTGAATACGGGTTTCAGGCTTCTACCTCCAAATACAGATTGTTTTGCCTGTGTGACCTTTTTAGCATTCAAGGTTTACCAGATGTTTCTAATAATCTTTCTTCTTGATAAAGCTTTATAGTTTATCTAAATGTTTCTACTGTTCATCAGCAGTTCTCAATTATTAGCTTGTATTTTAATTATTTATATTTATGGCCAGATGATATAATTGCCATCTGACATATAAGCAAAGATTTCAATAGCCAGTGACTTTTCACAAAATATCAAAGAATAAATCCAAGTCATGAGAGTTTATATATTATTCAGATTTCTCTTTTCAATTTGCATTAAAGTGGAGAAGAATGTCCACGAAGCTGTAGTGAATGAAGACATTCTTTTAATGCTGGACAAATAAATTCTAAACAAGAGTAAGAGTTGTTATTTTACATATATATATATGTTGATTTTTAGTGATTATCTTATAATAAAATAATAGTAAACTGTAAAAGACTAGCTGAAACTTGGTGAAATAGAATAATATATTTATGTAGTGAAAATAAACATATCTCTAAATAGTAAAAGAATATTTCCTTTAAATGATAGTAGTAAAGTATCTTCATATACTAAATGTTTTTTAAATGCAGTGTTTTCCTTTCTGTCTGCTAAGCAGCTTTTGATAATTTCAAATAATTTGCTCTGTTCTCCAGCTACTTAAATTTTCAGTGTTTGTCTATGTGAGACTTTTTTCAAAAGGATCTGGCAGTCCAAATAAATTATGTCAACTGCTTCTCTTTTATCCTTTTATCCATTACTATGCTTGTGCAGTATGACCCACTTCGAGAAGTTTGTCAGATGAGAAGGAGTTACATAGTGGTATAATACAGACCAAACTATTGTCTAAACGTATCTTCAAGCACCATAATGGAAAGTGGGACTCTTCAGATCACTGTAAATTAAATTGATTAATAATATATCATGATAAAATGAATTTTTCATGGTTTGGGAGCTAATGTTCTCAATTATTCAGCAATGCAAAATGTAGGAAACTTGCATATAAACAGCATGCAAGAGTTGATCCATGAAATCTTTATTTAGAATACAAAGAATTTTTTTTAATATGCTAGAACAATTTTACTAAAAATATCTTTTGCTTTTGGTGAAAAAAAATGTCAGAAATTAAACTGGCCATGTATAGGCAGCAAAAGTATCCTGTCTATTATAGCAACAGCACACACACTTTAATCGTTGTATATTCAAAATTTTCCTATTTTTTACTTCTTCAATGCTATGAAATAAAACTTTTGTTCCACACAGTTAATGTTGCAGTTTCTGGAATGCATTTGCAATGCTCATATAGGAAGTTCTATTGTCTTTTGAAAAGGTCTTTGTTAGAGAAATTTTTAGACCATTCAGTTTATAAACATTGATGTTGTTATTGATGTGCATTCTTCCTGGACCCTGATTCCAAGTCATAATCCTGTGTGCTTAAACCTTGCAGTGTTTTAGTGGAACTGAATTTTGAGAATTCAGAAATTATCTTAAGAAAAATTATGTCCAAAATGGATATTTTGTGTTTAGGAGTCTTCTTTTTTTGGTTGTTTTTAACACATAACTTTGGTTAGGATTATTTTTTTTTTTTCACAAATATTCTGAATGTGATCAGTTATATTGGAAAACAAATTGTTCCTAGTCCATGTACTAATCTCAGCAGTAACTACATAATTTTGGAGTATCCCACCATGAAATATTAGCAGTATAAGCTTCTGTATTGTCCTTTTGGACATTGTTTATTGACACTTTTCATTGCTGAACACATGTAAGGGCACTAATAATGCTGAACACTCAAAATATGAGTGCTCTAAAGCATTCAGTATTTCTAAGGATTTAGCCTGAAGAAATGAGAAATGGGAAACACCTGTGTGTTTGTCTAAATCCTCTTTATGTAAATCATGGGCAATTCACTAGTGGGTATCTTTTAAGAATAGATGCCATGATCACCTCCTTTGGGAAATACACTTTAACTTTGGTGGAAGAGTCAAAATGCAGATTGATTTCAAGATTCAACCTCTGCTGTCTGGTGTCACTTTAAGTGACTCAAGATTAGGGCCTCCACATATTGTAGCAATGGTGGCCAACTTTTCTGAATTATTCTCTATTCAAACCTTGTATGACGTAGACGTCTTCATTCTCCTTTTCCACACTGCTGAATAAATTATGTGACTGACATTGCAGGTGTAGTAACCTATCACTCAATATATCTCTAGTTCTGGACACACATTCTCTGTGGCAATATCTTTGCACCAATGGAGAGTTCAGTTAGTCTGCCAAGCCACTCACAGAGAGGTGCCCTGGCATGCAATACTTTATTAAAAAAAAAAAATCAGTGAAGGAATTGAAGCAAAGGTGTTCTCTACAGGAGTACTTCTCAACACAAAAAAAAATCCAGATAATTCTCCATTTTTCCTTCTCTCTTAAATCACTGCTCTCAAACTCATTAAGATGTTTATTGAGCACCAGTGAGATGTTTTGTCAACCAGAAACTATGATATTCCCAGACACAGATCACTGTAATTGTCTAGAGGTTTTTGGTGTGTTTGGTTGCTTTTTCCCCTCCAAGAAAGAGGGAATTATGTAGAGCAACTGGAGAAAAAGTTTTTCAGCATAAAAATTCAGAGACAGATGATTTGGTTTTGAGAGAAATGTGTCTTTCCCTGAAAATAGGAAGACAGGGAACTTATTCTGTGTGACCCCCATTCAGTATCAAAGGCTGATGGACAAATTATTGCTAATGGCATCATCTCTACTTTAGTCAATTAATTGATTTGCATCAAAAGAGCTCTATTGCATGTTAATAACCACCATTATGAGAACAAGATTATTATGGGTTGCATTGTGGGTTTGCCATATCTTTCTGTATGGTTGGAAGGAATCACAATAATTTCCGGCATTTCTCTTTTCTTCCTTACAAGAATGATTGCCAGGGTCTGGGAAAAAAAGTAATATTTCCCATAAGAATGAGTGAGTTGTTTCCTGGAGAAACAAAGATGCATCCCTTTTTTAATGGTAATTTCCTGTGGGCTGGTATATGTTGTGGAGACCTAGGAACTCGCCTGACTCAGCCATTGGGATCTGTCTTAGTGGACTTTCTGAACTGCAAAATATTTGTAGTTCATAATGAGATGTAAAACAAGGTAAATTTGAGGGATAATATTTTTGTGTTTATCTATCCCTCAAATCTATTAATGATGAAAGAAAGCTGCTCCCCTTTTTTGGTGTACCTATTTCAGGAACAAATTGCAGATGCATAGGTAGGTGGAGAAACAGGTGTCTGGGCTGCAGTGGCCCCATTCCACACAGGAGTCTGTTCAGAAACACCATTTCAACCACAGCATTTGGGACTCAAATTCAGACACCAGGTTGTTCTCAACCTTGCTATCATCAATCCTTCTATCATGCTTCCCCATCAAATCCCTCTTCCCTCAATATATTCCACTGCTGTACTGTTACCAAAGCTGATTCTCGAGCGCAGATTTAAAATTGAGATTGCATGAGTGAGAACTAGCCACAGTATTCACTGATACCTATTTATCTTGGGCAAGATCTTTTAGCTGTGTAACATTTGTCAAAGCTCTGTTGGCAATGTAATCTAGAGCAATCATTTCACTTCTGTCACTGCAAATTCTGCCTGGGAAACTGTAAACCTAAAGCAGACTTCTTGGAGAGCCGTGCCGAGCGAAAACTGAAAGACTGGGAACTGCTGAATGTCAGCAAAGGTTATGCAGTCATTTCTCATGTCACTTTGACAGGCACGCCACTCGCACGAGAGCCAGGAGCAAGGGAGAATTGCAGAGCGGGGATCCAAGGGTGCATGGGAGAGACGGGAAATGGACCATTAATCAAGGGCAGAACATGGGAAAGCTCCGTCTTTCAAAGTGGGGTGACCTTTAGGAAATATCTAGTTAAGCACTATGATTAATATTCTGTGTTCCTTTCTTAATCAGTTGCATTATTTACTGTGGAAGTGGGTGAAACTAAACAAAAACATAGTTAAAAGGAACAGCTTTTTAAAGACAACACTGGAGTGGTTCTGTTCAGTTGCTAGTTTTTGGTTAGATTTGGTACAATTAATATCCATGCTGCAGAACTTCAGAGAACACTTTTTGATGGTGCTGATGTGCACAGCAAGATTATATTAAATTGCTCTAAGAGACACTGATATATATTACTGCCCTTTTGATTCATGATGTTTTACTGTATGAGATGTAAAATCACTGAACCTCAGGTTAAATATTCTGTGTGATTTGGGGTCTTTTAGTCATAGAAATCCTCTTAAGAGAGAAAGGGATCATACAGTTAAACTGCTGTGAATGGCACTGAACAGTTACCTCTAGTGTCCTGTAATGATCTTAATAATGGAGAAGTCATTTGATATTCATTGTCGAGCCATTGATCATAATGGATTCATTTATTATTAATGTGGCTGTAGCACAGTGATGAAAGACCTGTTGCAAAGTGAGCATGAAGATTAGTTTTGCAGAGGAAATCTTGAGGTAGCCTGAGATCAATAATCTTACCTGCCATGCCAGCAGTATCACTGGAGAGGAAGTTAAAAGATATCAGTAGTTAGTTGACTCTTCAATAAGCTCAAAGAGGAAGGAAAAAAAAATTGCTAGGAGGAGATCTTGAAGCTGCATCAGGAGCCCAAATTTCCTAGGCTCAAATAATACCATCATAAATTGACACAGGTTGTTACCCATCATCATCATTGGTGTGAAGATCACATGCGAGCCCTGGTTACACAGAGCCTTCCAGCTGGAGGCAGATAGGCCAGAAGATGTAAGAGGACTTTGGGGACAAAAAAAGACCCTTGGACCTGTTCTGCACCTGTGGTTGTCACCCACTGTGATGCAAAGAAGCTTTCCTTTTAATCCAAAGGGCCATTGCTAATTGAAAGCTCTACCTATATATTCCAGATGATTTTCCTGTATCCCAATCATTAATTACATCTGTTTTTCAGGTATCTTTGCTCTACTTTATAATTGTTCTTGCCTTTCTTTATCATCTCCAATATGCATGAAGAAATACTTGACCATGCTACCTCTTAGAGTAACTATTTAACTTAAAGTTATTTCCAAAAGACTTGCAGGATGCAGCAAGTCAATAGCCCCTTTCTGGGCATCTCTCCTTGCACTTCCCAGTTATATGATTGCTCCTTGCTCTGCCAGGCAACAAAAAGACAGGTTTGGTTGTTGAGGTGAGTGGTTAACCATGACTGGTTTCAAAAGCTCTGAAAAGGCTCTAAACAACAATTTTTGTGGTGTCACTTAACTAACTAAAACTGTAATCCTCTTATTAATAGCTTATGTCCACCCTTTTTGTATTTTCAGGTGATTATTTATGTATTTATGCTATTGAGGGCAGCTAGACCTTGTTTAAAGTAACTATGGAAGATTATTTTCCAGTTCTGATTTGAAAGTCATGTGGGAAGTTCCTCTTTGAAGTCCTTTGCTCAGCAGTTCTTTAGGTGCTTTCAGAGTTACTTTTGCCTTTGTTAGTCATTGTGGTGAGTGGGAATGTTACCTGTGCCACATCTTTGACTTCTATGAGCTAGACAGAAGCTGAGGATCTGACTGTTATTTTCTTATTTCACTAAAAACCATACACACCAGGGATTGCACTGATATTTTGTGTTTGTTTCTTCCCTAAGTACCTTTATTTTCCCTTATATCTGTATTTACTCCTCAAGTAGGTGGACTATGATAAACTCAAAACTGGATTTGAAACTGGCATGTAGGTGGAATTTTACCACATAATCCTCAGAGAGCAAACGTAACTTTATTTCATTTTTTGATCACAAGAAAGCAGTGTTCCTTTCTATACTACTCTTTCTCTTTTGTTTTCCTTAAAATGTTAATCAGTCTAGACTCATAGTTCACCTCCAGTCATTGAGACAACTGAAGTCCATTTTCTCAGCACTGAGCTCCAGCCCTTGTATTTCTCCCTGTGTTGCTGTAGGATCACATTGCCTTCACATACTGCTCATCCTAATGCTAAGGCCTGTCTTCAGCCTTTTTAAATTTTAGGGTATCCTGACTTGGAAGGGACCCATAGAGATCATCAAAGTCCAACACCTGGCCCTGCTCAGGACACGCCAAAAATCCCACCATGTGCCTGAAAGGATTGTCCAAACACTTCTTGAACTCTGCCTGAACACAGGCTTGGTGCTGTGATCGCTTCCCAGAGGAGCCTGTTTCAGTGCAGAGCCTGTTCCAGACGAAATGTGGGGCTTAAAAATGTAGTATATTATTTAAGTTGCAGCGGTAATGTCAATTTTCATGTGCAGTAGATGTAGTTCTTCAGTAAGTCAAGCAAAGTTTGTAAGAAATGGAGCCGGTTCAGCTGAACTCAAACACGTCCCACAGTGGAGATGCTGTGAGGGCTTTTCAGAGGAGTGTGAACAGGTTTCAGAGAAATTTAAGTGTTTTTATTTTCCCCCCTTTTTTGAGCAGAAATACCTTTATATCAGTGCAATAAAACATCTGTCTAGCAAGATTTTAAAGCTGCAGACTAATAAACCAGTGGACTGAAGATATTTTTCAAGTGCCTTTCATATCTTAAATATTAAAACAAATTACAATTTGCTTAATACTTTGATAAAGAGTGAACTGAGGGAGTGGCTGTCTTCACGAAGGTGTACTGGGTAGGAGACAACAAAACCATCTCTTGATTTTTCCCCTTGTGTTTTTCAAGAGTATACAGCAACAGGTTATAGCTGAGCACAAATAGATAGAATATGATGTTTTTAAAATAATGCTGAGCTCCAAAATGCCTTAAAAATCAGTGCAAACTCATTGATACACATGTAAAATAGCCCTGTATACGGGTAAAAACTTAATGTATGGTGTTTAGACAAAGATACCTTAAAATAATAACTATCAAAAATATGAATATAATAGCAAAGCACAACTTCTCTTTAATTCAAATAAATATTAGTACGTGAAATGTCTGAGTGTTTCTCAAAGTAACTGAAAGCAAAAATGTCTTTCAAGAAATAAAATCTACGCTAGGCTGGTAATGACATGGTTCTGTAAATTTAGGAGTTGAAATAATTCTCCAAAAGCTGCTGTTTCAACATTCCTGGACAGAAAACATGCCCATGCATCAATTCATAAACTTGTTCTCTTGCATGCCCGCACTTCTGCCATCTGTTAGTGTGGCATTTTGCCCACTCTAGGAAGTGATGTTTCGTTTTCTGCCATGTACAAATATCGACTTGCTTTCTAGAGAAACCCTGAAAAAATACAGCTGTTCTTTCTGGCTTTTTTCTTTCCGTACATTTCCTCTTTTCAAGCACTCTCATTGCGTGCTTTCATCAGAAGGATGATGGAGAGTTCAGTCTCAGTCTTTTTCTCATTTGCTGAGGTCTTTTCTGAGCATCCAGTGTTCAGCTGCCTCTAGATGACCAAGAATTCCACTGGCTGTTCAGATGGTGTTTTTAGAGTTTAAACATAAGCTTGGCTTATCTTTGCCTGGCTACAAAAGGATGATGCACAATCACTGTCCCTGTGCTCCCTGAAAGACAGTTGACAGTCTGCTGCTAATGCACCCGTCAGTGTATCTGAAAAAAAACTGTGAGCTTTCTCTTGTAGAAACTCCCAGACAGATTTTTTCATCTTGAAATGGCAATGAGAAATATTCATGGTGTTTTGTTGAGCTCCCAAGCCTTGCTCTTAACCTCCCAATTCAAATTTCTGATGTTGTGTAGCCTGTGAAAGCTAAACAAAGCAACCTGTTTTGTTCTCGACTTAAAATGTATTCCTGCATCCTCTCAGTCACTGGCCCCACATTTGGTAGTAAATGGCATGATTTCACGGGAAATAATTTCCAAAGCACTCATACGAAATTAAAAAAATGCAACAGCAAGATAAATAACTGGCATATGGCTCACATGAGGTCTCTTCATCAGAGTGCTGAATTTACACTTGAATAAAGAAATGCCGAGAGAGACGGTAATGCCCCTATAGAAAAGTAACATATACAGGAATAATTGCAGGATGTGTGCACTGTGTGCCAAATGGGGCAGTCAAATGGAGGTTTCACAAGTGCCTGAGTGATCTGTGAGTGCAAGAGGAGCTGAGAGGCCCAAGCAGGAATGGGCTCACGGGGAAATATCAGTCAGCTACAGAGCAGCTTTTGTGGTGAATTTAAATCTCAGTGGCATAATTTCCTTGTTTATCACAGAGGATCAGATTTGACTGATGACTTGTGGAGATTTCCTTGAGATCACTGACAGGTATGCTTAATTAGAGGCAAAGATTCAGTGGAAGCTGAGTGAGGAATGACTCCCTCTGTGTCAGTGAAATTCCTTTCTTTACACCAGCTGCATTTCACAAAGAGACTGTGAGGGAAATTGCATTAAGACAAACTCCTGGCTGCACTGGAAGTTTCAACCTCCTACTTTTCATGTCCATTCCCAGGTAACTGTTAGCAAGAATAGTATCAAAAACAGGGATTGAAAGAGTAGTCTTTATTTTAAAATATGTTATGGGAGTGGTTGGCACACATACCAGACTAATAAGAAGATGGATCTGTTTTCGAGACTGGCTGGAGTAAAAGTTTATGCTTGAGAAAAGGGAGCTGCTAGCAAAAAAAGCTGAGAAGTGTCCTAGGACTGTGACCATCTTGCAAGGTCTTCTCTCTGCTGCATATCCTTCACTGCTTCTTTCCCACATTAAAGCTGCATGCCCATCCACGTGCCATCAGTCATCCTGCTACTCATGCCTGCTCTTGCCTTTTCCAGCTCCAGACTCATTCTTTCTGCCTGTCATTTCCACACCAATTCGCCAGAGGTACGGTGTTTGCACACAGGGGAATTCTCATTTGCAGTTATTAATACAAAGTGCAGAAAGAGTAGTTGGTTCAATAATATATAACAGAAAAGCCCTTTTAAACTGGCTGGTTGCTGTAGCTATTTATACTAGCTGTGGTAAAGCTCAATAATCAATATATACCTCATAAGAAGTTTGGCAGAGAAGTGCAGATACTGTATATTTATTATAGGTGCAACTGCTAAACCCCTTAGCATCATCGCAAAATTGTATATATCTGCATTTGAAGCTGTATTAGATGTATTTATATGCATGTATATATTCTGTATGTAAACACACAAGTAGAAATGGCTTTATGTTTACTAAAGGTACATAAACAATTTACAGAGGATATGAAGCAGCTGATGCTGCGTTGTGGCCTTTTAAAATAACTGTTGGCTGCACTTGGAAGAGCTTTTGGAAGCCCATTTCACATAGAACACAATCTAAATAATTTATATTCTGTAAATAAAAAATATTTGGTATGTTCTTGTGTGTTTACACATCTGCATACACACATGCACATGTATATATTTATAAGTGCATAATTAATTCCATCTACCCTTCCAAAGAGGTTTCCCAGAACCAGGCTCCAAAATCCCTGTTCGTTCCCTTCTGCTGTTTGGCTGGAGAGCACATTCATCCATGGCCATTGTTTATATGAAGGCAGTAAACAAAGCTTATGACAATGGCAAGAAATAATTCTCCAGGGTGCAAGGACAGACTTTCTTATGGGAATCAGGTACTGTCGATAAATTTTCAGAGGTCATTTTTGTGGAGGTGATTCAAAGTAGCCACTCCAAACTGCCAGCTCCCTGATTTCCCCCAATGCACAGCTGGAATGGGAACCTGACTGAGTAATAAGCAACTTTTTTAAAGTACATCTGGTGGTCCAAACACATTTTAGTGTTTTTCATATGCTTGCACAACATGCAGTGCTCAGCATGAAATAGTATCAGTGTTTTGTTCCTCCACTTCTGACTACATTTCATTTATATGGGAATAAACCTCAATCAACCTGATAAAGAACACTGAGATCAGAGAAAAGACGTTCATGAGATTCACACGCTTCTCTTGTTTCCGTTTATGTTCCGTCCACTGGGGTCGTCAGTATTTAATATTAAATCCTTACTTCCCTGTCAGTAAAATTACACTGGTGAGTTACACTGGTGAGTGTTATGTGAGCAACAATAATGGTAATAAAGTGATTAAGTTCATGCACTGAGAAGACCATGGACTGAAAAATGACAGCTTGAGATGGAACAACTAGAAAGAGAAACTGTGATCGGATTATCAGTCTACCACTAGTGTAGCTAAGGAAGATGAAGGACCAGATTTAGGAAGCAGGTGGAAGGCTACAGATATGTCAAATGAGTTCTTTGAATAGTTGCTGTGTGAAAAAAAGGAATTTCCTAAATGGTCTGTAGTAGAGATAAAAAGTAATTTTAAGTTTGGATGACAATAGCTTTTGGTACAGTCTATTTTAATGGTTCAGGGATGATCATAATATATAATTTTTTCAGGTAAGTTTTTATTATTTTAAGGTTGTCTTGGGGTGACTTTATGATGTTGTATGCCCTATCACCGCTCTATGCCTAGATATGATCCTGAGCCTTTTTGTGTCTTTAAAACTGGGTGCAAGAAACAGAGAAAAAAACTGACCGAACTTTTCAAAACAGTTTGTGCTTCAAGGACACAGAGATTAGCATCCTGCTGCAGCAGCGAGAGGGGAAGAAGCACCTTCTTGCTTTTCAGCCAGCTTTTCAGCTCCTTTGTTCTGGAGAGAGAGAGAGACAAAGAGTTGAACCTTGTTTTCCTGGAACTTTGGGTTTTTTTCCCTTCTTCTCTTCTGGACTGTTTCAACATCAGAACACATCGGGAGAATTTTCCCCTGAGGCCCGGAGGTGGGCCCACCTCGACCCAGCTCCGAAGAGGAGAGAAACCACACTTACAGAAGGACTCTAAAATCTTCCCAGGTTTCTCTCCAGAGTGAGAGGTTTTATTATTTAGCATTATTATCCTTTTCCTGTGTGTTTGTTAAATAAATAGTTTTTTT
>VZTD01005605.1:1262100-1376683 GCA_013397725.1 Rhagologus leucostigma | reverse complement strand
TGGTCTCTCTCCTCCTCGGAGCTGGTCGGTGAGGGCGTGGGCCCACCCCCGGGCCTCGGGGAGAAAATTCTTCTGATGTGTTCTGATGTTGTTGAAACAGTTCAGAAGAGAAGAAGGGAAAAAAAAAAAACCAAAGTCCCAGGAAACAAAATTCAGCTCTCCGTCTCACACCAAGAGGGAAAAAAAAACCAGTTGGCTGAAGAAAAAGCAAGCAGGGTGCTCCCTTCGTGCCATCCGCAGCCAGACAACACTGAGGAGTGTAATCTCTGTGTCCTTGAGAAGCTGCTTTGGAAAGTTCGTCTGTTTTTTTTTTTTTTCAAGCTCAGTTTAAAGGCACAGAAAAGGCACAATATTACTTTTTGGGCATAGAGCATGATAGGGGATACACATGATAGAGTCACCCCAAGACACTGTCTTGACAACAGTGAGAGATACAAACCTCTGAGCTAGTTAAGAGCTATGTGTTAGTTTCTGCTGCAAGAAGTATTCATACTATCGTGCGAGATGGAAAATAAATGGGTCTCCACATTCTGCTTCCAGTTGCAGTGGTGCTATGATATATCAATATAACTCTGGAAACCGAGAGAAAACTACACCTAGAAATATTTAGCAAGGCATTATTGAGTAACTTCTTAGAGTAGCTCTCCTGACACAATTAAAAAAATAAATTCAAATCATGTTAAAGTACATGGCAAGTTTTTTTGATTGCAACGACGTATTTTCAATTTATGGATAGGATGTGGAGATATAAAAATTAGTGGATTATGACATATATTTTCGTGGGCTTTCTTTTGGAAGGGAACTTGTACCAGTTACTTGCTAAATGTGGTTTTGCAAAATCAAGACGGATTGTTACTGAGAATTTTTTCAATGTGCTCCTTTTGAAGTATATATATATATTATTGATTGTATGTAATTTGAATATGTGGCCTTTATAATGTCTAGAGGAACAATAAGCAAGACTGTGTTACTGACATGTGTTGTACACTGGTACCTGGTAGGCTGTAGGGAGTGAACACAAAAATTTTCGTATTTGAATAGTCAGGAACACTGCCCAAAGTACTCATTAAATTATCTAAATTAGATCATTCTTCTAAAATCCAGTGTATTCTTCCACACAGAGTCCCTCTTTCATTAACCTAACATTAATGATTTCATTAAGTCCAGAATGTTGAAACACGTTACAGAAGAAAATTAACAGAAAAAGACATTTTCTAAAGAATTATTTGGATAAAGAATCCAAAGATCTGCCCAAAGAAGGGTTGTTATCTATTGCTAGAAAAATAATTGGTTATTCATATAGAATCTCACTACATCTAAAAATATTCTAGTCACTATTTTAGTGATAAAAAAACTAATCAATTTCATTTCATTTGGCTTAAATATGTTAGGAAGTCTTCATTCTGTAAGAATTTCCTGGACTTTGATGTAGAGAGGAATATCCCTTGAGGGTGTAAAGGGGACCTTTATTCCTTTATTCCCTGGTCTAAGGGGTCTTCAGGTTGATTTGAAGAAAACCTGGGGCAATGGGAAATTTTTCACCAGCAGATGTGGCGAGGCATCCTTTTCTTCAGAAGCCTTGCCTGTAGAAGGGGGACCTGCCTTCTTTTCCCCAAAGTGTATGGAAAAATGGGATGGGAAGGGTGTATCTCCTCAGTTTCTTCTGAGTAGCTCGTGGTCCTCTTTAAAATGAGATGTATAAACTAAAATTATATATATAATATAAACTAGTATTTCTGGATATATTATTTTATATAGATCATTATATCTCTAAACACAAGTATTTTCAGGATAATTATTGACAGTGTCCTTCCTGAGCACTTAAGTGGTAATAAACTCTGAATTTTTATGTACTAGAAATAATTTTTATGTACTGGAAATAACCATTTAAAAATGATACCACCTTGTTTTGGTAAACCAGATTTGACCTCAGAGGATATATCTGTAAAATGCTGCTAAAACTTTAGCTGGGGAAATAGGACCATAAGATTAAAAAAAAAAAAGAAGATTGGCTGGCTTTCAGCAGCAACAATTTGTTTCTCTTATAAACAGGAAATATTTTCAAAGATCCACTGTTCCACGTTCCAGAGTCACCAAATAACGTAAAGAGGTTTCACTTGGACCTCAAATGTTGCAAATCTTTTTCCATCAGGGTTTCATGGGCTTAAACCTAGATGTCAGCAGGTATTAAAGTGTTTGTCGACATAAGTACGTGAACATTTTAAAGGTTACTATGTCCATACATAAATCTGATGCCTTTTTTTTCCCCCTGGACAACACTGACAGCACATTATAACAAAAGAAGTTCAAATACTATACTTTTTCAAACCATATGTGGCATATCTAACATGGCAGACCTGTTTGTGGGTTTCACTCAAACCTTAACACAATTGTGAGTTAATCCATGGCAAAGGCACAGATGAAGACTGCAAGTGTTTTAACTTTAATGTACTGCTTTACCACCAATGCAATGGGATAAATTTGAGCCTCACACTGTTGAATGGTAATTACTAGAAAATGACTGAGCCTTTGTAACATTATACAATAACTTTTGTTTGCATTTTTACTGCATGAGTTTCTTTATCATTTTGTAAGGCAATGCATATCTTAAATTGACAGTATCTACATAGCAAGAGTTTACATGCCATGATAATGCTGCAAGACACAAGCATCAGTGTCCCCTAGGGCTTGTGGGGGGACAGGATTATCCTTTCACTTGATATTTTGTTGGTTTTATTTTCAGAAGTACAGCACAATCTTTATTGTTTGTTTTTCATTTTGTTCTCAACCTTATCTGAAAGGCAGTTTTTCAAGATACCAGATGTCTGTATCCCCAGTGGCAATTAACTAAAAAAACAACTTCCTCTGTTCACATGCCTGAACTGGATGACCCAAAAGAAAAAGTTGGGTATAGATTGAATTCTACTGACATTTATTTCCATCTGACTTCTGAAATCACCATTTTTCCAATAAATCAGTGTTGATTAATTTGATAGAGTGTAAATTTAATTATATTAAGAATTTATATAATTAAAAATCATAGTCACGCTAATAATCTGTAATTAATCTCTCAATAGCATGCTGAGAATTCACACAAGATAATTCTGACACTGAATAGCTTTGGACTTATGAAGTTCACATGTCAGACTTTAGGCACTCACTGTGTACCAAAACTTGAATGTACTGAGAGAATCACTGCAGGTTTTTCCCCTATCTTCTTTATTTCCCAAATGAAGTTGCTGTTCTGTTCCTGTGGAAATTTTGTGTTTTAATGCTGTTGTATACAACTATAAATAAATCAGTATCTTTGTAAGGGTAAGGAGGAGTACTGTGATGAGGACTAATGTTCTTTGTAGAATGAAAAGGCAGGCTGAAAACAATCTAAAAGGGAATCAATGATAGAAGTCAGCAAACTGCAAGTGAAGGCTGGAGCTCTGTAGAACGTGGGTTGTGACAGCCAGGTTGGACCCAAATATTGCAATACCCTGGCTCTGACTCTCAAAGCTCTCAGTAACGGCAATATTATAAATAATTTTAATATTCAATATAAGGTACAAATGTAGGTACTGTCCTACGAACATCCGCAAGAGATAAGCTTGAAACATAGCTTCTGAACATACTTCGGCTGTAGACCCAGGAAGGTGGAGAGAGACTTTATGAGGGCATGTAGGGACAAGTCAAGGGGGAATCAATTCAAAATGAAAGCAATTAGGTTTAGATTAGATATTAGGAAAAAATTCTTTACCGTGAGAGTGGTGAGGCCCTGGCACAGGCTGCCCAGAGAAGCTGTGGCTGCCCCATCCCTGGGAGTGTTCAAGGCCAGGCTGGATGGAGCTCTGAATATCCTGGTCTAGTGGAAGGTGTCCCTGCCCATGGCAGGTTGGAATGAGGTGTTCTTTAAGGTCCCTTCCAGCCTAAACCATCCTATGATTCTGTGATCTATTTGTAGTGCTTAGTGATGCTACTGACATTTCATAGTCCAGATGCTGTGATGACTCATCACTTTTTGTCCCCCCAGAAAACACCCACCCTGAGTTAACTGAAACCTCCCTGCCTGGAAAGACAATTACACATCCATGTGCCACTTTCATTACAGAGAGCAGCTGAACTATAGCCGTGTCCAGCTGCATAGAAAACTTATCATTAAAACTTGAGAAAATTGTACATTTCAAATGAGTAGAGAAGATTGTTGTGTATTATTTCAGCACCAGGGGAACTTCAGACCCATGCTCTGCTGCCTAGACTTCACACTGAGTATCAAATCAGGACAGAGTACTCAACATGTTGGGTCCATGCTAAACATTTTCTGAAACTCCCTGGTAAACACCAGCCCACATTTGTGGGGTGCCAGACAGCGTCCATGGTAAGAGCAGGAGAATGTGGGCACAGAGTCTGCCTTCTGTAGTGTGGCAGATGAACTGAAAACACGCGAGCTGCCCATGCCTGATAGAAATGTAAACTCCTATGAAAACAAAATCAAATATTGTCTTCAGTGTGGAGACGGTAAAAAAACCTACAGCTATTAGAATGGGGTGTTTACAGGTGTTGCTTTAATTGCCCTCATAAGGTTTTTGGGTACTATATTAAGGAGCATAAACACATCTATCCAAAACACTTAGTAATTCCCTGTAATTTCTGAGACACTTCAGGCAAATGAGTTCTAAGTACTTGTTTCTATAGCATGCACACAAATGGGAGTACACTGAAGAACACTAATTTTCCTTTAGTTATCTTGGTTACACTTTGTATTTTGAAAGACCTGCCCACTGTGCATTGGTATTTATGGTTTTGCATTCACAAATAGAATAAAATTGTTCTATTTTCCTAGTGCTTTAAGTGCTGTAAAGTGGCTTTTTAGCACTGGTTTTCAAACGTATTCCAAAATACCATTAAACTAAAGAACATTCAAGGGTTATAGGTAAACATAAAGCTTAAGTAACCCATTCTGTTTCTAATGAAGCTGCCAAAACTATCTTGAGAATTTGAAAACTCTAAAATGAGCTGATGATTTATCTTAAGGAGAAACATACAAATTTGCTAACACCTTTATATCACAGGTTCCACTTTAACATTATTTGTAAATGCAATTAAATATGACAACCTTAGAGAAGACAGCTATCTGAGTGATTAATTCCTCAGGTATTTTATTTAGCAGTTTCTTTCTATCACTGAAGTGTGGAAGAAAGGACTTATTCAAAGCATGAAATGTAATACATTTAAAAGTTTAATAAAACTTTTTATTTGAAGTAAATACAAAGCAAGCTTTAAAACTTCGGCACTGTTGATTGCTAAGATATTAATTAATATTACAGTAGACTGTAAGCAAAATGATAATTTTACAATCTTGCTTAAAAAGGCCTTCAGAACAAGGGGTGGTCTTGGATGTTTTTTGTGAAGGAGCAAATAGTTCATTTGGAGAGTGGCACTGAGAAAGTTGTTTCTGTCCTTCAAATCCACTGATCAGACATGTTTTCCCAGGAGAGACTGAAACCCTGGAAAATGTACACAAATTATTTTTTCACCTTTCATGGATTAAATAAAACCCTGTAATGTAATCAGTTATAACAAGTGGGTGTCTCTGGCTTTTCACCTCCAGTGTCCTGCATTTCTGGTGTTTTGAAATTCCCTGTTTTGCTTTGATTTTGGGATCCTTTTTTTCTTGTTGTCTCCTGGTCTTTCCCTTCCACCTGCCTGGTTGGAGGGACACTATCGAGCTCTATCATTCTGACCTCATTTCCTCATTCCTCACTTATTCTCAAAAGTCCAGCCTGGTTGAAAGGTTAAAGAATTGCCCAAACTAGTTGGTTAATACCTGAGTTGGACCCTTTTTCATACACACACAAGCAAAAAATTACAAAACCAAAACCCAAAGAAACAAAAAACCACCACCACCAAAAAGAAAACCCAACCAAGCAACAAAAGAACAATCCACAAGCCTTTCTTTTCTTTTAATGAAACTTCTACAGTTTAAAGCCACATTGCCATCTGTCTGGGAGTGAACTTGTGAACTTTCTGTAGAAGTTATTCCACACTTCAAAGGCCAGGCTTTGTTTCAGTGACAGCAATCTTGGGTATGTAAGCAACTCTGATACCTTAAAGCAAGAGCAGTTAAGCTGTAATATACATATATGTATAGTTTTCAGAGTTAGAGTTTGAATCTATGATTTTTAAAAGACTTTCTGTTCTATGCTTTTTCCTTGCAATCCTACTGTGATGAATTTGAGAGACCACAGACTCTTACCAAGTTGTTGTGGTTGCTTGCTTCTGGACCTTGGGGGACCCTCACTGGAAGACAAGGGGAATTTTTTCCTTCTACGGATCATCAGTGCACAAAGACCAGTGATAGCCATAGTTCTTGGGAAGCATTTCTAAGAAGGAAGAGTATTACAAACACTTTGTTAATTACTGATATTTTAGAGGCATAACATATAAACCAAGGTAGTGCTCAGTTTCTGCTGTGATTTCAATTGTGTTTCCAGGTAGTGTAGGAGACACACAAAATAAAAAGAAGCTTTCTGAATATTAACACTGGTTCTTGTGGTACCATAAAGAAGAATTTACAGTTATGAGTCAGAGAAATTAAACCATCATATGGACTGGAAACTGGAACAGAAATCCAATAAAGTACCATGTCATTCCTGCTGTTTGATAAATTAGAAGTTAATATTTCCACACGTTAATGTAATCTGCCAAGTAAAATTACTTTACCTGCTGTCAGATATTTTGCTTATCTTTAAATACTGAGTTTTTCCATGTATAACTTGCTAAATCTGGATTCTCTCAAGCTATTGAATATGTTTATTTTAGGCCAATATTTGCTGTGAAAACACATAATCTAGCTCAACTCAAACTTTGTTAACTACTTTCTGAGCAAACTGTATGCTATAGTAGCTCATATTGATTGTAAACAACACTAAAATGTAGTTAAACCCATTTTTTCTTAAGAAAGTAATTTTACCAAGAGCAAAGTTGTCTAATATTTTTTCAGCTTGTGGCTTTTTAAATGTTGGTTCCTTGGTAGCTCATATGTTCTCATGGCAATAGGCATGATTTTCTTAATTATTTCTGCAGATCCCTAAATCCAAAGACCCCAGGGAATGAAAACCACAGCATTCCGTTAAACCAGATACCTATTACTAATTTGTGGGTGGTTTTAATAACCTTTCTTTAGAGGTCAAGGCGTTTGATGAGATGACTACTGAAGGTTTGGATATACACATTAATCTTTTTTCAAACTGGCAGATTTCACCCCTCATGCCTGAGGACTGAGAGAACAGCCAGGTGCATTGTGAGTGAACTCCTCCTCACAGATTTATCAGCACAGAAACGACTTGTTCTAGAAACAGCATTTTAAAAAAATATTTAACATCTGAATTACTTGTACATAAGGCTTTGTATCTGTTGTGAATCTTATTTCTGCTGTTTTGGATTTTTTTAAAGGACGCTACTTCACCCTTCTAGTCACTGTTTTCTGGCATAGTGTCCTATACAGCCTGACGATATATCCCAAGCTTGTGGTGTGCCAGAGTAATATCACATGTTTGAATCAAAGTCGAAAGAAGGATGCCTGCTTGAGCTTTAATTAGAAATGTCTTCTTCAGGGCACTCTTTAAAAATATTCCATAGTGAACACGTTGTGTTTCATGCAGTGTGCACATGAGTTTGGGTGTACAAGTAAAATCTATTTGCATTTTTATATCAGTCTCAGTGCCCTTAATAGTAGAATCATAACCTCTAGGGACTTGTTAAACACATAACAAATAGCATACCTTATATATCCTTCTACAAAGGTACTCTTAACAATAGCTACTCTTATCCCCATGAATACTACTTCTTAAACGTCCAAAAAACTATCACTTCTCTTTATTTATATTTATTTAACATCTCAGGTGGTAGCTCCAAATTATACATACAGCATTTTTTTGTATTCATACTAAAATGTGTACATTTGGGATCTATTTATACTTACATTTGGGATCAAAATCTTTTAAAAATAAGTATTCTAGATCAAATATTTTAAAGTTGGTTTGGGGTTTTTTTTAATAAAAACTGAAGTATATCTCAGTCAAAATTTTCTGGGCAGCTTCCGAATCCAAATTGACTAATCCTGAATAATACACAGAATCACAGAATCTTAAGGGGTTGGAATGGACCTTAATGGTCATCTAATCCCAAACCCCCTGCCATGGGCAGGGACACTTCCCACTAGACCAGTTTTTCTTAGAATTTTCTCATTTTGGTGTCAACATGAAAATGGATGTATGCAATCTCTCATGACACATGTGGTTATTATTGAATATTGTTGAATTAAGTTGGCACTTGTATGACAAGGCCACAGGTTGCAGCTGTATCATTTAGGTTCCTTTCTTTACTTTTCATATTTTTCTCCAGCAAAACATCCTTTTATTTAGTTTGGAAAAACCTTTGGGGCTCAGCATGAAACCGTTTACTCATGGGGTGAAAGGTTTTTTTTAATGGACAGCAAAAGCTCACGGTATGAGCATGGTGCTGGTCTGCCTCGTGAGTCATAAAAAAGCAAGAAACTGTAAATGAGGCATAACTTTTTAATGAGTAAATCCTAAGAACAAACTTTTAATATTTGACAAGGAGGGCCAAATTTCTCTTTAAATCCTATATGCATTTTATTTTATAGCAGTTGGTTTTGGTATAACAATTAAAGATGTTTCAAAATTGCAAAATGCAGTTATCTTATTAATTTGTGTATTTAGTCTATTCCAGTGCTGTGCAGAATAAAATACTGAACATCTCCCCTAAAGAATGTTTATTGTGGCAGTGAGATGTAACAGAGCAAGCTAGCAAACCTGAAATGAGACCCCAGGCCTCATTCAAGTGATTTTCCTAATTTAATGCCGTGTGCAATGGCCTCCTTTAAGGCAACATCTTGCGCCAATTCCACCAAAGAAAATTGGAGATCTTTAATTCAGATGGGGCATTTAAGAAAGATACGTTTTGGGTTCACAAAAAATACTTCTCTCATCTAAAAAGAAGTCTTCCAGACCATTTCTGATACAGAGGAGAAATACTATAATTGCAACTTTGAAAAATTCCTATTTCTGATATCTACATGGTTGTTCAGTAAATATTATTGAAAATGTTTAATTTTTTTGAGAAGTATGTGTGTGACCACTCAGTAGGAGTATGCATTACACAAGATTATACATCCACATGCTCTTCGGTAAAGGCTGTGGTACCAGGATATATAAAGTAGCTTTTGTGTTTCAAAAAAAGTACAGGACAAAAATAAAACATGAATGTAAAACTATTTTGTATACTTGCCACACTGTCTTGAAAGGATTTTATTCTATGTAACATCTGAGTGATTGTAACAAAGATGACAAAATAATGTGGTTTTTAAATGAATGGGATACTTTCATTTCAATGTACTTACTAAAATGGTCTCAGAAAGCCAACAATTAATGTTTTTTTCTCTGACTTAGCTGTAGATTCACTTGTACTGTTGCTGGAAAAGATGGACGCAGCTTGAAACACAAGATGTTGTCTTGGACTTGAGAATATGGGTGACTGCTATAGAAGAGATGGGGTGTGGAAGTGGGGGTTGTATCAGTAATAATAACCATTCCATTTGGAATTAGAAACCTAGTGTTCATCACTGCCTCACAGATTCTTTTCTTAATTTCATCATTATCAGATATCCAAAAGAATGAAGTTAAAAACTTTGTTTTTAGTGACGTGCTAGGAAATATTATTTGGAAGTGTACTGTGCTTTGTGCTGGATGACTTCTGCAGCTCATGCATCATCCTTTACAAAGGAAACATGGATGTATATGTAAAAATTAACCAAGTGGACTCCTCAGTGCATCATAATTCCTCATGTTTGGGGAGAACAAGGAATTGTAAAAGGACTTGCATCAAGTTTTTCAGGCATAGTGCATGCGCTTCCTACTTTACTGTGTGCATAGAGCAGAGCTACCTGTCTGGCAGGTTGTTTAAGTTGCATCCTCTTTTAAATAATGTATTCTGATGAATTAAGAAGTATCAGTTTCCATTTATGGGGAGAAAAGAGGTCGCTAATAATTAATAAATGATTTCTTCAGATGAAAAATTTCTTACATAATTCAGAAAACCCAAAAAGTTAACTGGGTGAAATGAAAACATTTCAATGTATTCACAGATTCCAAAATTTTATGGCTGCTTAAGATGGGAATTTGTTTGTGTGATTTTAAAACAATTATTTAGAAACCATTGATTTTAAAATAATTATCCTGACTAGTTTTTAATTAATTATCTTAAGTGATGCAAGGAATCCAGGGAAGATTTACGGTGTGTATAGCAGATAGCATCTATTTTCTTTGTGTGCAAGATATGGTGGTTGCACTTCATTCAGGGTGGCTGGCTGCAGAACACCAAGGAAAAGAGGTTGCTTCACTGGTCCTGGCTGGCCTGTGCCATGTCAGGTGAACCAGGTGCAGGGAAAGGGATTTCTCCTCTGTTCTGGAACCCTCAAGATGTACAGGAAGGGCGTTCCAGAGCGCAAGGCAGTGAAGGCTCTTGGTGTTGGAGCACACCAGGCAGTACCCAGACTGGTGTTCCTTAGAGGCAACAGGGCAAAGACTGGCAGGTTGCAGTTTCAAAGTAGAAATTTGTGGAGTTATTGGACTAAGATGAAGCCCAGCTGAAATAATCTGCCCTGCATGACTCTGATGGGTGGGGAACAAATGTATTTAGAAAACATATGCAGCCTCCGGAGTCCTGGTCCTTATTATTTTTCTTAAAGATTCATTACCCTTGTGGAAGAAATAAGTCAAAGTGAAAAAGTTGTTTCTGTTGCAAAATTGAAATCATAATTAAAAAAAAAAAAAAAAGAAAAAAGGTAGTAACTAACAAAAAAAATGGTGTTTTGTACCAGACTGGTATAGACTTAAGTAAACTTGAGGGATGTTAGATGATATTATATTGCTCCATTATTTATCTGGGTTGCTAAGTTTGCCTTTTTAAAATATTTAAGGAAAAAAAAGAGTAGGAACATTCCAGCAATGCTTTTAATGAAGGTAAAAGTACAAGAATATGCAATGTATAGTAA
Organism: Rhagologus leucostigma; assembly: GCA_013397725.1. Taxonomy (NCBI): domain Eukaryota; kingdom Metazoa; phylum Chordata; class Aves; order Passeriformes; genus Rhagologus; species Rhagologus leucostigma. Next base: position 1,365,621 of record VZTD01005605.1, on the reverse strand, counting down.
TGTATGTTGTTACGTGCTGCCATTTGATTGGAAACTTTAGGCCAGGTCCCCCTTCTGGAAAAAACTTCCAAGGGGCTCTGAATTATTGGTTCACCCTCATGCAAAGACTTCTTAATCCCTGAAGTGTCTTTTGTGTTCTCATTAACCCACTGCCTTCCCCTCTAATGGACAGTGCTGGCTGCTTGGGCTGTAGGAAGCAATCCTGCTGCATCCTGGTGCCTTTTTCCTGTGTCGAGAGCTTGTGGGCAGCATCCAAGTTCAAATGCCTTAGCAATACAGCTTGTTATCAAAAAGTTATTGACAAACTGCAAGATCACAACAGTGTGACTGGTGGCAGAGCTAATGGGATTTCTTTGAAAGACAAAGGTTCAAAGAGCCTTTAGACAGACACATTTTGGCCAAGATGTGACAAGGTTTGCTAACAGCAAACACCCGCCCTGAAGAGTGCAAACACGAGAAAGGAGAGGAAATTTCATGTTAGAGCAACTAGTTAATGGTAATAATGGCATGAGATTAAGCAATTATATCTCCTGCCTGAATCTTAATGAGTACCTTTGGATAATTAGATTTGGTGACTTGCCAAGCTCCCTCTCAAGGGGAGTGTGGATGGTGCTGCCAGGCTAACATCTGAAATTTGATGGTGCTGTAGGAAGCCCTTTGCTGGCTGGGAGCTGGACAGAATGCCCCACTTTCTCCTCTCTAGCACTGGGAGCCTGTGCTTCCATGGCAGTTGTTGAAGATATACAAGCAAAACTTCAGCCTGCATAATTTATTAAGTAAATACATTAAAAAAATCATGGATGTTGTATGTGCAGAGGAGGAGAAGGGAGACAGTTTCAAAGTTCAGTTTTGTGCCTTTGTAAAGTCACTGAGATTTATTTGTGTTTCTGTGCATTTAATGGATAAGTGAAGTACATTGTCCCAATGGTTATTGGTCTGATGGATGACTGACATTATTATTCATTATGCACTTTATGGGTGAGGCTGCCAGACAGACTTTACTAACACAAGAAATTCTACAAAACTTTTCTTGGAATGATCACAAGTTTTATAAATCTGTTTGTGGTACAACACACTAGACTTGTAGCCATCAAGCTACAACTACAAAAATACCCAAAAAACAACCAAATTTCTGCTTTCTTACAGTTCCATGTTCCGATTTCACAGGTTTTTGTGAAGGTGTGATTTAGCATTATTTTGCTGCATTCCACAGTTGCAGAGTGTTTGCATTAGTTTTTTCTAGGCTAGTGGTGAATGTGAGGTTCTCTAGGTCTACTGAACAGCCCTGTCATATGGGGCCTGTCGTTTGGCGCTAAAAATTAAAGGCAGTGGTTGAATTTGGCAATTACAGGTTGGATTTAGAGTTGTCTTTCTAATGAAGTGATCTTCAATACCCACATATTAAAAGTGTATTTTCAGACTAGAAATAGACCTATCTAGACCTTCACTGAGGAGACTGATTTTCCCTGAACCAAAACCATGTTCTTGAGTGTTTTTGTCCATGTACTAAAGAGGAAAAATCTCTCTCACTTCATATATAATGCCAATTGCAAATTACTGGAAACAGATGCATAAATTTTCCAAGGTAAAAACTCCTCAAAAATGAGTGTAAGGTAGCTGATAATTAAAATTAGGGAAGTTGAATGTTTCTTGTCAGAAGTATGGTTTGTTTAAATGAATCAATCAAAAATAAAACAACACGGCCCCCCAAATAACAAAAAATCCTCAAAAACCTCTAGCAGTGGATGCATAATTAACCACAGTTTTTGGTCTAGCAAAGATCAGGTCAAAGGTAAGTGACTGAAATAAAAAGAAACACTATAGAAATCTTCCATAAAACTGTAAATAGTGGTACACGTCTTAATATTTTGGTGGAAGAAGTAGATAGTATTAGGTGATCTGGAGGTTTGAGATAGGGTATGTGCTTCAGAGCTCCAAGACATGTAGTTTCTGCAGGATTTCAACACAAGGACAATATTGTACTTGAGTACAACTCCGACTACAGTGCCAGCTTAAGAACAACATTAGATCTGAATCAGCTCCTTGACTTTGAGTGTGGCAGTACCAGTGGGCAGCTAAAGACTCCTTAGTGGGCTTAAAGAAGGGATGCTAAACCACAGCTGCAACTTCTTGTCAGTTCAAATGTATCCTCAGTCACTGCCAGAATTGTTTGGTTTGGTTTGGCTTCGTTTTTTTCTGTTCTGCTGGGATGAAGATGTGTAGGACAATCACATAAAATTAAGTTTTAAAATAGAAGCAGTTGCTTCTATTGATGCAACTCGGCAACTTCCCTTCCAATGGAAATATTCCAATTTTTAAGTAGTATGAACTGAACCAAAGAGAGAGCAGAAATATCAAAATGGAATCAAAACTGAACAACTTGTGGTGTTCTGCTAGTACTCACATAGTGTTTTATTTATTGTTTCAGCCAGTACAAGGGCACACCAAATCATGTGAGCAGATGACAGAAGGTGAAGAAACCTAGTGCTGATTCCTCGCAAGCAGTGGAGGATAATCCAGGTCCCAGTTTAATTATGCCCCACTGATGGCATAAACTTAAATTACTCAGGGAAAACCCATTATTCACAAAGGAGAGCATCCAGTAATCAGAGAGATGTGTGCATTATGTTTCGGGGTTTTATTTAGATTTTTTTTTATAAGGAATACAAGGTAGTCAAAAATATATCTGTCTTGTAACACATCTCTAATAGTTGCTGTAATATTACCCCCTCTTACAAACTGACTTTCTTTATCTAAAGTGTATTAGGACTGCTGCTAGTTGTGGCCTGTGAGGTGTGGTTTGCCAGATGCTGTAAGGCATAACTATCTTACTTTGGCTCTCTGATCTGTTTCCTTGAATCAGAGCGAAGTTGATGTGCTTGAAAGTTTATTTATTTACACCAGAAAACAAATAGTCAGAGGTCAGCCTTTACCATGTTTATCAATCCAACTTTATCTGGCATCTTATTAGTAACCTCAGCTGCTGGATTGCATAAATTAGCTTGTGTCTTTACAAGCAATGCATAGTAAATAAAACAAATTTGACTCTCCAAAGGTTTCGTTTTAGTCTGTAATCTGTTTGCATGCATGTTGCAGTGTGTGAAGTCCTGCAGTGGTATGGCATGCCACAGCCTTCTCGGAGAGCGCAGTGAGGCTTGCTCGGGGAGAGCGGCTGTTCCGCTTCCCGTGCCCCTTCCAGGCTGCCCCTTGCATTCTCCAGAAAGCTGTAGGCCCCGCAACACGGTGACAGTAAAGGAGGCGAGAATGCTCTCTGCATGGGGACTGCAGAAGATCTTTTATTCCATGGTGGCTCCCAGAAGCCTAGATCCAGCACAAGCGCTGGCTCCCAAAGGCAGAGAGCCAGCACATGGTATGATTCCCCCAGCCAAAAGCTGGTGCCCCAAAGCAAGGTAGAATGCGAGAGTGGGAGTCACCCCCATGCAGGGTCCTTTATCTGGGGCGAAGGGGGCAGGGATAGCACATGGACCAATGGTCACAGGGCATAGGGGTGGTACATGCGCGGAGTTGGGGTAACAGAATCAATGGGAGAAACCCGAGGGAGTGGTTAGGGCTAGCAGCAGGGAAGGGGGGGACCCACGTGGAAAGGTAAACACAGGAGAGAGTAAAAATACAACACTACACATGCACTCTGAGACTTCTGTGGGAATAGTGAAAGTCTTTTTTTAAAGTGCTTTTTCCATCGCAGCTTTGTGGGCTACTATAACTGGTGAAACTTTGTGATGAACTAAATAGAGCATGGCAAGAAATGTCTCTAGTTTGTCACTTCACCTCATTTTGAAAGCTCAAAATGAATTATTTAAGCAATGAGATAGTATGGACTTTGCATCAGTGCTGATCAACACCCATTCTGGATGTTTACCTTGTTTCCCATCACATGTGAACAGTACAATAATCAGCACTAATTTACAAGCTAATGTTATTTATAAAGATTTGACTTTATTATTTGTCTTGATGTTTTTTGAGAGTTTCTTCCACTAAAAGTTAGAGGTGATGGAAACGCTGTAATCTTATTTCCAAGATGCGCAATGATCAAATGCATTCAAAACCAGATGTTATTTAGTTGGCTTTTGTAGGATTTTCTCTTTTTTTCTTCCTAATTACATATCTAAAACACTTGGAATTTGTATGTTTGCAGTTTGAACTTTCTTTTTCTTGTTGCTTTTGCTTTTCTTTTTCTGGTATCTGTCTTGCCAGGTTCTTTATTTGAATTGTGCAGTTGTCTCCAGGTCAGGTAAACTAGCATTTCTTTGGATGGGAATGAACTGGATGAGGCAGTCCTGGAGCACCCCTGATTGCTCTAGTGACTGGGGGCACTCGGTTTGTGTGACCAGGCTGGAACCAGTCTTACCACGCGCAGCTGTCAGCACTGTCCTGCAAATCTGCTGCCTTGGATTACATCACTTGCTGTTGCTGGCAAAGGCTGTGATGAGCTGAAAAGGCTGTCAGGCGGACTCATCTGTACATTTTTTCCTAACGGAAGCATTCCAAAAACACCCAAGGAGCTTTTTTAAACTCTTGTGTTAAGATTTCACTTAAACAGAAAGTAAAATTGTGACTTTTTCAAACACACAAATTTCACTTGGGTGAAACAGAATAAATTAAAATGAAAGATTTAGCAAAAAATTGTCTCCCTGCTTGCTGCTTCCTTTCAGAGAAAATTATTTCCTTCAGCTTTACTTTCAGTCCTGTAACTTTTAGTAGCTTTTTAGGTTGTAAAAAGCCTATGTGGTCTGTTGTGAAACCCTCAGAAAAGCCTACATTTTCATTGTCTCTGCAACATGTCTTTGTGTCTGCTTTTCTATTCTCCAGATACATATGGTCCATAACTTCTAGGAAAGAGGAATTTTCCTAGGCAGACTGTAAAGGGAATTACATAGTCCAATATGTTAGAGCAGGAAAAGAAAAGCTTCTCAGTAAGACAATGCATGTGCAATAAAATGTGATTATACAGATTGTTATGTTATGTAAGATTCCATAGTTGGGGGAGAAATAAGGAAATTATTAAGTCTATGGTATTTCATACATTAAAAAGCAATTGTTAAAGAAAAAAAAAGACGAAAATGTCTGCCTCGGTTTATAGAAGCTCAGAAATGGCTTTGCTTTTATTGCTTCTCAATTTATTCCTGGAGGTGCTTGGGGAGGAAGAAGGGGAAGGGTCTGTGCCGAGGGCACAGCACTCGCTGATTTTATATCATTTGTGCTGTGTTTTGCACATCATTTGTAAACGACCCAAACACATACAATGGTTTGGGAACATCATCTCCTTTATGCATTGGCCTTTGGGCTTACTTAATGGAGTGTTTTAGAAAGTCTTTATGTTATTGCCATCAAATGTGGGCTAAGCCACCATAAAAGTTAGGTTTTACTTGGAGGGAACCATAGGAAAGAAAACATGGTATCCGTTGCCCTAGGATCACTGCAATCTGTGAGTGATCCAGCCCTCAGGTGTCAATACACAAAACATCCATTCTCTTCTTTCTGGTCTCTGAAAACTAGTTGTGGATACTTCCTGCCTCCTTTTTGTACTGAAAACTACACAGTTTTTGTTTAAGTAAAAATTGGTCCTTTCTGAGTGCAAAATCAGTAATGAACTAAAGCTAAGTAGTCTCATGACTATTGTTCACTCGTAGCTTCAGCTAAAACCCCGGGTTGTTCTTCTTGTTTTATCACAACCTCCTGTCATTTTCCCTCTCTCTTATTCTTTTATATCTTTGCTGCTGAAATCTCAGCATTTTTTACAGTACATTTTAACTTCATCTTCACTACTTCAAGCGTTCTCCCTTTCTGCACATCTAAAATGTTGACATCGTTATCAACTGCACTGCTCTGATCACAGTTCCCTCCTTCCTAAATTGTTAATCAGGATTTCCTCTTGCACATACAGTTCATGTTTCTCCTTATGCTTTATATATTTATTCTAAACTGCTCTCTGGCTGATCCTCTCCTCTTCACACTGTTCCTTTCTCTCCCCACCTTCTTTTCCCCGTAGCAGTGAGAATGTGTTCGTCTCTGTTAACCTTGCAAAGCACAGCCATCCTTCTCTTTGTAAGCACTTTCAGTAATCTGTATGTTTGGCAAAGCCTGTAAGTATAGGCACCCCTTGAAGAACCCATTTACTGCGTAAGATGAGGTTTTACTCTGGTTCCCTTCAGCACCTGATGACAAAAGCACTTCTGTCAGCTCACCGTGGTAGGTGCCTTCAGGGGAAGAGTTGATGGGACTGTGAGCTCTGGGCACTGTATTTGGATTCCTTTGAACTTTTAATGTCACAGTCTGCCTCAATTTCAGCTGATGGCCCAGGAAAAAGGGAAAAAAAAGGAAAAAACCCAGCTCCTTCTACCTATCTGTTAATACTGTTGTTACAACATTGCGGGATATTTTCTTTTGTGAAACACCAGATGAAGTTCCTAGGTTTGTCTTACAGCTTTGAAGGTGGGGGTAGTTTTTTGATTGCATTTCATTTTGATATCTAATATTCATCTGAATGTTTCCTCAATTGATTTCTTAGTCAGCATTAGCACTGAACTGGCCTTTGGGCCACTTCAGATGATGAATTATATGAATTTCCTAGGCAATCGTGAACTAGAATTGTAGAACCCTGCATGTCAGTTTGGAATTTACTCCTGCTTCTGTGTCCAGCAGCAACAATGCTTCTCTTTGCAGTTGCCCACAAATATCCGTGCTTAAAAATGTGTACTTCTGCAGTGGAATGTTTTGAGAAATGTGGGTTTCTTTTCTCCCAAGACCAACAGCTAAGGCACTTCCTAGTAAATAACAGTGATAGTTTGTCTTGGCATTTGGTTGATAGTCAAAATCTTGATTTTTTAGCAAAAGATTTTTAGATCCTGTTTGATTCGTACATTGAAGTTTGAACCTTCACTTCAATTTCCATAATATGAGGAACAGAGTCTTTAAAGATTTAGTGTAAGAATTTATCAGCCAACAGGTAGAATGGTGTTTTATTGTAGAAACTAGACAAAATGTTACCCTGAGAAAGTCTCTGCATTTGGAGAGCGTAATTTCATTTTGATATATTTAGAAAGATGCAATTACATATTCAGGAGGAGGACAAAGCTTGTCAATTCTCGGTTACGTATGTGGAGAGCTCTAATGAAAGTGGAGATGCACTGGAATAGACAAACCCACAAGGTTTCTCACGACATTGCCACACTAAGGCTCCTTGAAGCTTCTCGAAAATACCTGGGCTTTTTTGCAGAAAATGTTAGCCTTAGGGGAGCAAAATACTACTTACAATTGCTAATTGATCTTAAAATATTTCCGATTCCATTAAGTACAGAAAAACTGTGCAGAGGTTGAGATATCAATTAAGATTATCTTGCAGCAATATTTTGTTATTTAAATATTAGAAGTTTCATTTGCTAATAGCATTTTTATTAAGAAAGACAATCTTACAGAGAAACTTACTTGACACAGGCTTTTTTGTTGTTGTTGTTTACAAGCTGTGCTTGAACTACTGCAGTATTCCCAATGCAAGAATTCAGATTTTTCTTCTTGTGGGTTCTTGTCTAAGCAAATCCTACAAGTGAGCTATAGTCAAGTTCTCAAACAGAATAATATCCATGTGAGCATGTGTGCAGGGGTCTACAGCAGTTTTCAAGACAGTGTATAGATAGATGTTTCTAATTTTAATGGTGCCTTTGAGCAAGTAACATTTCCACTCTTCATCAGACTGAAGGGCCATAATTTTAATATAGTCTTCTGTGCACTATCACATTCTTTCCAATCCATTTCACAGGGAAATTGTCCATTGTTAGAGGGATATTCTTTGCATGGTTTGGTCCATCATTGTCACACTATTAACCTTCAAATATTATGCACACAATTGACATAAACTAAAAGAAACAAATCAAGATGTTTTCACTGATTTTTGTGGTCTAGATGACAGGCGTTAAATAACATGCTCTTAATTTGACTGACAACAGACCATGAACATGATACTTGTATATCATGGAAATTAACTATAGGAAGAATTTTGAAGATGTCACTGTTAGAAGTGTGTTTATTTTCCCCTTTAAGTACCGTAACAAATGACTGCCTAGACTTGAGCACTGACCTGTGGGCCAGCCAGCCTTCCATGGGGAGGAAAGGTGTGTTCAGATCTGCTGGCTGTAGTACTAACCCACATCCAAGAAGATCATTGTTTGCTTTGATAAACTCCACAAGCTAGGCTTTGTTATTTCCTTCTCATAATTTTATAATCAATATTAAATAAAAATCTAAGCACTGAATACACTGCTGGAAAGACAATCAATATGTTTAAAAGTAGCAGATATTTTTGTCAAGCTCATCAAACCTTTGAAGTGTATGTAGGTATGCTTTGTCTTAAGATAGAAGCCATGTAAATCCCAGTTTGCAGGAATAATTGAGCCAATTGTTATTTTGCCTGTATTAAGATCTCTGAAGTTGTTAGAAGAGAAATTTTGTGTTGTTGAAACTAAAACATATGTAAGAACCTAATACTTTCTTCCTGGGTGATTTACAAGAATTTGATCTTGTCTTGAAATCAAAGATGACTTTTTCTCTTCGTTTTCCAGTTATTTCACAGGTTACCTACGTCCTGGAGGGCTAAATCTGCCACATAGTCTTCATGGTCACATAGGTGACTTATTCCTTAATTCTTGCACTGATATTATGAACATGGTTCTCTTCTTTAAAACTACTTTCCTGTCTTTCCTCCCAACAAAACAACCTTCCTGGAAATACCCAACTCCCACAGACTTCTGCAAGTTTTTTTAAGTCTTCTGTCCCAGCGAGAAGGGTTCTGCTACTCTGCCAAATTGGCATGGGGTAGAAACTCCTCTTTCCTATTGCAAATGAACAGTGTTGACTCCCTGCTTTATAACCCAGGCTGTTTTGTGCTGTGCCCCACTTTGAGTGTGGCTTAGGGGGCAGGGAAATGGGAGATGAGAAGAAACAGGTCTGAATGGAAGCAGGTCCTGAGTATTTATTCTACCCATTCATCCCCACCCCATAAATCACCTTCTCAGGCCATTCCCAACCGAATGCTTTTTCAGAGACTACCAAACACTAGTCATCATTTTCCCAATGACTGAAGAAAACTGCTGGTTTTCTTTTCACAAAGTGAGTAAAATTTCTGACTGGAAAGTCACATCTCAACATTAGATACAGCTGTTTCATAGACATGTCTAAGGGATCCTGAATGCCAGTGTGTTGTTTGGCAAGAAAAATAGGTGAATGTGTTTTGTGCTCATATAAAGTTTCAAAGCAAGTCCTAAACTAATGTATTTCCTGTAAAAAGTTTGTGGTTTTGTGTGCACTGCTTATCAGTGGGTGGAGACCTGGAAAGGCTGGAAATGTTCCTACAGTAAAATGGTTTTAATTGTTTTCATTATTTAAATAAAATGTAAGGATATGCTCTAAATCAGGTTTCTGTTGTGCTAAACTGCCAAACTTTTGCCATAGCCTGAGATTATCAATTCTAATTGTCACCACCTTATTGCAATTAGTCTTATCTCTGGTACCTCAAAGAAAAAAAAATCACTGTGTTTGCTTTCTGGATTTTGTTATAAAGACTTAGCAGCGAGAGAAATGTTTCTTTTATGTCAGAAATTCATAACAGCTGTTTGTCAATATTTTGAAATAAGAACAGAGAAAAACATGAAATATTAAAAGTGTGCCAAATCCCATCCTTTCTGCGAGCATGCCTTTGATTTCTGTAGTTCTGTTTAGTCTGGGTTATTTATAATTTTGCAAGAAGAATAATTTAAACATTCATATTCCTAGATGTCAGTTAAATATTTATCTAAGTTTATAAAGCTGTTTCTGCTGATTAGTGAGCTACCTGTTATGAGAGAACAAAGAAACTCAAAAGGCAGCAAATTAAGGTCACAGGTCAGTGTTCAGGCAAAATAGAGCTGGGCTACCAAATGATTTTCAGTTATTAAGCCAATAAATCAGGCAGATGTTGATAGATGCAAGCACTGGGGCAGTGTGTCAGCCTCATGAAAAAATTGTTTAACAGATTCAGGTGATCAATGCTGTCAGAATCTTGCATGTGGAAAAATAAGATGACAAATTAAGCTGTAAGGCTGTGACACCAGAGATTATTATGTGCCCCTTCTTCCCACTCCGCACCATTGCCACCATTGTTTTACATCTCGCCTAAAAGCAGAAGCACACAAATAAATAAATAAAATTATGTATCTATCCATTTATGTCTCTTGGAAAGCCCACAAGTGAGGCAGAAGGCTAATGGATTTTCAGAGCAAATGCAACCTGCTGCATAAGCCCTGATTGAAGAGCTCTGAAGGGGAAGGGAATAGATAAAGGGGGTATTGAATTATTAATGGACTCTATGATAGTGGTCTAATTAGAGCTAAAGAGTTATCACTTTTTATTAATGGCACGATGAAAACAAAAATAACCCATCAAAAGTCATTAGGATAGAAATGATCCTAAAATTGAATACCTTTTCATGGCAAAAAGCACTGACTTATATTTGCTTATAGGAATTTCTGGGGTTTGCACATTGGAAAACATGTAGCCAAAAAATATGCCATTCTTTTTTTTTTTTTGAATGACGCCAGCAGAGTAACCCAGTAATTGAAGGCTTGGGCCTTACTGTTTTCTCAAAGTGAAGACACTTAAGGCTGACAACAAAAAAGAAAAGTGGTCTCTATTAAAAATAATGTCTTTCCATTCAATGTATCTGAAATCATGAGACACTGAAGGCCGAGTGCCACGCTTTTTCAAGTTTTTTGGGTTGTTTTTTTTTAAAGATAAAGGTGATTAATAATATGTGCTTTTTGTGAACTTGAAAACTAGGGCCAAGCACGAGCTCTTTCCTGATTTCCCTGATGCGGTGTGAGATAAGCCATTATCTTTGCAACAGTGCTTAAAAAGCAGGTGTGCAACGTGACATACAAATTGTCAAACATTCAGCTAATTTTCAAGCTGTTAAATATCACAAGGCTGCAGGAGTGATGACTTCATGGAAAAATTAGCTGAGGGAGACAACAAAAAGCATTCATGTCTATATTAGGAGATACCTGAAAGCCAGCCTGAACTGTCATCAGGGCATTTAAGATGTTTTCAGTAGTTACTCTGTCAGAGATATCAGATTACTGCTGTTACCTGTCTCATAGATGGACAGGAAAATGCTGTGTATGTGAGTTTTTTGCCGACAAGCTCTGCCAGAGAAAAAGAAATTTTTCTTTGAATGACACCAATTCCCTGTTTGTTTATCTGTCCGTGATTTTTTTCTTTAATGGTCCGTCCTATGCCCTGGCCTCAGCACACTCGGGTGGTGGATGGAATCTCTTTGTAGAAGCCTGGAGACAACTGCGTTTCTCAAAATGAAACTAAGTTGTTGGATGGAAAATATATATATGCCAAAATATATTTTTTCCCTAAACTCTCCGTCATGTCTTTGGTTCGGTTCATAGTGCCAAAGTCATGGTAGATAATAACTGCTAATGATTTGAGGGAAGTGAGTGAGTAGAAATCTTCTAGTTCAATTCAGATTTTTTACAAGAAAATATAAATGGGCAAAGCATACCTTACTCAAGGATGCTTTTCTTTCTCTTCTGTATTTAGCACAGGCCAAACCAGCTGCAGTCTTGGAGTCCAAGCAACCACGGCTGAATTCAGATTGGCAGTGCACACCTTACTGTGGGGTGTCAGGGGTGAGAACAGAGAGTATTGGCAAACAGGAACACAAATGCCTCTGCTCATCACCCACGTGCACCACCATGCAGAACATTTTGCTGTCAAAAAATAGCACTGCTATACAGGAGTCTCTGGCTGGCACAGCTGGCTTGGGGGGCAGTATTTGCTGCTGATGATTACAGATGTTCTGCCCCAAACAGCACCTTTTTTTTCCTGGTGTAAGCCACAAAAGGGAGCCCTGCAGCATTATTCACACAAGCGCTGTGGCGGAGGAGCTGGCACTGTCAACAAAACACTTCTGGCCCCATGATGTACAAGCTGCTCCATCACATAGCCATCACACAACTGTCTCTTGGATCTCCTGGACGATGATTTTAGGCTATTTCAGGCAGTTCTATTTCTTCTTGTTTTTTATAGGAAAAAAAAAAGCATTAAGAAGGGATAGAAAGCAACAATTTATTAATATCATACAGACTTGTGAAATATTGCTTCCTCTGAGATCCTGCAATAATGTATGAGTAACATAGATCAGTTTGTGAAGATAATTTCTTTCAAGAAATTCTGCATGTTGCAGGAAACTGCATAAATACTCCATAACAGTGCCATTTGCTGCACTGAAGCAATAACCATTTATTTTGGTGAGTTACAGAGGTAAAGTATGAGGGTCTTTTATAATTAATAAAAGGGAACCCGGTGTTCCCTGCTTAGGTTTCTTTTGTCTTTGTGGAAACCTGAAAACCTGCTTTTATCAACTTTTAATTTTCATACATAGAGGGAGTTGAAAAGAGCCAAGTGGGTACCCTAGGGACCAAGACATCACAGGTGATGTCTGTTGTCATTTTAATGGAGACACATTAACAGTTTCCAAATACACAGTGGACTTACAGTGTGGACCAGTAAAAACTGCCTTGAATTTTGGGCTAAAAAGGAAAAATGTAAGCCCTTGGTTTATCACGTGTATAGCAAACTGTCAGAAGACTGCATGTGGTTTTATAATTAAAGGCCACTGTACTTCTACAACAGTGTTGTTAATGAGTCTGCTCTATTGAGGGTCTCTGCTCAGACAGAACTTAGGGTGCTGTATGCTATCATTTTAAAACAGCATGAGTACAATGGCAATTTATTAAAATATTGTTAATTCTCTCAATACGACCATGAGGCTAATTAAATATAACAAGTTTCCATCTGGGATTGGTTCCATAGTCTGCAGGCAGTTCTTTCACCAGATCCTTTGGGGTTTTCCATCTGTGTGGGAGACCAAGAGCAGCCCCATGCAACACAATTTTCTGCACTTGGAGAGATTTGTAATTCCCTGTAAGAGAGGTGAAAATTACATTTAGCTCTTGATTGCCTCCAAGAATGAGGGGCAAAAATTCTTGATCTAAAAGTTTGTCTTAATGCTGTTAAAGTTTTTTCTCTCCTGATAGTGGGGCTCTGTTTATGCTGGTAGGTTAAACATGGCTGCAAAAACATGATGATCCAGTTCCTGAGGCCAACCGCTGAGAAACTGCTGCTATTCCTCACTGGTTTAACTCTCTTTAGCTATTATACCCCTGTGGTCAGTTGGGCTCAGCTGTCCCAGCCATGTCCCCTCCCAAACTCCTTGTCCACCTCCAGTCTAACTTGCTGGTGGGGTGGTGTGTGAGGCAGAAAAGGTCTTGGCTCTGTGCAAACTCTGCTTGGTGATAACAAAAACTCCTGTGTTATCAGCACAAATCCAAAACACAGTTACTATAAAGAAAATTAACTGTACTCAGCCAAAATGAGCACAGATATTACCACCTGGCCTGGAACAAAGTCACGCCATGGATATTCTATCAGTGAAGGGGTATAAAGAGTCTTGTCCCACATCCTAAGAGTTTCACAAGATGCTGTTTAACTTCCTGGTAACCTGTGAGTAGCACCACAGGTTAAAAATGCTTAGTTAACATACTTTTAATCAGATCAGTACCGAAGCAATTTATTGGCTTATTAATAACACATATTTAACCAGCAATCATGAAACTCGAAGTATCAATATCACCAATTCAGCCAACGCATCACAATATTAAACATTCAGGCAATTTTAAGTAATGCCTAGAAATTTCTAGGCATCCTTTCTGTAGTTAATCCCCAAAAGCTCTCAGCACACCCACACCAAGTTAAGGGCTCCCCACACTGCACATGCTTGAAATTCTGTGTGTAAGGTCTCTCACACTCCTCACACTGTCTTGCCTTTCTTACCCTCTGTTTTCTAAGCCATTTTGCTGGGAGGTGCCAGTGGGAGCCAGTCTCACAGAGTAACTTCCATCTCTTGTAGACGGGTGAATGTGTGTTCAACTGGACTACACAGCATGAAATGTACATAGGTCCAACCTTTCTTTAAAAAACAAACAGTAGTAACAACACCAATATGACGGGCTTGCATTTGAAATGTTTTTCTTCTGAGTAACGATGAAACCCCTCACTTTAAAAGGCTCTACTATAAACACCTCTTTAGCAAAAAAGCTTGAGAGCCTTTCCTTCAACTTTTCTGTATAAGAATTGAAATAGTTCATCAAAAGGAGTGAATACAGGCCATACTCACAGGACTTGACTGGCACAAATGAGATTGTGGTCAGAGAAAAGCATATTGTTTTTATTTCAGTATGTATTTTCTGCAGACTGTTTTCAGCAAAGCCATTGGAGTTTATGCCTTTTTTTTTCCTTTTTCTTTTTTAGCTCCTTTTCTCATACTTTCAAAGGCTGGAAGTAATCACTTTTCTGTTTTGTTAACATAAGAGACATTTCTAAATAATATAGCCTAAACCCTCAAGACAGGCTTGACTAATGCTCCTTTTTTATGACTCGTTCCAGTGTTCATGTAGGTATTTTTTGTAGGCTAAGTCTGTGTGCGTCTTCTCTGATGTTTCTGCTCCAGAGCTGAAATGTCTGTCTCTCTGTAATGCCAGCTCTGGAAGCCCTGGTAAGTGTTCCAGGTCCATGCCAACTACCAACCGATGGTTTCATTTCCTCGCATGTCCCGTTGTGTTTTTTCATGGGAGTCAAGCTGGTGGGCCATGTTGCAAAGCACATGCATTCATGTCTAGAGATAGGTAGGGTGGGCTTCCTGAACTTGAAAGCTTATAAGGCCTGCTTTAAGTCAGCAAATTCCTTTTTTTATTCTGTTGTCAGGAGCAGTTGTACAGTTGCGGTGTTGCACTTAATCTAACGCTTTTGTAGATTAAAGAAATGGACTGGGATCTCAAAATTCTGAAAGAATTGTTATCTCTTGGACTGTTTTTCTGTATCTCTGTTTGTAAACGTGATAAAGGTGTGCCAGTCTTTCATGAATATTTTAATCTTTGATCAAAGCATATGTATAGCAAATAACCAGTAAGGTGAGTGCACTAGAGTAAATTGTGTAACTTCCTTTCAGATTACCCCATAATCTCCAGGCAGTGTTTCTTACTTTGAGTACTAATTATCCTGCAGCGTAATTGAGCCATGAATTACCCATAATTATCTATTTTCCATGGTAAAACAAAACCATGTAATTATGCTTTTTTCCATGCCTTGAATTTATACATGGTGTGAA
This sequence comes from Rhagologus leucostigma, assembly GCA_013397725.1. Lineage (NCBI taxonomy): Eukaryota > Metazoa > Chordata > Aves > Passeriformes > Rhagologus > Rhagologus leucostigma. The sequence goes on along the minus strand of VZTD01005605.1, from coordinate 1,350,395 downwards.
CAGAAATTAGGCCAATGTGTACTGGGCTAACAAGGAGAATGAGTTTATTCTTTTAGCGCTGAACATCTTCATAGCTGTGTAATTTGATTTTAAGAAAGGCAGCGGTGTCCCTCAGAGAGGAAACAATCTGCTTTGGGGCGTGAATAGTGGAGGTGTAGTCTAAACCGTGTGTTTAATTATCCTTATCCCCACCACTTAAGCCTGGGTTAAGGTGTGTGGTCATAGTGCACTGTGATACTTCTATTCCCCTTGTACTGTGGCTTTTGGAGGTGTGAAATGCTTTTCACTGCGTTTGTTTAGAGCAGGCAGACAGGGCATTGAACAGCTCCAGGATGAAGTGACCTTTGAAGGTGCTTAAAGTTATCCATCTCTGTCTGAAGCGTAAGGATTGAGACTCAAACTCAGCTTTGCCTGAATTAAATCATTAGGCAACCAAAAACAAACCTAAGAGAATAATCCCCAGAGTAGAATAGATACCAATCTTTAGGATAATGAGGTCCTAAACATTATATCCTGAGACTGGGCATCTCATTTTACAAAGGCCAGTAGACGACATGCTCTAAAACAAATATAATGCAGGAAAGTCAGAAACCAGATAAAAGCTTTTGAATCATGTCGTTCTCTGGTGTGTATCTCTGTTATGTGTCCCATGATGGAGCACCTGCACTGAGGCTTTCTAGAAATGACATATCACAAAAAGGTCAGATATCATGCAATTCCTCTGCTGAGGCATCTGTCAAGTCATGTTTGCCGTCAAAACAAGGTAATGTCCTGAAAGAAAGCAGCATGTTTTGCAACGGTCTGCAGCATATGGCACTGGAAATGCACATCAGTGAAGCAAAAGTCATGCCACGTACCTGCTTTTCAGCTGTAACATGTTATTTGTCATAAAAAGCTGCAGTTGTTTAATTTTTCATAAACAGTATGTATGTCTTCACATATTGCTTCACGCACTGGATTAAAAGCAAAAAGCAGGAAGCCTCTTTGTTCAGTATAGAAATGAACAATGTCAGAAGGCAATGTATAATAAACACATCATTAGACAAAATATGAGGCTGATTGTCATTTACACAAAGGCCTACATACACCGCTTCAGCAGTGCACAACAACGTTAGTGTAAGTAATCCACAGGAAACTGTGAATCAGGCCCAAATACTTGAATTTAATTCTAGCTAACTAGGAGTCTTCTTTTGAAAATCCTTTGTGTAAATCTCAGATAAGCTCTTTCAAAGCCATGCAATGTCCTTGAATGCTAATATTTTTAGTGGGGAATGTACATGATGAGATGTGTTTTAAAATCTGCATGGATACCGCAGTGGTAGTAGCACTGGAAATGTTGGATGGAAGAAAGGCTAATTCCTCCTTATTGGCTCCACACAAAGTCACTGAATTCCAGTGAAATAAAGGCTAAAGCACCTTCTTCCTTTACCTGTTTTAAACATTTGCCAACCAGAAGGAATTTAATTTCTTATTTTATCTCCTCACAGTACAGAAGTTATGTGGCTTGTTTTATAGGTCAGTGCACCCAAAACTTGGCTAGGTCTTGGAGAGGCTGTTAACAGTAATTGGTAGGTGCAATTTGTAGTGAGGATGGCCTTTAAACACTAACTGCCTTGATTTTGGGAAGATATAAATTTTTAATTGCTCCACCTATGTACATACAAATGCCTTGAGTGACTACTGCTTTAGAAAAGAAGTTGCACTATATGGAACATTAGTTCCTGTCATTTTGTCCCTTTTTCTTTTTTCAGAAGGAAATAATTTGATTGTTGCATAGAAATAAAGTCATAAAGCTCTGGTGTTTGCAAACTTCTCTCCTTGTTTTTTACCAGTTTATTGCTATTCAGGATTATATTGGTATTATTGCAGTGAATTATAAAGAGATTTTTGTCTGGTACAAATCAGAACAACCCGGCTTCTGTGCTACACTCATGGTTTTAATCAAAGTGTGATTACATGCACTGTTGTGAATATGTAAATCAGAAAATATACAGTGAGATTACTCAGCACTTTATGACAGCAGAAACTGGAGGTAATGTGTTCCTATCTAGGAATAAAGGCTGGTAATCATTAGAGCTGAATGTTGAATCTATAAACTTTGTGAAAGGTGCAGCCTTGCTGTGTGTACATGTCAGAAATATCATAACTTTTGTTGCGAAGTGCAGCAGTATGTCAGATCTGTGAACTTGGAAAATCTGCTTTAAAAATTAGCAAACTTCCCAACCCCAAAGCCCTAGGAGTAAATTGAGGAAAGTTGTTATAGGAAATTACTGCTTATACAGGGAAAAAAAAAAAGATAGTTTCACTTAGCTAGTCTAGAAAGTATATTAAACAGCAGCTGTCTTCTTAGTTAAGAGGATTTTGTTTGGCTGGTCCTTCAAAGATGGCAAGAGCATTTAAAATGAACTGCTGACAATGGTAAAATCCCAATGAATTATGAATGTAGTGAGAAATCCATGAACTTATTTACTTGGATAAATCTAGACAGAGCATTTACTTTTGAGTCCTCACTTCTTCAGCTGAAAATTGGGGCACTCCAAACTTTATTTTGGTTCAAGTTCCCTTTGGAGTAGAGAAACAGGCTTGTGATTCACACAACAGCCTGACCTGCCTCGGACAAACGTAGGTCTCCTCACAGTTGAGTTCTTTAAAGTTTACATTCCCAAGCCAGGAATTCTCTATCATTTTGGATTGATTTTGCTATCATTTCCCAGGCTTTATAGTCTCTTAAGCTTTTAAGACTTCTATCTGTAAAATGCTTGATTTAGAAGTATTTTAAACGTACTTAATCATAAGGCAATGGAAAATCAGCCACGCTCTTCAAAACATAATGTATGATATTGTGAGGAATATTTCCAAGACTCTTCATGTGACAGTGTGAAAAAGACAGATCAGCACACGGGATAAGCGTGTATGATGTATCCACTCATATCTGCTGTCTGCTCAGATCCAGCACAGCAAAGCTTTGGCAGCAGGAACATGTCTATCTTTGAAGAACCCAACTCAGGATTTGTTCAGGATTGGAACAGTTTTTACTCAAACTGGTATATCTGTGTGAGACTCACTCTCCCGACCTTGCTTCTCATCCCTCTGTCTCTGCCTGGCTCTGTCACCTGCTGTGGTCTCAGCACCAGCTCTCTCCTCTTGTGAGACCGATTCCCCAGTGGCAAATGCCAACCGTGCCTCACGTGCAACCACCATCCTTCAGTGTCTGGCATGAAGGCCAAGAGAATGAGGCATCTTCAGCCTATTCAGGGCTTCAACAAGTCCAGCCAGGACTTCTCATGCAGGAGAATGCTGTAGGGAAAAGCGACTCCAGGTGCAGAAACACAGCCATCCTTTGTACACGAAGGGTACAGGCACCATGACCCACTGTGGCTGAGACCTGCTTCCATCAGCTGACCTGAGGCCTGAAGCCTTGTGTTTTGGACGCCAGGCAGTTATAAGGGGTCTGAAAGTTTATCTATTAACGTAATTGTGTCAGAGAAAACAAAACTAGACTGTGTATTTCTCGTCAGTGTTACCTCTGGAATCAGTGAAAGTCTTCTACTTTTAGTCCTTATTCATCAACCTTTGAAAGAATTAAACAAGCAGAAGCCCTACGTCTCTCCTAACGATGTCTGCACTTTCAGAGTTGACTGTTTCTTTTTTTTCCTTTATAATTTCACCATATCTTTTTATAATTACAGAGAAATTTAGTAATACAAAATAAATGTACCTTGTCTTTCACTGCTAGCTCATATTTTGAAATACTTAATGTGAGGCAGAAAACATGTCCTTTAAACTCCATATTTTTTTCTGTCCTTGATGTTGCATCTTGAATCTACGGGGATGAAAACTAAATTTCCTCATCACCAAAGAATTCTTAATGAGATGAATTGTTTATAAATCCTTTCATAATTTAATACTCAAAACCTTCAGAATTACCTGGTCTAGAGGAATATTTTAAAAATATGCATTAAACAGCTGTTTTTCTTCATTTTTTTCGTCTTGAGAATGTTTGCAGATGTCAAAATATTCCAGTTACATTTCAAAAATTTGGTCTAAAATTTTATCATTAATTTTATTCCATATATCTGTTTGACTGTAGGGTTCCTTTCAACACCTTTTAGTATCAAAAAAAACCCAAGGTCTGAATCAGGTCACCCAGAAAAACTAAGAGCTGGCTGTATGTGGGAAAGCTCTATTAGGTGGGTTAGATTTTAATAACTTCTATTTTGTTGCTTGTCTGGTGTTTAGCCCATAAAGTTTACTGATTATAATAAAGAGTTGGTGATTCAATAATGGTAACGGATCTCTTTCAAAATTAAAAAAAAAATCAAATAGCTTCAAAAAGAACAAATGGTATTTTTTTAAGGGGAGGGAGTAGGTTAGGAAGCCTTAAATGTGTAAAGACACCTTTACATTGCGTTTTAATCACTGAAGGGGAAACTGAAGCTTGGTTAAATAAATTGTGTGTGCAGGCAGCAATGAGCTTTGTTTCTGCAGCCAATCTAAATGTGATTAAACAGCTTTATATTTTGATACACATGAAAATATTAAAATGTAAACATTTTCCCTGTAAATAGTACTTGTCCTATTATTAACTTGCTAAATCTGTACTGGACAGATATGATTTTCTGCTGTTCTCCTTGGTGTTTCACAGATTTCTAATTGTTCTGCAGTACACACGGTAGGATAAATTCAGCCTTTAAATCTTTGCAGTGGTCACTAAACTCTCTTCTGTCTTGCTTTGTGCCAGAGCAAGGGTGAACTCTGTATTCTCTGGAGACTTCTCTGGTGGTCTGTGAATCTGCCTAGTGGTATGATTCTGATTCTTTAATTCCCAGCTTTAAATTTGATTAAAAAGACAGCTTAAAGTACTTTAAATACCCTTCCGTTATCTGTTTTCCAGATAATGAATTGCTGTGGTCGGTCCTGTAATCAGTCACTAGTGGGAAGAGAGGTGATATGTGCAGAAAAGTACTTTGTTTCCTGTAACAGTGACTGAAAATGGTGATTTTCACTCTCAAGACTCTAATTGTTTTGGCTGAGCTAGGAGGTACCTTTTCTGAGACCTGGGATAATAATTTTACTCTTCATCTGGCATTACTGTTTCTTATTGCAGAGGCACTGAAGTGTGAACCTAGATTTGTTTGGTGTCATCACCACAGGATATCCTGGGACCAAGTGAAAAAGTGTCAGTAATAGAATCATCGTAAAGTCATAGAATAGCTTGGGTTGGAAGGGACCTTAAAGATCATCTAGTTCCAACCCTCTGCCATGGGCAGGGACACCTTGCACTTGACCAGGTTGCTCAGTAGAACAATGTCAGTCTCCCAGTCAATCATTTGCTCTGTGTGTAGCTGTTTGGTATTGCTTTGCATTTCTGAGCTGCTCAGGAGTCAGCAAAACATTAAAAATGGTGGTAAAACATCCTTCCATTCTGTTTTTTGTAAATTTTTGTCATTTGATTTTGTAGAACATTGCATAGTCTATGATTATTGTCTTCTATTAAGCTGAAAAATGGTACTCTGTAGTACTATTATACACTATTACAGCTATTAAATCACTAGATTGTGAGATCTACTCTGATGATGACTCTGGATAGAATATCCAGGCATTCAGCTCTAAAATGCCCACTTCGCTTCTTAGAGCATTTAGGAGCTTCTAGGAGAAGTTTTTTCATTATCTCTTTTTTTACCTCTTTACCCTCAGGTACTTTTGCAGTTCAGCCTGATCTGAAATGCTGTTCCATGTGGGAATGATCTTTGATGGATTTCTGTCTTATTTTATTTGTTGTAGTCAAGAGAAACCACTCTGGGAGGTGTGGGGATGTCTTTCTAAGGGAGACCAAAGAGCTGTGCAGAATATGTTGAGTAGGCATTCCATACAAATGCATTTTAGAGCATTGCACATTCTAATCCTAAGGGGCCAAGGAAATGATACAATCATCACACAGGCTTTTGATAGTTTAGTCAGTGCAAGAAAAATATCTGTAAACATGCTATCAAATTTACAGCTCATTGAAAGTGACAGTGAGATAAAAGAGCGGCGAAAGTGATATAATAGAATATGGAACATTGCAGGAATGTATAGCGTTTAATCTTGTATACACAAATGCATGTAACATTTCTGCTCAGTTAATGATCCAGCGCTTAAGCCTGAGCGATAATGCGTCATTGCCAGACACATCTATGAATGTAAAAGATAACATTGCCTAATTAGTTTGGAAGAAGCTTGGTTTTTTTTTATGTTGAAGATGAAAATCTTTTCTACATCTTACTCTTTTTTACAGATGCGGTTTTCATGAAATTACACGCTTCTAAATTTTTATGGCTATTACAGATAACATTCTGTTTATTGCTGCTTTTATCTAGTTTCATAAATGTAATGGGTATTTCTCTTCCCTTATCCCTTTTATTCTCCTTCCTCCTAAGAAAAAGAAGATGGGAGCTGAAGGTATTGTGAAATTGACTTGAAAGTTGAAATCTTTCAAATAACTGGTCCTGTCATTGACAAATCTTCTTCTTCCACTCTGGTGCTTTTCATGGTAATTTAGAACAAGTTTCAGAAATTTTACAATAATAAATACACTTCTGCTAAAAGCATACATTATACAAGCAATAATTTAAAACTGTTCATGACATCAATTATATTTTGTCATGGTGAAATATATAACACATTACATTTTATCAGCACAATGAAGAGGTACATTCCAGAATCATAAAGGTGGAAATCAAAATGGTCTTTCCTTTGCCTAATGGCTTTAATTGCAGGATACAATAGAACAAGGTTGCTCCTTTATTTAAAATTTCATTTTATCAACTGTCTGTAACCTGTCACAGTCTGCCCAGTGCATGACGGTTATACCATTCCATTCAGTTCCACCTCAACAGACTTATGACAGTGTGCCACTGGATTGTTTTCTTCTCTTCCTTCAGGAATAGGCAAGTTCTGCATACTACAGATTTATTAAAATGCTGTATAAGCTCCGTTACGGATGAGTATTATCCATTAGCCACTAGCTGTCCATCTATAGGCTTATCATCCATCCATCCATCCATCCATCCATCCATCCATCCATCCATCCATCCATCCATCCATCCATTCTCCACCATACCTGTAATTTTTTAGCAGAGTTCATAGAGCAAACAAAACTGTTGGAATGTAAGAATGATGGCAGTGCTGTTTGCATGGCCTGGCAGGCACGGTGTGTTTTACTGTCTTGGCTCTGTGCCCATATAGATAAGCTTTACAAAAGTTATTTTGAAAACAAATGCCTTTGGCAAAGCTTCTTTCCCTGCATAGATTAAAGACTGTTTTACTATAGGAACATATAGAATCCTAGAGTATCCTGAGTAGGAAGGGACCCGCAAAGATCATGGAAGTCCATCTCCTGGCCCTGCACAGGACACCCCAAGAACCCCAACATGCTCCTGAGAGCATTGCCCAAACACTTTTTTGAACTCTGTCAGGCTTAGGACCATGACCGCTCCCCTGGGGAGCCTGTGATATGCAATTACTTTCGTGGTTGTGCCTGATGTGTATAAATAAAGTGTATATGTAAATCTAACTTAATTCAATAGCTGGCCAAATTGTCCGTTAGCTATACTTCCCAGAGGTGACCTGAAATAGGAAGCAGAACACCTGGTTTTCCTCTGGCACATGCAATTAACAATAAAGGGAAAAACACATCCATTGTATGAAATGCAAGGTACCAGCGTGCAAATTATAAAGAAAAAATTAAAAAAATTGCAGGGTTTCCATTTCATTTTCAAATGTTTAATCACTCAGGAGCAAAAATCCTATTAATTTTTTTAGAGTGAGAGACCACTCAGGAATTTAAGTGCATCAGCAATGCTTTGGATGATGTGTCCTATGTCTGGATTTTTGGAAGGGATGTCCCAGAACACAGACTGGGGGCAGCTGTACCCTCCTAGTGCCTTCAGAGGTCAAACACCCTGCCCAGTGGCAACACAGCCTGCTCATTTTAACTTGCTTTGCATTGGTGAGCAGGAACCTGTTAAAACTATAAAACAAGGAAAAGCCTTACCATGTTGAATATCCTTCCCATCACAGAAATGCCTTGAATCTATTTAATTTACCAATGGGGCTATTTCAACACAGCCTTAGAAAAAAAACACCCTAGGGAGGAAAAAGGATGTTAAAATATAAAAAAGGAAAAGATACAGATGTGTTTCAATCAGGGACCAGACATTAAAAAATGCTTATTTTAATTTTCCTGAAAAGGCTGTCTGTATTTAATGATATTTATGAACATTTAATTAAGACCAATATCTTCTCTCTCAAGTGCTCCTCATAACCAAAATTCAGAGTAGCCTGTTCTTGTGGTACATTCATTTATCAGCTTTAGCCTTGAGGCTCTCGATGGCTCCATCACTTTCAGCTCAGGGGATCATCAGGATTTTCAGTGAGACACAACATCGCAGAATGTAATGAAACAGAAGAAAACCAGAACCAAAACCACAACAAACATACAGCAAGCAGTAAATAATTACCTGCCATGGAATTAAACAGTCAGTTCCCTTGGGGGACACAAATGGGACTACACAAAGGAAGAAATTCTTTAACTACGTAGCTACGAATGAATATATATATATATAACAGCTCAAGTTTATCATCTGTGATCTTTGTTATAAAATACAAATATCAGATATTTAAGAGTGTTGAAAAGGTAATTGAGCAAATCTTTGAAAGCTGGTGTTGCTTTTTGGACACAGTGGTGTTTCCTCACATAAACTGATTCCAACAGAGAAAAATGGAATCAGCTTAGCTGGAACACAGAAAGTGTATTAGACAAGATGAGAGCTTTGGCAAGTTTATGCTTCTGATCTCTCTCAGACACAAGGTTGACCACATTCCACTTGTAAAACTAGAAAAAGAAAAAAAGAACACCTTAGCAATTTCCATTTGTATGAATAGAAATAACAATTAACTATCAGGCCTTGCAATTATCTTTTTGACTAAGAAGGAGCAAGTCCAACTAGTTTGTGAAGAATGACTTTATTACAGCTTCATCCTTGTAAACAAATTTGTCAATCAGCCAGTTCCATGTAATCCAGACAGAAATCTGAATAGGCAAGGATGTCGTGTCTTCTATGGGCATGGATTTAGAGACTGGAGTATCTCCCTCCTAATCAGGAAAGGCTGAGAGCAGGGACTGCTCAGGGTAGAACCTATTAATGTGTATAAATACCTGAAGGGAGTGGGTGAAAGGGATGGAGCCAGGCTCTTACCAGTGACAGGACCAGAGTCAGCGGCACAAACTGAAACACAGGAGGTTTCTTCTGAGCACAAGGAAGCACTTCTTCACTATAATAGTGACCAAGAACTGGCACAGGTTGCCCAGACAGGCTGTGGTGTCTCCATCTTTGGAGATATTGGAAAGCCACCTGGACAATGTCCTGGGCTGTAGGTGGCCCTGCTTGAGCAGGGGCGGTTGGGTGAGATGACCTTCAGAGGTCCCATAAAGTATCAGCCATTCTTTGATCTTGATTTATGGTTATGAAAGTTTGCAATGATAAATCAATACTCCTTTTTCCCACCTTACAACATTGAAAAGGTGGACATTTTGATCGATTTCACATTTATGAGAATATTCCTCATTGATTTTTTTTTTTTTGGTGAATTTAATTTGTGGTCCCACTTCTATACCTAATAGTTTCAAAATTTTGAATGTAGTATATTTCAAAAGTGTAGTAATCAATCATTTTAAAGGTTTAGTAAAAATCTTAATGTATGATTTGATAAACTATTACTCAAATATTCACGTTGTAGTCGAGCATACATTCAATGCATTAGCAATAGTATATTGTACTAATGTCTAATATGTGCTACTCTTGTCTGTCATATTCTTGTTATACATATGAGGAGTCTTTTTATTCTGTATAAAAAAAAATTAAATATGAGCATTAAGTGTTATGAAATTTTGTGTCTTGAGTCCAGAATTCTGTCTTCATCTGCCATATTTTGGGACCCAAATTTGGTGTAGTATTTTGATACAAAGTACCTCAAAGGTTTCAACGTTAGGCCACAAAAGTAAGAAAATAGTGCCTTTAATACTCAGAAATGCCAAAACTTCTGTACCAACTAATTGTAAACACAAAAGACCAACCTTGCTGGGAAACCTACTGGCTGGAAAAGTATAAGCCCATGCAAATATGGACTTCACACTTTTGTCTTGGCACTGTGTTCCAGGACAAGAGGCTCTCTGACACATTTATCTGATGACCACTTGTCGTGTTCCACTATGGGGAACTGCAAGGGTTTCTTTCAAAAATGGATGGTTGGGAACAAAGTGAAGCCAAACAAGGCAAACCTTGTATCTGAGAACTGTTTATTGATAACAAAAAGGAGAAGGAAAAGGAGTTGCCTGAGTGAAAGACGGCTAGAAGAGACAGAAAAGAAGAAAGAAAAATGGAAAAGGACTTGGGGAGAGGAGGAAGAGGGGACAGAGACAAAAAAGAGGGCATTACCACCAGCGAGTCAGGGCAGTGCTGTCAGCGTCCAGGTGGCGGGGGAGGGTGTGCATGCTGCCTGCCTGAGGATGGGCTGGGTCTTAGTGAGCCTGCACGGCTCTCAGAGAGGCCACAGGCGCGGCTCCCACAGCGACGGCACTGGACATGCAGTGAGTGGGTGCTCGGACGGGAGGACCAGGACCCTGGACAGGGTCACGGTGACCAANCAAAGTCTGCCTGCTAACAGGGAGCCATTCGTCCAGTCCAGCCTTCCTGTGCCATCCACTGGTGGAGACCTTTTTGCGACCTGATTGAAGAAACCCCTCCACAGTGTCTCCTACTGCCTGCCTCATGGGAGGTGTTGCCAGGCGAAGTCCTCGCAGAGACAAGGCTTCTTCTAGTTGCCTGCTGCACCTGGCACATGTGTACCCCTCCTCCACATGCCTCTGACAACCATTGTTGAGGCATAACAAAACTGAATTGGCTCCTCACACCACTTGAGAAAGTCTATGGTGATCTACAGTATCCTAGAACAAAAAGCAGATATTTTAAATGCACTTTAACATGACCTCTTCAGAGGAGGGTTGTTTATTATAAATACATTTTTGAATAAATTATTTAATTTTTATTTGCTATTGCCTTTGCCAGTAGCCATATGATAATTAGGTGGGGGAGATAGCCTACATTTTTCTTTTTTTCATGGCTGTTAAAAAATAGTGATGTCATCGACTTGAGGTAATCTATTTTAACAAAAATCCTTATTCGCTAATTATATTCCACCAGAATTATGTGCATCCTAGGCAGGAAAAAAGACACAATTTAGAATAAAATCTAGGTCTGAAATGGAGAGAGAGAGAGAGATGGTCATTCTATTGAACATTTGCATGCCACATTGTAATTCCTTCTAGGATTCCCGTCCAAATATCATTTGTAAATTCTCAAACTGACTTCTCTGATATTTCAAATAACATATACTGAGCACAAGAGTGTCACTGGTCAGGAGAAGATGAGGGGGATAGATGATTCTCTGCATGTTTGGTAAAGACTTTAGCCTGAGATTTGTTCGTGTAGAATGAATGTCTTAAGATGCTGTGAAATTGTGTAGTGCTCAATGCCAGAAAGTGCTGTTGACTTGAGCAGATGAAGACACTGAAAACACTGAAAACCTCATAGGTGTTATCATGCTTTTCTCACAGAAGTTTTACCAGACAAAAGAGGTCTCAGTCCATTATTTTAATTTTCATGAAATTGTAAAGTAAATGCTGTCCTTGTGAGATTGATAGCACTAAAGAGTGAAGTCCCCTATTGACCTGCAGTGTAGGTACATCCCTTCAGCAATTCTATCCTGAGCTATAAAAGGCTCCACCATTTCAACAGAGGAATTATCCTAGAACAGAGATGCTGTGCCTTAAATTGGCCAACATAATTGAACTGCTTATATACAATTTGAAGTCACATCTTACATACTCCAAAGGAAATGGTTCCTTTGGGAAGGGCATGCTTGAAAGGTGCTAGCAGTAGAACTTTACTTCTTGTGCACGGGAATAAGTGTTACCAAGCCTCCAATGTTGTGGTGTAATGACTGATAAGTACATGAGGTAAGTCAAAATGAAGAAAGTGGATTCCCCACCCATACCCACTCCAGGATAGTGACACCAAAATCATGCAGTGGTGTAGATCAGGTGGATATAACTATTATATTTCTGCCTGTTTCAATGAGTTATTGTTAAGTAAGCTTCTACATGTTACTGTTTCTCAGCCATGCTATCAAACAAAGCAAACTGAAAACAGAAGTTAGGAATAATTGGGACCCCTCTTCACTTCAAGAAACTTGTAGTGAGCCCTATTTCTGTGATTTTAGTCTAAACAAGCAGTAGACAGAAGTCTTTCAGAAACTTCAAGTCTACCTTCTCCAGCATTTGCAGTGTTACAAGAAACTTTGTCTCTTCTTCCCTTAAGCCCCTGGTAGCTTCTGCCTCCCTCATTTTCTTGGCATCCTTCTGTGAAGGTACTGATTGCTTAGACATTTTCTCTAGTTTGAAAGCCAGCATCCTGTCCCTCTGTGTGCACTTCCAGAGTAGACAGTTCACCCGTCCTTCAGTTGTGCCCATTCAAATCTGAAGTGATCTGTACAGAAATAATCCTCCAGAATGCATATATGCATATATGTGTATATATATATGCAAGTTACAGAATAGATATTCATTATTCATCTTAGACAGAAATGGTTAGACACAACTGAAAGGATGAGGAATTACAACCCTAGACTGAGAATAGAACAAGAAAGACCTTGGATATCAGGAAGCTCCTAATTTAGGATTATGCCCAGAAGCTGATTGTGTACCTGTACATATCCACAGTGTGGCAAATAACTGCTGACCCTACAGTCCAGCAGCTGTAACTTGGCATCACAGAATCACAGAATGGTTTAGGCTGGAAGGGACCTTTAAAAGTCCTCTCGTTTCAACCCCCTTGCTGTGGACAAGAACACCTTTCACTAGACCAGGTTATTCAGAACTCCATCCAACCTGGCCTTGAACACTTCCAGGGATGGGCCAGCCACAGCTTCTCCGGGCAACCTGTGCCAGTGTCCCACCACTCTCATCATAAACAATTTCTTTCTTATATCTCAAACTTCTGAAGAAGCTCCATGTTTTGGTCTGTTACCTTGATTTACCAGCACTGTTTGCACCTGCCAACACCTGTAAACAAGGGGATAAATCCAGGGCCCCTGGGGAACAGGGTCCAGCAAGCCCAGTCTCTGTTTTATAACACAGCCCTGTTGAGCTAGGCAAGGATACAGGTGGAGGCTGGGACTGCCCTTGCTCCCTTGGCTCCTTTGACTCTGTTGGGATGCATTCTGTCTCTTATGAATGAAACAATTTGTACCATTTGCAATACAGATCAGCTGGCACTCCAACTTGCGGGCAGCACCCATGAGTGACATGAAAATGCAGTTACTTGGAGTGATGCCCAGGTGGGCAGATATTATAGAAAGGTCTGTGAATCCCCGCAGGTAATTTTCTGGCTGGCTCATTCCTGAATCGTTGTCAAATCCAAATTCTGCATCACTACTTCTGAAATATGATGGCACAGTAATGAGTTGTAATATAAATAGAGGAGCGAAATGGCAAGAGAAGCTTCATATGCTAATTATCCTGAATCCTGTGCATTCTGTAGCAGGCTCACTGAATATACTCTACACTGAAAATTGGTGATGCTAATTCTATTTAAATAGTATGGATTGTCAATGTCGATTTAGGGAATGGACATATATTCTCCATATTTATAAGAAGAGCTACCTAACCATGGCAAAATAAATATTGACAGTCTTGTAGAAATAGTACCAAAGAAATGACTAGACCAGTAACAAACTGCATGTCAAAAAGGCTTTACAAAAATAGTCCTAGATGGATTACAAATTATGAGGATGATTTCTGAAATTTTATCAAGGCAGTGTGAAATATCAAATTTCAGTGGTCAAAACAGGTTCGCCTTTTTCTGTGGTCTAGCTCAACCACTAAAAGAAAATCTGTTACTATCTGAAGAGGAAGCAAGTATATTTTAAAAATAGATCATAAAGATGACAAAGAACAGCTTTTACAGTTTTGCAGTTTATAAAAGACTGATGTTTGAGTTGATAAGGGTTCTTCAAAGGACACTTCTTTTGAATGCTCAGTGTGAAGAAATCTGCAAGATGCTAAACAGATGCATTGTTTTTCAGTTTTAAATCAAGGCTGATGCAATACAATATTTGCAAGACACTGGAACTTTTTTATTATTATGTAGAACAATAACATGTTTTAGCACTTTCTGTCTCCAACAGTCTTATTCAAACTGTACCCAAAGCTTTAAATAAAAATAGCAACACCTCCTCTTTAAGACTTTCAGTGCTTTACCCAGGAGGTCGGTATCGTGATTGACATCACCAAGATTGAGAACAAAAATATGTGTCCGCCTTGATTGCCTCTTTGCCCTCCTTAGAGCTGCTGCTTTCCTGTTGCACATTTTTTTACTGGTCTGTCATGACTCTCTGGCTGGGGGCTGCATTTGTGTCTCGCAGCCTTGAACCTGTCAGGTGTTACCTCAGCACATGACCATCGTTTTCTTAGGCTCTGCCTATATTTCCCTTAAAAGGCATTGCTTTGGAGACATTCCCATGGCTCTGAAGTGGCAGAGTGGAACAGTAGGAGAACTAAAAATCTACAGAACAGGAAACCACAATCTATATCCGCAGTAACTAGATACCATCAGTCGCGGACACATTTTCATTGCTTTTTTATTTTTTTTTTTTAATGCATGCTTATTTGAAGTTAAATTTCAGACATCTTCAGTAATTTACCTTCAAGCAAGTGCTGGCAAACTTGTAGATAAAGCTGTAGCCATAAAAATCTGACTCACCTAGCTTCAAGCAACACAGTTGCTTTCAGAAGATTATGTTATTCTCTCTTTTAATTTTGAAACCAATGTCCCAGTTCATCCTGATAGCTGAGCTGCTCATAAATTCAGGGACCTTTTGTAAAATAAGAAGACTAATAGGGAATCCTGTTATCCTGAAAATAACTCTGTGTGCTGAGTATGGACATAGTAAACAACGTAGAGCTGTTACCAAAAGTCTGAACGGAAATGGAGTTTACAAAAATTATATTTGAATGATAAAGAGGGAGGACAGGTTTGGTTTTGCTAGTGTACTAGCCAGGACCTCACTAGTATGCTAAAGTCTCTTGTCACATTCTCTCCTGGTTGACTTGCAAATTTATAAAGTAGCTGAAGGCTCAGAGTACTTTAAGGATAAGTTTCTAAGTTATGTTCTTTCTGATGTCAACTCAGTCCTCAAAGTGTGTTGAAACACTAAGTCATCGAACTGAACTTTGTGGAATTAAAAAACAATACATTAAAACTCTTCTTTGATTGAACATGTTCCTTTTCTATGCATATCAATTATTTCTGTTAGATGCCCATGACCTTCTGAGAGAGTTTATGATTTTCTCTGTGTGGCTGTATCATTTGCCATAAACACAGACGAGCAAAGACCAGTGCTATCATACAGACATTGTAATTTGAACAACATTAGTATTGGAGCTCACGTCTGAAGTATTTGTGGACTTTATCTGAATTAATTTTACTTGTATTTTTCAAGAGTTTTTCTGATTTCTGCTCCCCCTCTGCCCCTGCTGAAATGCTTAAAAAAGTCAAAATGTGCAGTCCTTGACTTTTGTAAGCCAGTGAGTTCCCTTTGTTTAAACACTCAGCGAAGATGTGAGCACTAACTTTTTGTGAGCAGTTAGGCCAAATTAATCCCTTACCCAGTTTTAGGCATTTTACTGAGTTGTCTAAAGTGAGGTGTAGTCATCTTAGATTTCTTCTGTAGAGAAAAATAGGCATGAATAGCTGCTTCAGGAAAATCTGCATCACCCCTGCAAATCTAGCCCAGCAACTTCCCTCTGAATTCAGGTACCAGACTTAAACTGAGTTAGTCAAGGTGATTCTAGACTGGTCTGTTCCGCCTGCCCTTTATCCCTGTTTTCTTCAACTCTGCAGCCTGCTCCTTCAGGTTAATGTCTGTGTTAATTCATGTTTGTACAGAGCCCAGCTGGCTCCAGCTGGGCACAGATTAGCCCTGTACACGATTGGTGATGACAGAGCCGGTCCAGAACAGCAGAACTTGTGCGAGCAGCTGCTTATATAAATGACGTAAATAAGGATCAAGTCCTGTGCTAGAAAGTGCTTCCAGTGCTTTTCCAGCCAATTTGCCCTTCCTGCCTCTGCTATTTTATGAACTTGCTGTAAAGAAGCACTTGATTTCTCTTATCTCTTCTATACAGGCTGTAATTAGGATTAGCAGAAGTGTTTTACTTAATGTTGCAGTAGTTCTTGTGTACAGCACTCATATCTTAAGTATAATTAACACTGGATAGCTCCCATTAGTGTTTTTAAGCACTTAAAATGTACTATAATGGCCAAAGCTAAAGTTGTCATTAAAGGGCCATTGCTATTTATTATGCTCATAAAGTAGACACTTTGCTACAGAAAAATATATCATTGGGTTCCATTTAGAAAGCAGTAACAGACAGCAGCATTAGTGATGGCACCCATGGGAATAAAGGACTGCTTCAAATTGATCCCATTCTTATTCCACACAGGAGTCAATAGGGAAATCTAAAAGCAGGTGACAAATCATTGTGTTGCACAGTGTAACTCTGATTAGCTGAGTTATGCTGGGGGGCAGGTTTGCTGTTTTTTATGAACATTCCTTTCTGTAAATGCTTGAATTTTAGTTTTCAGTCTGTGTTTTTCTTCATAATTGCATGTATATTTCATAATTAATTTTTATTACATTCAGCTGACATTGTTTTAAGCAATTATAAACAGGAAAAAAAATATACTCTCTTAATTTTATTTTGGAAAAGGGGCCAAGTGCATTATTAACATAAGGATTTTGCAAAAACCTTTGCCTAGAACTCTTGATCAGATGCCCACAGTTGTGAGCAGGTCAGGTTTCTTATTGCCACTGCTCCATTTGGTCCACTTGGTGATTGAATTACCAAGTTTTTACAAGTCATATTTTCTCATACACAGTCATAAAACGCTCGCTTACTTTCATAATTCCTTTTCTCTGAAGAAGTTAATCTTCTTTGCCAACACTGTTCTGAGGATACATTTTAGTCACAGTCCAACTGTTGGAACAAAGCATGAGCCATTTATAGCAGTAAACAATTATCACTGAAATGAGATAACAATTTAATGGTCTTGCATGATTAATGTCCTACATAAATTCTTTATGACACAGCATTGAAGGATGATGTTATGAATGTATAATAGAAAGTCAACAGAATGTGTCACCTTTTGGTTAGTTTCTAAGGGAACAGGCCATGCAATCAGTGTTTTCATAATAATCAAAAGTTCATAACAGAACCATCCTCTATTGTCCTTACTAAATTAAATTTCTAAAAGTACAGTTGTTGGCTTTTTTGGCCTTAGTGCCAATTATGCACACAACAGGTCAATTCAGTTAATGGCGTCCCTAGAGTCTTTTCATGTTTGTGATCCAGGGCAGGCATTTTCCAGTGTTGGTACCTACATTTAATTTAAATTGTTGTCCATTTCTAGGCATATAAATTAGTGGTCTGCTCTTCATAAATGCTTATTACCCACAGCTGATTCTGACTTCACCCTCTGTCTGCAACGTGAACAGACATATGTAGTGTCTTTGAAAATCAGGGCAACAAACTTTGGAAGCCCAAATATAATTTTCATGTAAAGGTTTTTCAAAATGGGAAGTCTAGTATTATACCCTTAAGTTATTTCCCGTAGCTTAAAGAATGTTTAAAAATTCATAAAACCTGTTGGGCTTGTGGCATGTTTTCAGATCAAAGATTTTTTTTTTTAGCTTATATTAAGGCAAAATAAAGTCAGCATCCAACTTTACATCATAATTTTGAGTATCTCTCTTCTTCCTCTCTGCGTATATCTGTACACATATAGAAAATAAACTGTTAATACAGTAACAATTTTTTTTTTAAAGTGTTTGTGCGGACCATCTTGCGTCTGACCTCTACTGAAGCCATGCAGAGCCCTCTGCTGACTTTACTTGAGGCTTCCCTCTGTCATTAATGGCAGGAGCAAGGACACTGTCTTTCATTTCACTGAAAATTCTTGTTTGGTCCAAAGGATGCACAGAGATGAGCAAAATCATGTGCTGTGTCCAATGCCATGCTGCCATTGGAAAGAAGGAGGGAAAAGTAGGATTTCCTCTCCTGATATTTTTAACTGTGGTACCTGCTAAACGTATGAAAATACCCATCTATCAGTTTTATATATACATAATAATAAAACATTTTCCCCAACTCTTATCCCTACTGTTTCATCAGACTTATGGTATTTTAAGATAGCCTAAGGATTGATTTAACTCGCTTGTTGATGATTCCTTAGGTTGGTTCTTGGGTGAAAGGACAAAAGGAGGCATAGCCAGAGCATTATTGTGTTACAGATATTCCCTGGATCTGGAACAGGCATTTAGGGCCAGGCCAGAAGGCACATGTAGAGCTGAAGTTAAGAAAGATGAAAACCACAGTGTAACATGAATAAGAAAATGGTATCATCCAAATGAGAGCATAGGTAATGGAACACATAGAGTTACAAGTAAATAGGAAAAAAAAAAAAAGAGAGGGAAGAAAAAAGAAAATGTAAAAATAAGGAAATACCTAATTTGTTCCCAGACCCTGTGTGACTCTGTCTGGTAAAATATTCCATCATTTTCAACTGGATTTAGTCCAGCAAGGTATGTTCCCAGAGCTAATACCTTTTGATAGGTAGACCAAGGGTCATTTTCTTTTGACATTTACAGTGTTCATGTCCTAAATAAACAAAACAAATCACTATGAACAGTTTGATACTTTCATAGTTTTATCGTCTTATAGAGTGTGCTACAAATCTGAAAGTAGCCACAGTACTAGTTTAGGTAGTAATTTATTTTTGCTGGTTCTGCTTGGGTATTTCTTAGTCATTTCTCAAATATAAGTTAGAAACCAGTAAAAAAAAGGCTAATTGATCATTTCTAATCACAACCATGTGAAGCTGTGCTTCCTCAAAGACAAGAACTAGGAATACCTTTTGCTGTATCAATAATTCATCACTAGGATATAAAACTCATCAGTAGAACTTTGTTCTACAATCCCAGTAGAAACTAGGACTTAAAAAGTCAGTAGCACACGTCTCTGCTAGGATGCAGATACATGTAACTTTGGTGAAGCAAAAGTAAGACATAATATTTTACAGTTTTATTTATTAAGTCACTAGTAATTAGTAAAGCTCATCAGTACTTGTGTTTTCCCACTGTGGATTTGTGGTTTCCTTTTAAAGTTGATACTTTCTGTGGGAAAATGTCAATTTTTACATGACTGTTTTCGTTTCTTTGAACCAAAGTTAAAAGTTCTGTCTGAATCAGTTTCACTTGCAATCTTCTACTTGTTAGGGCTGCCAGAGTGTCTCCAGTGAGCTGCACTCAAGTCCATATGATCCTGCATAAGGTTCCTGGCTCTGCTACATCTGTCCTTTGAATGAGGGAAATGAATAATTTTAAGATGATGCAGCATAGATGTCACTCGATCAAAGAGCCCAGCATATGAAGAAACATGTGAGCACCAAACTCTGGATGTTCAGTCAGTGGTACTAAATTGATTCAGAAAAAAGTATTGTGACATGCAAGATTTCTGAACTTCTGATTTAAAAAAGACCAACACCTTTCTATTTGGTCTTTTTGTCCCAAATTGGGAGTATAAGAGACAAATTTCTAGCCTTAGCCGGTTCTTCTGTAAGAGAAATCCAGGAACGTCCATTTATCTCTGAGATAAAGGATAAAAGTGAGCCTACGTGACAGTCAGTTAGCAATTCTTTTTTTTTTTTTTGCTGTTTTTGACAAATAGGAAGATGATACCTCAGTACTGCAGTTCACACAGTGTTGCAGTAAAGACCTGTGCAAGCAAACAATGCATTTAGAGTTTTCTTAGATTCAGGATGGGACATACTGTAGATAATGTATAAAAATTACTCAGTCCAACTCAACCCATTTTGTTTGGGAAAAAGTATTGCGCTCCACCTGATCTGAAATGAGTTTAAGATATTAGGAGCCACTCTGTCTGTTGATTACTTTGTACTTTTTTAAAAAAAGAGTGCTGAAAAGGCCCAGCTTTGCAGCACTGTCAGTGCTTTCCTCTTCTGGCAATTGCTAGAAGCCTTCATAGTTTTTAGATGTAGCTCCAGCCCTAAGAAAATCAAATTTTGCCCATCTCATAGAATGCTGGTAAAAAACCTACTTTCTGCGAACAAGTCTTTTTTTCAGTCAGTGACAGATTATCACAGGATAACCAGCTGTCTGGTGTTAATGCCACCTCACATCTCCTATTCCTGCCTGATGAGCTCCACAGGGCTATATTTCTCGGCTTCCTAGAGACCACAGCCTGTGTCAGTGGGGTTGCCAGCACATCTTGGCCTGTGGGAATCCCTTCTTTCTTATTTGTCCCTGGATACCTGCTCCTGGGCAGGCAGCTCTGTCATACCTGAACAGGGGCAACAAGGAAAATCAGTGTCCAATTCTCAGTGGGACAGACCAGTTTCTTTCTTCCCCTTAGGAAGCACCTTTCCCTCAAGGAGCATCATTGAGTTTTAAATCTGAGTTAGGAGGGGTTTTCCCCAGCCTTCAATTTATTTTTCCCAAAAATATATTTTCTAGATAGTTATGGATATAACCCTACTTTTCAGCAGTGCTTTCTCTTCTGCTACTTGGCAATTTTGTCAATCCTTTTCTGGCAGAGTGTCCAAGAGTTTTTTGAAGTCAAACAGACAATAGTGAACTATTAACATGTTCTTCCTTATTTTTCTCATCACATCTTACATTGTGACAATTCTATTTAGACAACGAGTCTGCCTGCAGTCCCTGTTTGTTGACAGGCCAAAAACAAAACAAAAAAACTCAAACAATCAAAAACCCAAAGAAACAAACAAAAAACAAAAAACAAAACCAAAAAACCCAAACAAACAAACAAAAAACCAAAAACAAGACCAAAAAACCCAAACAACCCCTCCCCAAAAAAATTAAAAAAAAACCCACCAAAAACCAACCAAACAGGAATTATAAGTAGGAAAAAAGGCTACTTTGATTCAGTCTCCAATACTTTTTGCCCTGATTTTCTGTCTCTCTTGAAGAGAGCAATGAATAAGTAGAATAACTGGAATTTCTTCATATTTGTCTCATTTCCATAAGCATAAATGGACTATGGTAAAAATAATTTTATCTCTCCTGAAGTCAGTAGCAAAGTTCCCATGGTATTATATAGCGCCAGGATTTCATTCCACATGTGTTGCTGGGAGAAGGTAAAAAAAAGTAGCATAAGGTATTTTTCTAAGGTTTGACAAAACAATCTTCCAAAGTCACCTGAAGTCTCCTGAATTTTTTTGGACCACTGCAGAATCCTTCTGAAAATGCTTTCCAAAGAATATATTCATTATTTTTCATTTCTCTATTACTGTATGAAATGGAATTCTAATGAGAATTGTGTGTTCCATTCTCTCAATTATTCTTAAAATGGCTGAATGTTAATATTGATGGAAATGAAAAATCCAGTTCATTCAAGTTTAAGGCTGATTTTTTTATTATTATTAATTCAAAGGTCCTGAACATGTAGGAAACCATATTGACCCTTCCCATTTTGCCTTCAAATTTGCTTATGTGTGTATACATTTAGTAGGAATTGTGTAGGGATGAGTGGAGTCTGCGAGGTCATTGTGCTGTACTGTTTCTTTTCTGACAATAATCTCAAAAATGTAGGTTCACAGTTAATTCTTCAATTAGACAACTCTAAAAAAAATCCCCAGAGTCAGAGAGAACGCGTGTTTATAAAAACACATAGATCCTAAATACTATGGGTAACTACAGTGATATTAAGTACTCAAAAGCAACAGGGATTTCATATGCCTTGTCTGATTCTGTTTGAAAATTATTTTGTTTTCATTTGCTTTTGTACATGAACTTTGATTTTGGTTTATTAAACTGCCTTTATCTTGACCCATAAGTTGTTTTATAATTTGTATTATTTTTCTCCTTCTGAGGAGGGGAGTGATAGAGAGGCTTGGTGGGTACCTGACATTCAATCAAGGTCAGCCCACCAAAAACACCATAGAAAACATTTTGGAGGCTTGGTTATCCAGTGTGATAATTAAGAATTTGATATATAAAATAAGCATTTTCTTCAGTGAATAGCAGTTCAAAAGTGAAATTTATTCTTCTAGGAATGCCTTGTGAATTGCTGAACCACCTCATATGGCCTTGTTGGTATATCAGAGGGAAACAATTCAAGCATTTTGGAGACCTAGTTATTTGTCTCTTTGATTATCTCGTCGTCTGCCTTCCTGGTTTATTTCCTACATTAGTCTCAGACACTGAGATTCTCTTTTGATCACTGCATCTGCAAAAAAGTGAAGCTAAAGAAACACGTGTGCTGGGGCTCCCACTAGGAATTAAATTAACATTTTGGCATGTACTTAGTAACTGCTGTTGGTTGTTGATGGTGGGAGAGCCTGAAGAGCATAGGGATATTGGGCTGTGCGCTTCTCCCGACAGCAGTTCCAACATCTGCAGAAAGCATTTTAGCAAGAACTAGAAAAGTGGAATAAATAATAGTAAAATTACACATATGGTGTGAAGGTGACACAGACAAATGTATTTTCAGCTCTAGCTGTTCTATTTCTGACCCACTCTTTTGATGACTAACTCAAGTGACAAGATACTGAGCGAGAGCATATGTGATTATTATGCACCATGTAGAGTTCAGAACAAAGCATAAATAATTGCCATGCAATATCAATTTGTTTGATCTAGGAATCAAATTTTCACCAGATTGTCTAGTGCCTGAGTGTAACGTTGAATGGTTTTAGCAGTACATATTTGCCGCAGCACTATATTGTTCGGCTAGCTCGAGGACCACTAGTGCCGGGCACCCACCCACGCAGGAGAGGGTGACGGAGGCTGCTCGCGGGCGTGCGGGAGGGTTGGCGAGGTTCGAGCCTGGACTCGCCTAACCAACCTGTGGTTCAGGTGCGCTGAGGAGGTAAGAACGAGGTGGAGGGAACTTCTGCTTGGGAGAGCAGAAGTGGGTTTAATTCAACCTGGAAGTCCCGCGCGGAAGCCCGAGGGAGACCGTTACATAGACACTTTATCCTTTTCACAGTGGGAGGGGAGAATACAAGATAACCAATGAGGCAGAGACGCGGGGTTTGAATTCTCACGGGCAAGGGGTACAGAACCAATGGGAAGTACCGTGGGAGGAGAGGGATAACGGGAGCCAACGGGGGACCGAGGGATACAGAACTTTCCAGAGGGGAAATACAGGGGGGAAAGGGGGGAGATGGCAGCGGCCAGTTATAGGGGGGTGATCTGTATACCTCGCACAGCCCTCTGGGCACTCACAGGGCTCCTGGGCTGCCTGGGTATTAATCCAGTGCACCTGCTATGGTATTGCTGGCCAGGGAATCGGCCATCCACACTGCAACAGCTCCTCCTTTTCTGTTTATTGAAAAGGAGCTAAAGGTGGTTCTAAAGGCTTTAACAGCTAGGTATTTCAGAATGAGGTAGGTTAAGGGGTAAAGGGGAAAGGCAAACATTCTGGGAAAGGTAACAGCTGGAAGAGAGCGGCCAGATCTTCTTCTGATGGCGTGCGGTGCTTGCGTCTTTTCCACGCTGCTGCCTTGGGATTATCATTGCCAGGGGGGGTTAGGTGCGGCTTAATGTACTTTGCTGGCACCCACTTCGGTCCAGCTGGGGTCGACACAGCAGCATATCCCCTTCCTCAGGCTAACATCTTGAACGGGCCGTCAATTTTACGGGATTCAGGGTCTTTGACCGGCACCAGCGGATTTTCTTTCAATCTAGTTTTGGTTGCATTCTTAAAGTGCCGGTATAAGGGGGGGGTCGGGCTCCTCAAAAGAACAATTCAAAAAGATAACGGTAAAGAGGGTCCTGCGGAGTCGTTCAATGGGCAAACTTGTCTCTGCTCCTCCCCACTGCTGGGCAAGGATTCTCTTGAGCGTTTGGTGGGTTTGCTCCACAATTGCTTTGCCTGTTGGGGAGTGAGGGATACCTATGGTGTGTCGGATTCCCCATATGTCGAAGAACCTGCAACACAGGTTATCTAAAAAAGCCTCATGCCTCTGAGAGATCAGCCTTGGGTGGTGCACAGCTGATGCTGCAAGAAGCAGCAGCATGTAGAAATGATTTTGCTGTTATTTGTAAAGATGGACTTAAGAGTGAGGCTATTCCTTTATATTTCATCTCTCTTACTGTAACAATCTGAAACTTCTACTCTCTCAGTATGGATAAGTCCCATTTTAGGAAAGGGTTTGTAAAATGCACTTAATTTGAAATGATTACCTGTATATAGAAGCTTCTGAGATTTATCTTCCATTGTATGTATTTGTTGAAAATTGTGCTATCTGTCTTGACAAATTATCTACTTTTGTTGCTGGATACTCCTGACAGATTTTTTCCCACCCATTTCATCTGTATCAAGATCAACAGCTTACCAGCCCAAGCTACTTTCATGGTGGTAAGAGAAACAGAACAAAAGGAAACCTGAAAGGAAACCTGACTGGTAAATTTTCATCATCAGTTGCATTGATATAACGCAAAATTGCTGTTTATGATTTCCTGTCCTATTTTTTCACCTGCATTTAGTCCTGTCCTACTTTTTTTACCTGCATGTGCTTTTCTCTCACTCTACTGCCAACAACACATATATTTTGTTCTAGAGACCATCTTTTGTGAACATTAACTCTTTCTAAATTATGGCTTGACAGCAGTCCACTGGCCACCCAGGAAAAAACAGTTCCAGTATCAGACTCACTCAGAACATACACCCAACTTAGAGATGGATTTTCCAAAATTTATTTTTGTTTAATAATTCACTAGCATTTGTTTGGGGCACAGACATATTTTTGAGGGTGCAATGGTCTCAGGAAGGACTTGACAGTAAAAACTCCACCAAAAGTTTTGAGTACTGCTTCAGACAGCATTCACTTGAAATGCAAGAGTCTGCCTGAAGCCAAAGTAAACATACAGTCACGTTCTCCTCACAAAATTTATTTACTTTGTCAGTCAGGGCAAATCTCTCATTCTTGTCAAATTACACAGTCCCTCTGGCAGGTCACAATAGCCATGGCGGCATTATCAATATTTTTAAAAGGTCATCTATCAGAGAAAGTGTGTTGTAGGTAATGAACAAGGAGGGAAAGACAACTGCTTTGTATGCTCAGAGAATTGAAAATGTTACAAAAAGCTCATATACCTTAACAACAACAATTTGGTGTATTTTGCATTTTGCAAACCATATCAACATCCACATAATTCTAATTTTGTCAAATAAGACAGTTGTTCTTTTTGCCACAGCCTTCTGTACGATTGGTATTGGTCTCCACATGCAGGAAGAAGGAATTCAAATCATAGGAACTATTTTATTAAAACAAACAAATAAACAGAAAACTGGTTTGATTTTCAAAAACCATTTTATTTAAATGGGTGCGTGTTGTTGTGAGAACTTGCACTTTGTTATCTGGAAGCAACTCAGTTTTTCTAGCTTTCATTTGTCTTAAGCTGATAGGGAAGAAATCTAACAAAAAAACATCCTTGTTAAGTCCTCCGAAAGATCCCACTGCTACTTTGCTGTTCATAGAAAACTGGGAAGTATGTCTGGTGCTTTACAGATAAATGTGATCAGTTCTTGGCTCCAAGGAGCTTACAGTTTAAACCTCAGAGCTTGGTTTTATATATCAACTATATAATCTTTTATTTGTGTGTATTAAGGCTCAAAAACTGAACTTTGGAAAATTTTCTTTTAAGATTAGTAACTATTCTAGTAGATATAAAAAAGTGTTTGGACTTTTTTTTTCCTAGAAAATGGAAGATAAGCCAGATGAAGGCAAACTCTTTTTTTTTTTTTTAATTTTTCATGCCCAGGGAATGGAATCTGAGTTAAAACCTGTGATTTCTTTGGTGTACATGAAAACAGCAAAACCTTATCTAAATTTCAGTCCAGAAATTTTGGAGCTTTTTAGGAAATAAAAAAGGGTCTTGTCATTTTGATTGAAAAATCCACATCTGACATCAGCAGTTGTTATCAGCACTGCATGTCAATGCTGTCAAGGTGTTCCAAGTAGTGAAGAAAATGGGGGAGACCTGCTAATTTCTTTATGGTGGTTCAAAATCTCACCACACAACCACTTTGATACACAAAAGATTCCTACCTGAGATATGTCTGAATGAAAACCACCTTATGGTCTGATGGTGGAGAACTTGGTTTGTTGAGACTCCCTGTATGAGCCAGGAAGATTGGAAGCAGAGAAAATGTTGATTTTTCAAGTGTGTTGATTTTCACTGCAGCTGGGCAGTGAGGGCTTCAGCTGTATCAGCAGTCATTTGACACAGCAGGAGGAAAGCAAGATAGGGGCTTTGGCTGGCAGTTCAGGTTTACTCAGGCAGCAGCTCCAGGGCACTGCTGCTGATGGTGTAATTTCACCACTGAAATTTGTGTTTTAAGCTATAGAGATGGTTCGTTAACAAGAAACTCCAACTCCCACTGTGTCTTTTGCTTTCTCAATAGCTTGACTACGAAAAGCCTTTGGCACTGCTTTCTTACACTGAGATTCCCTGCTGAGAGTCAAAATGCTGCTGTCCCCGTTTTCTGTCATTGTCACTGGTGCATATTTACGTGTTGACTCAATGTCCACTAAAGTTTATGGACAGGCTTCACAGCATTCCCTTGGTTTTGCAACGAGGAAAAGACATCCAGCACTGGATCATCATGAGCTAAAAGAAAATCAATTTTAATTCCACAGGATGGAATTATTGGGGTAGAAAAGAGAAGTCATTAAATAGCCTTGCTTGCTCCAAGTCTAGTGATATGGAAGAAGAACTGAAAAGAAAAATTTTAACATTGGATTGCTGTAATTGTTACAGGCATCCACCTTATAGTGCATTCACTTGTTAACCTAACAGCTAGCTGGTGTTGGTAAGTGTCTATATTTTCTCATGGAAAGCAGTATAACCATTATTCTCGTAGACTAATAATGCTGCTGCTCTCCTTCTCTAATTAAAACTAGTCACCATAAAAGAAGGCAGTAGGATACCACAGCATCATATTTTAAAGCTACTGTGAAATACAGGCCTGTAAACTTGAGGTAGTAACAATAAATGCATATAAAATAAACACTACCATTTAACTATCTGGCAGGAAAGAAACCTAAAAGTAGGGAAGGCAGCCAGAAGCTGGGCTGGGGATGGGGAAGGTGTGAGCCACAACTCGCTCAGCTATGGGACGGGACGTGGTTGGGCCCCAACAACCTCGCCAGGCTGGGGTTACAGCAGCTTTGGTTTGTAGCGGGGTTGCCCAGGGATGCCTTCCAGCTCTTCCTGCAGGATCTCTAGGGCTGGCTGAAGTGCCTCACAGGATCATCTCCACACCACCACCCCAAGCAGAGGGCAGCCAGCTTGCTGAGAGACCTTATTGCCTTCAGCCTGCCTGGGTACCTTGGATTTTTGCATTCGAGACAGTTCTGGTTTGAGCATTTTGAACAGTTCAGTTCAGTTGTCACTTGTCCCCAGGAGCCCAAATGTATTTCTGCTATGGGTACCGTTACCACATGTGCAAGTTTGCATCTTCTAGCAGGCTTTTCAGATACTTCTTATGTACAGATATATTCATGTGTGCAAAGACTTTTCATTATAAAATTTTCTGTAGAGTTCAAAAGTCTTCAACTCAAGGAGTAACAAGCTCCATGTGCAACTGTCTGTTCATACTCTGCTCTTCTAAGCTGACAATTTCCCACCAAAAAAGCTCAACTCAAAATCTGAAGACTTCTTGTGTTGTCAGGAAGTCCCACAGGCTTCTACCTTAGTACATGCAATGTGTGGATCTTACCAAAAGACACTAGTAGACACATTTGATCTTATTTTATTCTCATTTAAGAAGAGGTGAACTATTAAAATATAAGGTATGTTTTCAGATACCATGTCAGATTTGTACCTTTTGAGTTGTTTGGTTTGTATGCACACTATAAATTAACCACAGTGGGTTATGAAAGGGCAGTAATCAATAAGACAGCTCATTATCTATGATACTCATAATTATCCTGATGCTGGTACTAATGTACTGGTTTAACTAAAGCATATTAAAAAAAATGTCCTAACAGGACATCTCATTATCAGCCTTATTTTTGCTCTGAAGTTTTATTAGAAAATCCTACTACTCATGTGAACTACCACAACAACAGCGTTATCCCTAGGGCGTTTTTTCATATCAAGGTTAATTTAAAGTGATTAGCGTGAGTGCTACAGATGTTGCTATGGGAATAGGAACCTCACATCTACTATGATGGACATCACATGATGGCTGTTACAGCTCCAGTATGATTGGATTATTTGTTTTAATGTCATGCAAAATAAGTCACATGATGAAGATCAGAATCTCCTTAATAGCATTTCATACTCTGGAAATCAATCACCTTTTCTCCATTTCTCAGTGTATAAAGTGCCTAAAGAGCACATAAAACAGATGTCTTTGGTTTACTGCTACTTGTATCTGACTGTTTGTCTGGTAAAACCTACCACTGGCGACTAAAATATTCACCTCTTTGAAAAATTAAAAAAAACAATTAATTATATTTGACGATAATAAGAAGTATTTTTTAATAAGCTGGAATATGATTTTAGCATGAATATAATTAGATCACATTTTATGATAAATCTTTACGCTGAATGTGTGGAAAATCATGCAAGGATGGATGATGCCTATGCCATCAAAGTCAATGTGAAGCACTTTATTTGTCTCAGTAGGTGCCTCTGGATTCTCTTCTCTCAATTCAGCCACAGGAGTATTTTAGTGTATATAGTATTACAGTAAGGAGAGAGATAAAAATGTTTTCTAGGGACTCAATAAGGACAATAATTAACACATAGAAATGTGGCATATTCAAAATATTAATTTTAATGTATTACTTAAATAACACCTTACTGTCACAAGTGTGGACAAAAGACTATGATTAATAGAGTCTTTAGCATTATCACTGATGAAATGGGATAGCTTTGTCATCTACAGGGGGATGCTTTGTAGTCTGTGGGGTGCTGTGTGATGCCACTTGGAGACGCCTTTCTCTCGCTGATGACTGCATAGACAATGAAAGCTCCTAAATTTCGTCTTCTAAATTACATCTAGAACACACTCTAAAGCAACTTCAAGTACGGCTTATTAACCTTTCATTCACATTCCTCTCTTGTGATTATTGCTATGAGTAATGTTTGGATTTTATATGTGCAATTTTCTTATTTCCAATAAAATAGAAGCAGTTAATTGGGAAACTACTCTGAACGCTGGCTCTGCTTTCCAGATAATTCTATGTCTTTGTTATGCGATGTGGTTTTAAGCATGCTAATGGTATTCTATACAAGCTGATGTTATACAGAAAATTAATAAGGAAAAGGAAGAAGTAAAGAGAATTTTTGAACATACTGAGGATAACAAAGAATATCTGAAGCTCATACTTCATTTGCTTGAACATTGACTTAGAGAACTCTCACTTCTGCTTTTAAGGTGGAATAAATTTGTGGTTTAGATAGCACCTTTCATCCCTCAGAGAGTGTCGAAAACTAATTAGAGATTGATATTATCTTCCCATGATGGGTGATAGGTAATCATGACATTAGCAATTCTTCGAGCCCAAGCTAACAATAACACTGGTTCATGAAAATGGATTTGTTTGTCATGGTAGCTGCAATTGTGGTATTACTGCCCTCTGTTCACAAGAGATATTCTGATCTTTAATTTTCAAAGAATAGTCACCTGGGAGGGACAAGGGTGTGGTTTTGTGATTACTGGAAGGGCAAAAACTTCAGCAGCTCAGTACTCAGCACCACATTCAGTGAATGGAATAGAATAGAATAGAATAGAATAGAATAGAATAGAATAGAATAGAATAGAATAGAACAGAATATTTCAGTTGGAAATAGTGGATTATAAACTCATATCATGGCAAAAGCTTTGTGTCAGCTGAGCAGTTCTGCTCCCTTCTTAGTAAGCCATACAATATCTGGCTATACAGGAGGTAAGTAGATTATAAAAAGAAAGATAGAACAATTGAGGGGTTTCTTCATGCTTCTGGACCTTTCCATTCACTCCTGTGCCAGGAGACTTAATACTCAGTTCTTCACTCAGACTGATATTACTGTTAGGGTTTAAGTATAAATAAATATACAGTGGCCTTCTTCAGAGATGAGGAAGTTGTGGCTTCCTCAAAGCAAAACAGTTGTTCCTATCTGGAATCTGAAACAACTTCTACTCTGTCTGTGAAACAGAGGAATGACTTTGGGCCTCTTTATCCTATCCACATACAATCCCATTCCTTTGCAGGCAAGTGGTAAGGACCTGGATCCCAGCTTTTCTCCATTGGTAAACAATGGTGTAGTATCTGAAGTATCTGGAAACAACCAAAAAGTCACGTGCGAGCCATCTTGGATACTACATGAATGCTACAGCATTCCAGTCATGTAAATCAGCCCCACATCCTTATTTCTTCTCACAAGCTTGATAAACCTTTGATGGACAGGACTCTTAAACATTGGATTCTTTGTGTGGTGATAGGTATTACTGCATTAATACCTCTACACTAAAACTAAGTAATGCGCAACAGCTTCTGTTCAGCTCTTTCATTTCCAAGTTGTTCATTCTGACAATATTATAATAACATGGAAAAGAAGGCAGGATTTTTAAACACTTTTAAGGATATTTATCATTTTTTAAAATGGAAAATACTTTCAGGATAGTTTTCCATGATGATGTTACTCTAATAATTTTCAATAGCAATGATGACATAGTGATGTAAAACCCTGATTGCTAAAATGATAGATCACACCCAAAGTATTTTTGATTAAAAATAAAAAATTATTTTAAAGACATAATCTCATCTCTTGAAGCAAGAATAGACACCTAGGATGCTAATTTCATTTATACCAAAGGCATTTCAGAAAATTTCTAATGACAAAATTTGAAGAGATTGAAATATATTATCCAGTAGTCAAAGGCATTAACAGTTTTATCATTGAAATGTTTAGTGAATAAAAAACACAAACCCAACTTTTTAATTCCAAAAAAATACTAATTTTCCCTATTTTGAATGTTTCTATACTTCCAGCTGCATACAGCGAATATGTATTTTATAAAAAATTGGTGGTTGGAAGGCTGTTAATGAATCATCTCACAGCCTCCAGATTAAGCAGAAGACAAAATTGTATAAGAATTTCAACCCTTTGTGTAGACAAAAGACTTCGGAAAATGTGTTACAATCTCTGACTTTTAGATTTCCTGCATACTCCAACCGAGTTTCCAGAAATTCACCTGTCACTATTTAGAGCTGCAGTATATGTTGACAATAGATCTTAAAATCACTCTCTCTACTGCAGTTCAATTTGCAATGTTCCACTTTGCTGCCCTACATACATTCTGTGTCTATGAACACAGTGCTTTTTTTTCAATATAGATATCCAAGTGCGGAATTTTTCCCCCAGACTTTCTATGCAAATGCTTCGACTATTTTTTGGTGTACTTATGTAACAACCTACTAAATTAAGACTCGTTATCCTCCTATGTTAACAAAAGCAACATTTTTAAAGGTTAACATTTGGTTTATAACAAAAAGGAACATTTTGCTCTGAATATGACAAATTCCTAAAATGGGACAGTTTATTGCTGGTAATTTCTGTTGTTAAAAGTTCTTTTTAGTCGTTGAATTATACCTTAGTTCCATTAAGGATCTTTGGAAAATTTTGTCATACTGGCACATTAAGTGTCATTCTGGCACATTTTAAAGCATTTTTATAGCATTCTAAACTTGCAAATGTAAGGTCAATACTTTTCCAGAGCTCTTATGCGGTCCCACTTTAATTTTAGCACAACCAGTGAGATGAAGTTGTCCTTACCAGACATCTCCCTGTGTATCTCTTAAAACCAGCAAGTGCCAGTCCCCCAGCTGTTGTGAATCAGCATAGCTCTGATGAGGTCAGAATTTTAATTATGTGCCAGGAAGGGTTAGGAACTGGCATTTGGCACTTCCTTAACACCATCTTTCTCGAAAGAGGGCTTGCAGCTTCAGCTGATTTTAGGGTGGTTGAGTTAGCATGGGTGACGTGACTGTAGCCTCATAGAACTCAGCTTCACAAACTTATTGTGTTTGAGCATCAAGAATTAACTTGTGAGTGGGTTTTGTAAAAACCCTTAGTGGTGGACTGTGTTCGTGTTAAAGAGATGGGAACCACAGTATTGTCAGTGGGAGGAGACTTGGTGCTCTGCTCAGACACATTGTCAACACAAAATTGTCAGCCAATAATCTTACAAAGTGCAACATCTCCTTGAAAGAAGTCTGCATTTTCATGTACTTAATCTATGACCGTGATGTGCGTGAACTACTCTGGAGTTTGAAGTTCAAACTGGAATAATAACAAGACTCTAAGGATACAAGCCTCTGATAGCTTCTACATTAAGTATCAAGGGTGGAGGTTATGGAAATGATTACAGATTTTGTCAATCAAAGGACTGTAGTTTTTCAAAGCTGAAGGAAGGAAAGGGAAGATCTGTAGGGTTTCTACCCCGAGGATGTGTGGACAGACAGAACTCTTCTGTTATGCTTTGTAGTGAGATCCTGCCTTTCTTGCTCATAGGCTTTATTCTTACAGACTGACTAACTATACAGTTTTCCTCATTAAGTGTTGTCCAGGCTTGTAAGAAAACAAAGAATTAATTCCTCACGCTTACTACCCTTAACATGAGAAGAGAGGGCAAGGTCAGGACAAGAGTTCAGACTGGGTTTTTTTATTCATCATCTGTAAGAGCTTTTCAGACAGAATGGGAGCATCTACAAGAAAAGAGGAGAGGTCTTTTGCTTCTACAAAGAGAAGGAAAGGATGATGATGCAGTGAAATGTCGGAAGTGGACAGCTGAGCACATACACTCCTCTTCCCCAGATTCCTGTGAATGGTCAACCTTTTTCAGGACTTGTAAGACTAAAGGGTTTTTTTTTTACTTTTTTAAGGTCACAGTTCTGCTTGTTAATATTAACCTCCCAAATGAAGCTTTTAGTGGCCTATTTCATCCCATTTGTGAAAGAGATGAGAATTTATTAAGAGCTCTCTCTCTCTCTAAATTTCCCATTACTAAATTAAGCATGGAAGTGTGGTTTTCTTTTTCCTCAGATACCATTTGTTTCCCAAAAGTAATTACAATATCAGCTTGATAAAGGCTGCTAGTAATTTTGTTAAGAAATTTTCTGAAAAAGAGCAGGAAAACTTAACAACCTAAGGGAATTGCCTGTGGAATGGGGTGGTCTCGGGAGACCCCTCTCCTACCCATTAGGAATTCTAACCACTGTAATTAGCAGCAAATTTCCCTATCTCTGTATGTTAAACAGGGAATTCATCTTCAGTTTGTTTCTGCCCGGGGCAGAGAGAGACTGAAGGAAGGGAAATGTAGGGATGTGCCTGCCTGGGTTAAGCAGCCTTAGTGCACTGGAAGGAAGCAAATCCACAAATTACACCAGCCTCTGATTTATAACCTCTGCAATCGTGTTACAGTCAAGGGCCTTACTTCAGTTATAATCCAAGGGAAAATGCAAGTGCACAGGTAGATAGGAAACACCCAGGTAGAGAAATTATGGGGTTATGGATGAGGTTGTTTAAAAACGAATGAATAAAAGATGAACATTTGCATTGTAGAGTTACTGTGCTGAGAAAACCAGTAACTTTTTGTGAGCTCTTCTACTGCTTCTGCAGTAGCAAACCTTATCTGAGTAAATATCTTCCGTGTCAGAAACGGTGAGGAATTGGGAAGGTGATTACTACACAAGACTAAAAGTATCTTATATTGTCTGACAGTCATCCTCCAAGACTCGTGATGAGCTTCTTCTTGCTGAACAGTAATCCTGCCAGGAAAAGACACTGAAACAATAAAAGACATATTCATTCGTATAATGAATACAAAACTAGATGCTAATAAAACCCAACAAATTGCCTTGCTTTATTCATTATGTTTCATTATTTATCTATCCACTTTATGAGCGATTGCATAATTACTGGTTTAGATGCAAACTTTGTGCATCCCCCACAAATGGTACTTAAGTAAATGGTCACTAATTTGTGCTCATAATACTCCTAAAGTGTGCACAAAAGCCACTAGAAAGAATTTCTAATGTCCTCCTAGGGACATCAATGTATTTTATGTAATTTTTTCCTGTGCATTGAGAAGGCAGATGATAAAGTTAGTCATTTTCTTGCATAAGAAAAATGTTTTCTTATAAATATTTGCACAAACTGATGCCACAATATGACCCATATTTGAAACTGGACCTGAATTTATAACTATGTTTATATTAGTTTCCCTGGTTGTCATAAATTAATTGTGAACTTTGGGTTTTAAGTAAAAAGAACAAGTAATAAACTTTGTGGTTTAGATTCCTTTCTATTTTTCTGGTTCAACCACTACTAAAGATAAAAACTGAGCTAAATGGTATTTTGAAATATCTAAAAATATTCTTAATTTCAAATTATATTCTTTCCTCTGTGATGCTTGCTGGAATGACAGAATAGACAATGAAGAGTGACCAGTGAATTACAGAGCAAACTGTCATATGTGCCACTTACAGCACCTCATTTTTAAAATCTGGGGTAAATAAGACTACTTTAGATTTGGCTTTGCACTTGCACATAAAAAAAAAAAAAATAGAAATTAGTTACTTTGGTGTCAAAAGCTTTCCTAATGCAATCTAATTTGCATATTTTCTGTTGTTCGCTAAGGTAATTTTGTTCTGTGTTGAAACACTAATCTAAAAGGATCTTGACTGTCTTTAGAGAAAAGAACAGAACAGAAAAACATAATCAAACCTTTTTCCTGGATTCGCAGGAGGAAAACTGAGCTATCTGATCTTCAGCAGAGTGTTCCCTAGATGTCAGTTTCCCAGATGACCTTTCTTTTAAAATTATTTATGCTGCTTATATGTTTTAAAACTACACTTCAGTCCAACCATCGAGCCATTGCTAAAGCCCAGGGATAAGCTAATTCTAATTCAGAGAAATGGGATAACTTATGGAAAAAACAGCTGAAAAATACAGTGCTTTGAAAAGCAATGTTATGAGAAATAATCGATACTATACAATGAGATTTTTATATAGTTTTTCCCTTACCATCTGAACATTATCATGGCTATTCTTCCAGTGCAAGTATTATCACAAATGCTACATTTCTGACTGAGGTCTATTTGTTTCATCAGTGGAAGTGGTGAGTACCTGGTGAAGCTGGATGGAGTCTGTTGCATGGGATTTTTACCTTTCCGTTGCTCCTAGGAACTGCTGGCAATCTGACTGTTTTGGGGGAAGCCAGACCTCATCCGCAGTGTGCTTCTTGTGCCATTATTGGTTATGTTAATGACATGCCTCAGAGGCTTCTTTTGGTCACCTCTAGAAGCCAGAAACCAATTTCTTTTCCCTTACTGCACAACAGTGGTAGAGGGGAGAATGAAATGGAAAGGAGGTGAAGAGTTGAAATATCAGAGATGCACTTGCAGCTGGAGATAGCATGTGTTGCTGCTAAAAGTTCTCATTTGTGTTGTTGACATGTTTTTGTTAGACAGAGTTAAACTTAATGATATCAAATGATATTTATCTGTTATTAATTGAGTATAATGGTACTTATCCTCCCCTGCCTATGTTAACAGTTTTCAAACCTCTTCCCTGTTCACAAATGCCACAGAGATTTAAAGCCACAGCAGTCCATGCCAGACCATCCTACAAGAGACTTAATCAACTCCTGCTGGGAGACAGGGTCTGCCCATCCCAGGAGGATCCCACTGGGGCACTGTTCAGAGATGTCCCGGGTGAAGATGACAGCAGTGATGGGCCAAATACTCACCCTTGGAAAGCCAAAGAGACTAAAAATATTGACAGCACAGTGTGGGTGTTCAGTTTCTTATAAAATATCAGTGCTGCACATTTGTCATGACACTGAGGGAAGGCCAAGAATAGGGACTGTGTGACAGATGGCATTGAAAAATCTGGAATGTACTTTTCAACTTTATGACTTTTTGGTACTGGCAGCAGAAAAATATCTCAGGAGATTGTTAGCAGGGAAAAGAAATCATGTTCAGGAAAGAAATACCTTCTACTTCTCTGAAAGAAACTAAAATAACTGCTAAGTCATTATGCTCTGCTAAATCATTTGGGGAGGGATATCTTTTTCCTACAGAACTTAAACCAAGTGCTTAAGAATATGACATTTGTGTGTTTGCACACACATGTCTGGCATTATTCATTTCTTATAAATAAACATGGCTGTTATAAAATCATTAAATAAAGGGAGTTTAGGCTACACTTGGAATCATCTCATAATGTTTGCGTGCCTGTATATGAATAATATTTATCACTATCTGGTCTTGAGTATTTCATCATGATTTTGCATGTTTTGTATAATTGCATCATTATTTACCAAAAAAAGTGGTGTTGACAGAAGCAGGACGACTGAACTCTGGTGATGCAGTTAATTATTGCTAGACCTTGTACCTCAGACTGCATCCCAATTAATTTATGCCTTGGATCTCTAGGTAGCTATCATCCAGATGTAAATATACTCAAGTGTCTCAGATTTGATTGTTGGAAAAGGATCCAAATAAAGAATAACTTGATGATTTTGTATGGTAAGACACGTGATGAACCTTTTTCCTATTTTTTCCTATGAGAATTTTCATTCTAGGGTTTATCTATTAGACTTTTGGGTCATAATCTCCTATGATATTTTACGTTATCCTACAATACTGGAAAAAAGTGACAGAACTGAAGTGCATGTTTTCCTTTTTTTTTTTTTTCCTTTTCTATCTCCTTTTTCTCTGCTTGGTTACAGTTCTTCATGGATTTCTTTGTCACAGATTTTAATTTTTAAATGCTGGTGGAGCATGGGTGCAGACTGCCAACATCCGTCAGCTTATCACTAGGGTATCTTGTCTGTAGGTCAGCCTAAGCATAAATATTATATACGTCAGCTCCCATCCTACCTGTGTTTCCACATGAATGGCTTTATTTCCACCATGGAAAGAACTGTAATGAGGCCATTAAGTGACACAGAGCACGCTGCTGTTTAGTCAAAAGGAAACACACGGCTCTGTGCTGCCTTTGTGTATTTTATTCTGAATGTACACAAATCTAAAGGCTGGAGGTAAAAATATTCAAGAAAATTATAGCTTTTTCTCTTTCTCTTCTTACAGTATTTTAAAAAAATTTCTCCTATGCTACCTTACAAAGGTCAGTAATTTCTGTGTAGGATACTTGTGGTACCCTTGCTTCTCTCTGCAGGACAAATACTCATGGAAGCTAATTGTTCATACCCACATTAGAGTCAAGAAGCCACCACTATTTATCCCAGATTGATATCTGACTTCTTCTAACTGTTCTGTTTATTGCCCTGCTATTGAAAGCATTGCTTGCTGTGGGTATTTCTGAGTGCTGACTGAGCATGTGCCACATGGAACTGCTTGACTAAGAGATTTTGCCTGAACAACTGGAAAGATTTCAGACCTGAATTCCTTGCTTTTCTACTCTAAGCATGTAAATCCCCATTGAAACAGGACTTGGATTTCTGTACACTTCTTTGTGTCAGGCTTTTATTACTCTCGATATACGTAACAGGTAAAAACAGCAAAACCCTTACAAAAATCACAGCTAGACCTAGATATAGCTATTCTGATATGAAAAGCTCTGTTTCTGAGAGAATGACTGTATTTCCCAGTTGAAATTTATTTCTAAGCTCTGAACAGCTTAGAATCAAAGCAATCAAACCAACCAGGCTACACTGCTGCTTCATATTTTCAAGAAATAAATCCTTAGTGTGCCAAATGTGTATCTTCAGGACAGCAATATGAGGGGAAAAGAAATTGATTCCAGCACTTCTAAAAATGTTTGACTAAAGTACTTGGCGTGTTCCACAGCAGGTAGAAAATCACGAAACATTTAAACCAAACTATCTTAATACCAATTTATTAAAGTAGTTCTATCATTGATGTACCAAAGGGAAAATTAAACCAACTACCTTTATAAAATGTATTAAACTAATTTATTTTACTGCACCTCAGCAGGAGGAAAAAAATAAAATGAGGACAAGCCTGCCACCAGTAATGAATAAAAAACACTCCCCAGCAGGAAAGAAAAGAAACAGAAGGAGAAAAAAACCCCGTAAGATTGAAGGCAATTCTTCATAAAGAGTACCATGTGCAACATGACAGCTGAGGTCAAAACAGGTGCACGTTTGTAGCTACATGCTGATGTTCATTCACACATGACAATTTCATCTTATTATTGGCATTGTCTTACAAAGGTTTCTTTCTGTGTGCATTAAAAGAAGCTGAAAAGTCATCCCACCAAGATAGCTTAGTCATTTTCAGTATAACATTGTTGATTTCCACGAAGCTGTAAGACAGGGAAAACACACCTGTATTGGAAACACTGTCCTCCAGGGCTCTGAGGGTGTTACTGGCTCTCTTTGGGTAACATCCCAGCTGTTTTCAGAAAGAGATCTGCCCTGCTGTGCTGCCAGCTTGAGCCTCTCAGCATCAGTTAGAGCATTCCCAAAGGGTCTGGCAGGTCAGTGTCCATTCAACACAGAATAGTGCTCTATAAAAACAGCAGCCCATCAGCTTCTTGTTTCTGGAAAATCTTTCTCTTTGAGAGATAAGAAAGAAAAGGAATGGCAGATAAGCACAACTATTAACAGAATGGTCTTTAAAATGTTGTGTGTGTTGGGTCTGGGGCCTGAGATCTTCTTTAACTGCACTAAATAGAATATAAAAATGTTAAATGTGTATTTCACCAATTTTTTTTCTGTAAACATACTAATCTCATCCATTTCGATTTAATTTAGGTGTCTCTGTTGTGCCTGGAAGCATGTGTTTACTGCTGTACTAACTTCATTTAAGCAATTCTCGCTGAATTGTCATCAGCTATCTCGGTTTAATGTAACATTAAACGTGTAGCATGGACAGTATGTGTGCACACGTACCAGGCATCCAGAGAGGCACATATTCCTGTTCCACAGGGATGCAGCTGGCAGAGGATCCTAGCAATAGTATGGTACTGACACTGAAGAGAGAGCATCTGCACAGGGATGGTGGCACTGACGTAGACCACTGGTAGCACATTTAGCCTTGTTCAGGGAAGAAGAAAACTAATATGAAAATGCCAGGGAATTGAGAGGAACAAGCCTGGACGGAAGCTTCACTGAGAATGCCTTTTTTACATTATTTTGGCCGTATCGGATGAAATTGTGGAGTCAGCCACAAAGCAAATTATGCTTTGGTGAGCATTCCTCATTGTCCAGGGAAGAGAGTTTGGGGGTTTTCTTGTTGCGGTACTTATAACTGTGGAATAACCAATCAGTTCCATGTCATCCAATTGCCTGTGGATAGTTACAAGTACTCTAACTTTTCATAGGCTCATAGAATGGACTAGGTTGGCACACACCTTAAAAATCATCTTGTTCCAGTCTTCTGCCATGGGCAGGGACACCTTCCACTATCCCACGTTGCTCAGAGCCACATCCAACCTGGCCTTGAACACTTCCAGGGATGGGGCAGCCCCAACTTCCCTGGGCAACCTGTCCCAGTGCCTCACCATCCTTAAAGTGAAGAAGTTCTTTCTAGTATCTAGTCTCAACCTACTCTCGGTTTGAATCCATTGCCCTTTGTCCTGTCAATGCATACTCTTTCCATCTCTGATACTTTCCTTCTGTCCTAGAACCCAGCACGGGAACTGGTCCAGTTTTCCAGCCTTCTATTTTCTTCGTGAGTGTTAAAATACTGCTTTCATTGCCATCAGTCCAACACATGAAAATGCCTAAATTTGACAGATTTTTGTGACCGGCAAAGAAAGGTTCACCAAGTGTCAGTATAAAATTTAAGTGAGAGCTCTTTGTCATTTTCTAAAATACTAAACTTAGAGTTTATTTGCTGTTAGTGCAGAAAGAGGAAGCTGATTATAAAGCTTCAAGACCGCATAGGGGAGGTGCAATGATAAACCTGTATGAAATCCCTGCTCTTCCAAATAAATTCTTCCAAAATTAAGATATTTTTTAAAGATGGCTGAATTTTTTACCTCGATAAGTAATTTTGCATTAGCTGTCAGTTTTGCAATGATTGGCTGCAATATTTTTGACGCACTTAAAATTATTTGTAATGGAAAAGTCGTAAAAGGTGAGACTGTCAGTATTGCCACACAAAAAAGCTATTTTTAATTTTTGTTGTATTTCAGAGTTTGCAGGTGAAAATATTTGTGTTTTCCTAATGAATCCTCAGTGGTACTTAAAAGGAAGATGCAGGGAAACCATTTTATGATTAAAGTGATAAAAAGGAAACCAAAAAAAGGTCCTTGGCAAAAATTAATGAAACATTTTAAATAAGAGAAAACACAAATGTCTGAACTGCAAGGATTAGTTTTAGGGCCGCAGTCGTTCCTTACACGTGACTCATAAGATGGGATGAAAAGCAGAATATAAATTTGTTTATATCATAAAATGAATTTAAGATCAAGCAATCCAAATGACATTGGTTGAATTCAATAGGATTTGTACAGATTAGAGGGTAAGGATATAAGAGAGAGATAGAGAAAAAAATTGCTACACAATGGAAATGCAATACATGACATGGATGTATTCTATCATTTCAGTTCTCAATAGCATAGCTTATAAAGTGGTGTCATGGTCCCACATATAATCTATTTTTCTAATAAAATTTATGTATCTTTATAGCCCTATGAGCTTGCAAAGCTTGACTCTGTAACGAACGGGCTGTGTCTCTGATGGAGCCACTCCATAACTCAGTGCTTGGTGGGTGGAATTTATGAAATGCATTGTGCTTGGGAGAGTTACAGCATCCTACCCCATGTCATCCTTAATGTGTGCAAACAGGATTCTGCTCCCCAAAACCTGCCACCCATTAATGTTCTGCTGCTGAGAGGGATAAAAAACTAAACAGATCTCACAGGGCCAACTTCATGTGAGACCAGTCAGCCATGGTGAGGAATGTTAAAGTAATGCTGTGGAAGACCAGTGATTTTGGGGTTTAAGGAACTGGAAAGCAGGCTTATTCCTTCTTTCCTTTTGTGTAGATGTTAATAAATTCTTCAAGAAGCATCTTCTGGCATTTTTG
Source organism: Rhagologus leucostigma (assembly GCA_013397725.1). NCBI lineage: Eukaryota > Metazoa > Chordata > Aves > Passeriformes > Rhagologus > Rhagologus leucostigma. The sequence goes on along the minus strand of VZTD01005605.1, from coordinate 1,309,170 downwards.
CATCAGGAGATGAGGAACAACCTGCTTTTTTAAACATGATGAGAATCTGTTTCCCTTTTCAAGGCAACCCTCTCTATGAGGCGCGACTTTGGCAGAAGGACTGATGTGAGTTCCCCTTGCTCTGTTTTCATGGTAGAACATTTGCAGTGATGGTGGAAAAGCTATTCATGCTATTGCACAAAATAATTTTTAATTTTGTGGGCTTCATCTTGTATTTTTTTCAAACTAGAGTAATTCTGGGTTATAATAATTGCATGTTACATGCCAGAAAGTGCTTGAAAGTGATTTAAAAGTGGGACATGGTAAGGACCTGGTTCTACAAATACTTCCGAAATCAGTATTTTCTGAGCAAACTTAAATGCATGCATACATGCTACTAGGAAAAACACTGAGGAAAAAGTAGAATTAAATCTGACCTGAAAACATCTAGATTGTCTCATTTTCCTATTGTTTAAAAAATTTGTTTAGGGATATTTTTTTTCAAGTAGGGCTTCTACCTTGAACTTCCAAACACAAGAGAGCACACATGCTTTCAAGAGCTTCCTTTTACTAAAGATTTTAAGCTCTTTTCTTTTCTGCAATCCAGCTGCATTTTGTTTCTGCTGTGATTTTCTCATTTGGTCTTTCCTAGGTCACTGGTGTGACTGCAAGCTAGAGATGCATAGGCAAAACTAAAACCAAGCCTGTTGTATGCTTAAAATGTTTCATTTACATGCTTTCCTGAATCCATGAAAAGCCTGTAAATGGAGATCATTGGATGATAGCAGCCTAGCTATGGTCCTGATGATAGGGTATATGTGCTATTTTTCCTAAGATATGCAGATATATTTTGAAATGATGGAGTATCCCTGAGTCAGTCACTGTGGAAAACATGATTCAGTGGATAAAAGCTCAGTTTTCTTTGGCTCTAAGTGCAGGAGTAGGACTTTGAAGAAGTTATTTGCGATAGTTCATATGAGCACTTACACTACTCTGAAATTCCTTTTTATCTAATTCAGAGCAAGAAGCAAAAAGGCATTGTGGTGCCTGCAATTATCTTAGAGAGCTCCTCTCTGTTTAAAAGTTGCTGTGAGTATATCTTGAGACTATGTGCCAATTTTTAGCATTTATAGCACTCCCATTCCCTTTATGCTTTCTGGGTATTTCTAGGTTGCCAAGTTGCCTACACAAACTGATATAAAATCATCTGAGCCCCACTTACTCCTCTGACATTTCGACAGTGGGTTATTGTATTCCACTTTAGTTTCCCTGCTGTTCATGTACTTTCTGTTCTGTGGAGTGAGTAATTCGATGCTTGTAGCCCCTCCTGCCCCCACGTCCCTATGGATGCTTTTCATGTCACCCTTCCTTGAGCAAGGGGGAGCCCATAATATTCCTTTAGGACTGTTGGAGGAGGAGGGATGAAGCCTCTGGGTCTGTTGAAAATCTGTTTGCTCAATGCCTGCAGGCAGTGTATGTGGCAACCAAAGGCCCCAAGAGGATGAGGAAGAAGCATGGAGTCATGCTGAACATTTTGGGCCTTCGCTGAGAGTGGTGCTAAATGTCTGCACTCAGAGTTTATTTAGTTCTGTTCGAATGATTTGCTATTTCTGGTCTTTGTTTTTAACTGGAGCAGAGGTGCAGGGCATATCGTATGGAGGAGCTGGATCCCTGAGGCCAAGGACCAGGGATATCCCAGGCAACAGAACTGATGCCTGCCATTTCACGTTGAGAATGAACCCAAAAGGAGAACCAAATAAAATTTCTATTATCAGGAGACATGCAGATCTAGTTGCATGTGAAAGATATGGATAAACTTATTCGTTAGTTACTTTGCGCTCACACTGATGCTGTGCAACTTGCTTTTCTCTTACAAGGCTATACAAAAGGTGCAGTGATCGTGTTTCAGATTTAATGTACACAAAATGGTATTTGAAAGAATAATTTATCAGTGCTATAAATCTATTAATGCAAGAGAAAAGCTGAAAGAGTCAAGATTGTGATCACATATAATCTTGAAACGTAATTGAAATATTAGTTTTAATCTAATTTTAGCATCCCTGCCACTTGCTTCTGAAAGCATGCAGTATAAACATGAGTATGTACTGGAGGTTTGTTAGGATGTATTTTCATGTGTGGCTGTGAAAGGAGAGGTCAAAATGAATCAGTTTTACTATAGTGCCATGTGATGCTCTACCATGAGTCTTGTGAAACCCTGAAGCAGTTTTTATGTTCAGGTTTTTGCTGAAGATTAGAAACAGAGGGGAGGGTTTATCCGCAAAGTGATGAGATGTTTCTCATTCACGTTTGTTTCTTTTATTGAGACTGATGTTGCACAGGCTTCTCCCCTTATGTAACTCAGCTGTTCTATCTGATCTACAAAATTAATTAAGTCCATTTCATCTAAGTGGAAAAAGATACATGGATTAATTTAAATCTCATAACAATATGCAACCAGAAGCAAGAAAAGCAATTAGTACTTTAAGTTAGAGATAAGCCACAAAATTCATAACAAAGTTCCTAACCTATTGTAAACTTACTGTGAGATCACATCTGTATGCAGTCATGAAACATGGTGTTCCAAACACTGTTTTGCCTGAGAAATATCCAACATTTATGCATGTAAGAGGAAAACTCTCTTTGTCTTGTTTGAGGAGGGCAAAGAGTCCTCTCCAGACTCAAACTGCAGCATGTATCATTAAACCGTGTACTCTTTCTGGAAAGAAACATCTGCCTGTGGTGGCCCCAGCTGTGCCTTACCTGCAGCAAACTAAAGGCTGTTTTCTAGGGGCTAAAGTCACGCTTCCTTCACTGGCTGAAAATTCTTCAGCATTGTCCTAAAATATTTGAAAACTAGATTTTCAGTAACAACATGGCCACGCTAACTGTATTCAATGTCAGTTTTTGCTTGCAGGACTTCTATAAGGAAAGTTATTGAGATTCCCAGATCTACCTACTTTTTGGTTGGTTGGTTGGTTGGTTGGTTGGTTGGTTGGTTGGTTGGTTGGGTATTTTTTCTGTGTAATAGCACAACTACTTAAGTGGGTAAATTTGTTTTAACACCTAACTTACATGCGTAAATAAAAATTAATTATTTGTGAAAAAAATACTTTTAGTGGAGTAGACTTAGATAGCCAGCTCAATTTGAAGGCTTGATAGTAACCTTTGAAACTTGATGGAAATGTGAAATCAGGGCTTGATGAGGATGAAGATCTAATCCTAGAAAAGCTACATTTTACTTTGTGTACACAACTGGAAGTCCCCTCTTATGATGCAAAGATTTATAAAAGCACTCAAATTCCACAGTGCTTGTGGTTTTGAAATGTGTCTGAGTTTGTTCATCATGCTGAGGAAAACTGGAAAATTAGTAGTGCTTTTGGGGGAGAATTTTGTATTATTGGAGAGTAATATTGTACTACTGTGCATTTTAGACACTCTAGTCAGTAACCAGAACATTACTTTTTAGGGGTCTGCAGAAAAACAGAATCAAAGGGTGGCCTGCACCTTTAGTAGAGTTGAAAGAAAAGGTAAGTCAGTAAATAAAGGAAGTAATTAAAGAGGAAATGAAGGGGTAAAATGGCATAATATTTGCCATTATGAGAGGCAGTTTTGTCAGTGCCCATGCTGTTTTCAGAGAGAGTTATAAGGGAAAATTTTAATGAAGTAATCAGGAGGTTTATAGGAAGCTCCTCCCATGGACCACGAGAGAGACCTTGAAAGTGTACAGCAAAAATTATTTCCTTAATCTTTCTTTTGTTCATTTTTCCTTCCTTCTCATTTTGCAGTTTCAGTTAAATTGCAGATTGTCCGTCTTGACCGCTGACTACAGCAGGCTGTGTGGTAACCCAGACATCTTGTACCTGCCTTTGGAGGGTCTGAGGAGGTTTTTTATGCCATATTAGAAGCCCAGTTCAAAAAGCAAAAACTTCTTCCTTATTTTTTCTAGCACTGTTGTGTAGTGCCACAGTGGTTCAACCCTTATCTGTGTCTGTTCTGGATAGCACTTGATAAAGATGACTGAGGGAACAATTTTTCCTGCCAGTGCAATACTCCCTGGAATGATAAGCTCCGGCTAGTGAGACTAAGTGGGTAACTTCAATGAAATCACTGTTACACTACCGTAGAGAATATCCTGCACTGGAAAATGAGTGAGCTAAATGAGCTAATAAGTGTTTTCCATCTCTAATTTCTTGCATATTAAGTACTGTTTCCAAGTACTTTTCCTTCCTTTTCCAGATAAGACAAAAGCCTTGGTGTTCCTAAAAGAAACAGCAGCAAACCTTGTTTTCCTGAAGGTGAAAGGGTCTTTCTTGCACAGAGTAAATCTCACCTGCAATTTTTACTGGGAGTGCTTTTGTGGGGGAGAGAGAAAGCTGCTACATGTTGCTTGCTATGGCAGCTGAATGTATGGGAGGAAGGGAATTAGCAGCACTGATTCAAGCCCTGCAGGAAAGTTTTCCCTTTTCCAAGATATAAACATCTATAGCAGGTTTTGTGTCATCTGGGATTCAATTTCTTTTCTAAATCAAGTGAACTGTGCTACAACAGTTCAGAGGCAGTTTAGAAGTGTTCTCTCAGATCAACTTTGGTCCCAGTTGCAAAATTCTAACAAGTGTTCATATTAGTCTTTCCTGTTTCTGAGGGTATTTTCTCACTCTATCCTTTTGTGAGCTCTTTATTTTCCTGATCTTGGAGTGCAAACACTATTTGAGTAGTGGCTTACATCTAAAATTGGAGAGAAAATGGAGCTAGTCTGAATTCAGTTTTAGAAAAAAGGTACATTTTCTTACTGCCTTTTCATGAGTTCCATGCAAAGGATAGCAGAGGGTACAGTGCAAAATATCTCCAATGTGTAAATCTGCAGAGAGCACCTGAGGAATCTCTAGTAGGACCTTTACATGGCCCTGCCACTTTCTTAAATGTACTTTGCAGCTGCAAAAGTAGTTCCCTTTATTTCTTTTCCCAAGACTGAGGTCACTGGTGGGCTTATATTGCTTCTAATGTATTTTGTTTAGCTGCTTTCTCATCAGTGTGTACCAGAAAACACATTGTACTTCTATAAAGTAAATTGCGTATGCAAATATCCCAGTCAGAGGTGTTTAAAAATGCTTTGGGGAACAATTTTCAGTAAAATAAATACATTTTTTAAAAGTTAAATCTAATCCAGTCCATTTATTGACAAGTGTAGCTAGTCTTTCACATCCTAGTCTTTCACATTTCTGTGCAGAGAGTAAGTAACTGTCAACATAACAGTCTTTTGAGATATGCTGGCTGCCAAATATTATCCTGGTTGTAAAAATGAAAGAAACCAACACAGAAACACCAGTCAGGCACAGATCCATTAAGAGGGTAAAACTGTCTGTCTGCTTTACACGCAAGGCCACCTCCTGCATACATCTGTGTACGTTTATATGGGTGTGTACGCACAAATAAGCACAAGATGTGCATGCTTTTTTTTCCCAGAGGAAAAAGGTGCATTCTCCCTGCTTTCCTCAATAAATCTGGATGTGAGAGAAGATGCTGACAATTAGACACTTGGAGCAGCTGTGGAGCCTCTGGCTATCTGAGACAGCTTTAACCCCTGACTTACCTAAAGCTGCCCAGGGCTCATCCACTTTGTTTAAGGCTATGGAATTGGCCTCTTGTCTTCCCCACTAGCACTCTTTCCTTGATACATGAAGAATGAATCTGTGTAAACTCTGATTCAGCTTTCTTCAAAGATGTGGGTCAGGTTTTATTCCATGAGATTATTGCACATGAACTTGGTTTTGGTGTGTAGTTAGACAGTTTTGTCTCTTCATACACCAGCAGAGTTCCAGCCGTGTTTGGCTTCCTCTTCCATTGCAGTCACTGCTTATATTTTAAATAAGATTTAACTGGCTTTATTTTGGTTTTTTTAATCATCTCTACAAACAAAAAGGCCAAAACAGGGTCCTAACTGTTAATGTAGAGACAACAATGAGACTACGGCCTGTAGCGGTTATGAACAGGGGACAAAGAAAAGGCAACCATTGATATGTAGTCAGAATTCATGTCAATCTCATTATAATCTGTTGTGCCAACACAGTAAGTAAAGAGTGGAACAGGAAGAAGAGCACCTTAACATCATGATGGTTGCTGAGATGATTCACCCTCCTGTTTATGGCATGTTCACGCAGTGCTGGGTACTTCCACATGTTCAGGAAGATATAGATACCACCTGTTTCTCCAAGAACAAAGGAAGAATAAGTTTAGAGCTACAAGAAATTGAGCGTTTTCAGAAATGTCTTCTTGATGAAAGGGAAATTAACTCAGGCAGATGGTAATATCTTTGAAAAGTGGATTGTAAAAGGAGGCACAGCAAGGTTGTGCAAGGTGCTAACAGGTTGATATACCCTGGGAAGGCCAGCACTCGTAACAGAAAAGAAAAAGTAATGGAATAGAGCAAACAAAAGATATGAGGATAACTTTCTGTTTAATGAGATAATGAGATAGGCATAATTCAAGTCTTTGCTCTTAGCTTTTGAACTGCTTTGCCTTGTTCCTGGTCATTTACAAAACCCTAAATATACTGCTTTTTTTAAGCTATTTGTGGAATTAGTTTGTGAGAAGCTTTCTTATGTGTTTACTGTTTAGGTTTTGATCACTCCTCCGATTTTAGATAAGGCATAATTCAAATGGATACTAAATAAAGCTCTTGGATTGGACAGTTTTGTATGCTAAAAGAACTCCAATTCACCTGCAGCCCTCAAAGACAGTAACTCTTATTCAGACCCAAAGACAGTGCTTACTCTGAAGAACTTTCCGGTTTATTGATGGTCAGGGCCAAGTCCAAATGGATGTCTCGGAATGACCTCGGGCACAGACCTAGATCCACAAACTCAGAACATCTGGGAGCTCTCAGCATCCAGATGTTTTGAATTAGTTCATGTTTTGCTAGAAAGGCATCTTGGATTTTCAGTGAGAGAGACCCCTTTTATCTCCTTCTAGGATAATTATCATTTCATTAGACAGATTGCTTAAGCAGTGTCTTTTGGTTTCTCTTTGGCCTTGCTTCTCTCTATCCTCTCAGTGTCCTGTGGATCTACATAAAGATTGTTGATTAATTGCCAGTAAGACAAGAAACAAATTAGACTTAGTTCAGAGTGGCTCTTGTGCCAGTGGGGCTCACTTGACTTTATTCAAACTAGGCTCAGACCAAAAATTCATGAGGAATAGTGAAAAATTGCCACAGAAAGGAAAATATCAGTTTTACTCTACTGGATTTTAATTTAAGACATAAATGAAGAAGTGATTTTTATCAATAATGTAAATTCCTATTTACTTTCACAAATGAAGTGGAACTCAAATGCTAAGTTTTCTTTAGGACTTCCTGTTCTTGAGAGCTACCAGGCAAGGGAAACTCCTTCAAGCCAAGTGAAGTATACATGTTTTGTAATAAAGGGGTCTAATCTCTATGCATTGCTTACCCAGAGTAACTTCTGACTGTATCTTTGGGATTAGAATCTGGTTGTGTCTCTTCTTCCTATGGAAATTAAGTGTGTTCGGTATGTATCTGAAGTGACCTCCTGCAGTATTCTAGAATGTTTATTAACTAACATCACAACACCAAGCAGTATTTTATAGCTTTGAATTTGATTTTTATTCTCTTAAAATTTGCAAATATTTCTTTCCTTCTTATTTTCCCGTTTCTAATTACTAAGTCTGACATTTACAGTTTCCTCTGTCTTTCTAAATGGGATTTTTGCTGCCTGTCCTTTTTGTCCACATACCTTCACAAGTGAAAACTAGGAATAATAGTGACGTTTGTGCTCTTTCCATCCCAAGTTCTACCTGTTGCCTGCATAAAGTAATAGAAGTTAAAAAAAAAAAATCATATAAACATTAATTTTGTCTGCTGGGTAGGGTTTACCTGCTCCATCTACACTAATTTCCAGTTATCTAAAGAAATACCATGTACTTAGCCAAAGCTCCGTGGAAAACTAGGGACTCAGAGATAGCGTTATTCCCTGCCCTCTCAAACTGACATTTTGGACTTATGCCTCTTGCAGCTTTTATCTCCAAGACCTGAAATAGTGCAACAGATTGCAGTAGTCAGTGGGGCTTCATTCCAAAGTGCCCATCACACAAGAGGAAGCATGAGCAACAGTGAGAGTCACTGAAGACAGAGCCTTTCAGAAAAACAGCCCAGGGATTTTTCATCTTGAGTGCTGCCACATGGTCACAAACATTTGGGTGTGTTATTTTTGTGGGACTATTTGTAGGGTAACATGAAAAACTGGCACGCTGAATATTGTGTGCATGCACGCTTAATTTTTTTCTTCTAAGTTTTCAGTTTCAAAAAGGACTTTCCTAAAGCATGATATTTTTACAAAAAAAAAGTTAAATAATAATCAAAAATTGCAAACTGGTGAAAAACTGGTAAATAATGCAGTAAACACTTTGCAACTCTGTGATTAATCTCTCCCATTTTATTGGCTGCAGCCTTGGTGGGCTCTGGTTAAAGTAAAAGTGGTTATGCTATTGAGCAGGAGACACTTGCATGTGGAATTTTTGGACTATCTTTTCAACAGAAAATAGCACTTAGAAATCTTCCTGCTGTGAAGGGACAGCAGAGGCAGCAACTCACAACCACGCCAGTAATCATCTGCTAGGGAGTGGGGAGCAGTCTGTCAACTCTGTGGATTCAGCTTTTGCTTCTGACTGTTCCTGGTGGTGATGTTCCTGTGAAGTAAATTAGGCATAGAGGGAAGAAGTATGATTATTTTTCCTATCCAGAAGAAAAGTCTTAAGGGAAGCCATAAAAACCAGCTGAAAATATATTCCTGTTGTACAGTCAGCGAGAGGTAAGGCTGCTGCTGTGATCTGGACTATAGGAGTACTCAAGTGAAAATTTTATACAGCCAGAAAACTGTAGGCAAATAAAACAATCACTCTTTCATGACTTTCAGTGGACAAGCTAGAGTCTGACTAGGAGCTTGAATCTATCCCATGATTTGCACAAAGCCCGGGCATGATTCTGCACTTCCTTGAATGCTGCACAGTGGTTTGTGTCTCTGTGGTTGATGAGCACAACCAGCTCATAACAAAGCAAGAGGCCTTTCAGGTGGTGCTTCCAGCAGGTCTGTTTTCGGCTTGGCAGCTCTAAATAATAATTGCCACACAATAAAACTAGAGACAGAAGTGTTTCTTGGTTGCATCACTACCTTTTAAAGTTTGTTTTTGGTTGGTGCAGTGTTTAAAGGTATTTGTAGGCAGGATAGAGAGGGCACAGCTTTGGGAGAATGGCTCTGAGGCACTGGCGCTTCAGCACATTCCAAAGAGAGCCTTAAGATGCAGAAACTTGAAATTACTTCTGTCCTGCTGAAGGAGGCCTTGCAGATGGCTCTGCAAGTGTGTTTACACTCTGCCAGAAGATGCAACATGACACACAAGCCAAACTCCGAAAAGCAGAGCCAAATCTGGAGCTGGTGTAATTCAGTGTAGTTCTTGTGGCTGCAGGGCTTAGCTGATCTACTTCAGCTGTGTGGTGTATACTGGTGTGAGCGCTGAAGGCATTTGGTGTAGTAATTATGAGTGATTGCTATCAGATGACAACACGTGGCAACATTTGGTTTTTTTTAATTGATTAACAAATCCTCTCTCACAGTGTAACCCAGCCAGGAGTTGGTAACATAATCACAAAAAAAAAAAAAGGCCCCAGAAAACTGTGGGTGATATATTTTACTGTCTGCTTAAGCAGCAGAGAGGAATTACAAACGGACTGAAAAACTCAGTGCTTTCCAGAGCTTCCCAAAAAATGCATGGGATAACCAAACAATTTAGGCAACTCTGCACAGACATTTCAGAGGGCTGCTGGCAAGAAGGAAAAAGAAGGGAACCTGTTTCATCAGCTACCATCCTTACCCTTCAGAGTCACACAACATAAAGAATCCTCTCTGCTTTTCTGAAAGGGTGTTTTATAAACTGAGGGGACCAAAAAGAAAGTTTCCTGTGCTTCCCTGGTACTTTCCTACTGGAAGAAGAGCTGCTGATAATCTGTAAATTCTGAAGAGTTTCTTCCCCCTTGGTTGCTGTTTTGTAACACAGCATATGTGGCCATTATGTTTACCTTCCCTTTACAGGCTATGTTTTATGTTGCTTTCCATACTATACGTTTTCCTTCTTTTTCCGTGCTTGATAATTTACAGTACTTAATTTAAATTATTTTTGTTACCTACAAATTGTCTTAAAATGAGTCAAGATGAAACTGAGGCACTCGTAGCAATGACAAAAAATAAAGGTCAAAACCACATTGTTTCTGTAGTGAATAATGTAAAAAAGAAGTTTTAATGGAATTCTAAAGGCTATTGTAAGGCCAAATCAGAATTCTGTGTGGGTACAAGCATTTTATGTAAATATGCAATTAGAGTGTGTAGAACACTGTTCAAACATTATGACTGCAGAGGATATATGTTTTTTAACTCTGGGATTAATAATCATAATGTTGCTCACATTAAATCTCTTTTGCAACAGTATTTCCAGTGGTCAGGCTGATACACTCACACTGAACAAAAAAAATCACTCTATCTGTCTGTATCTGAGCTAAGTTTTGAAATTAAAACAATAATAATTGGGCATACCTGCTGTTTCCACCACTTCTGTTGAGACTCCTGATTTTGAACGAGGATGTCAGGTTGTTTAGCAGCAGTTTCTGTGAGACTTTCACTTGGAAATTCCTGACAAATTTAGAATCCCATGTGCATGGGCTGACTCTGCCTTGTCTGTGCAACGTGTCTAAAGAACACCAGACACTGAAATAATTGATGAAAAGGGAAATGTGGCAGATGTTTGTCCAATCCTTTGCCTTCCTTGTCCATTTAAAGTAGTTTTCTGTGGATGTTGTTCATTATGTGTTTGCACGTCTGCCATAGTGGGGCCTGTAGACAGCAATGAAGCGAAGCTGGTGAACAGTAATAGCGGGAAGTTTTCCTCTCTGGATGGAAAGCATTCATTTCCAGGCACATCACTTGAGAGCTTTGGGATTTAACAGGTACCTGAAAGGTGCAGCAATACAGAGGAAAAGTTCTCCAGTTCTTTGGTGAAGTAATATAAACTCCCCTGGTGCAGTATTTACTAAAAGTAATTATTTTTCAGTTCATACTTTTTCTTTCTAATAATACAGCACAGATCTGGACAGATCAGCCAACAGCAAAGCTTTTCTGCATCTTAAGCATGGTGTCTATTTGCATACACAGGTATGAGCTGTGTAGAAATGGTAGCTGGGACCTCTCCAGTAACCAACCTCATGCAAAATCCTGAACCTTTTGAATCCCTAATAGATATTATATACTGACATGCTATCCAGGTACTGAGTTTGACAGAGCTAATAATACTATTTATATGTATAATTATTGAAATTACCCATACTCTTTGGGTTTAATGGTGTTCCGTAAATTGGCATGCATAATTTATACATCGCTGCTGTCAACTATCAATCCAAGTGCGAGACAGCAACGTACAAACTGAATGCCAGAATAAAATGTTTATGAGTTTATTCAGGACAAGATCACCATAAACTATGACACTGGAAATTTTCATATCAGTTTTTCAGTATTTGTGGGAAATAGAATGCTGTCTACGGGATTTCATTTTTTGCATTACTGTAAAACCTCTTCAGTAAACAATTTAGGAGACAACAACTACAGCCCTCTTCAAAAAGGCCCTAGGGACAGGATTTATTGGGGAAGTCAGTGTTACCATTTCTGCTTCAATTTTTGCTACGGCTTAATTTCAGCCCCTTGTTGAAATATCAGTCATTTAATAATGAAATGGAATCCTAAAAATGTACAAATGGATACACCTTTGAGGCTTAATCAAGACATACAGTGGGCAAACCAAATTCAACTATTATGATAATTTATAATAACAATTAAGACTCTCCAATTCTACACTTAAACAAGAAATGCTTAAGATAACCATTGTCTTCACACATCTGAATATGCATCTATGTGCTTGAAATTACTTTATCATTCATATTAATCAAAATGGCAGGGTACATTACAGAGGATTCAAATGGCCCGATCTCATTACATAGGACTCGCTACAAAGTGCTGTTAGTATTATGTTTTCATTTTTACTTTTTGAATGCAGTAAACAACTAATAATTCAAGATGTTCTGAATTTTTTTGCAAGGTGCCAAGTGTTGAAAGAAGTGATTAACATGAAATGAGGAAATCTATGAATAGAAGCAAAACAGAAACTGCTGAGTTATTTTTGGCACTCTCTAATGAATAAATGGATTGTTTTCAATGTCTGTCAGTGAGTACAAGTGAATGTGCACTGTGAGTTGAAATATACTGCCTCACTTTAACTTGTTTTGAACCAATAACCTAAATCTAAAGAATTAAAAAAAAATTGATGCTCATTCTCGTAGATCTAAAATTCATGCTTCTCATAGAAGCAAATTATCTGCACTTAATCAGTTAAACAGATTTTTGTTAAAAATACATTTTGATTTTATATGTGAATTTCTATGACTGAACACTAGGTCATGGCTAGGGGCTACTTATCAAGTTAAATGTTAGTAGAATTTTTTCATTACTTCAAAATACTTCTTTGGCCTCAAGTTATGGCAGCGAAATAGCTTTCCTTTTATGACTGTTGATTTAAACCATTGAGAGATCACACAGAATGGCTGTTAGCCCAAGGAAGAACATTCAAAGGATGTGTAAAAAGTAAAGACTTCAGTCCAAATGTGAAAGTAATCATGGTACAAATGCATTTAGGATCAAGGTCATGATGCTACATCAAGCAAGTAACAAGAGGATAATGCTTACCTACTAAGCAGTCTGGATAAAGCATTGCATTTTGTGTCAGTGCCAGCATCCTGTTCTGAACAGGAGTTTGGACAAGACTTCCTGAAATCCTTTCCACTCCAAGTTGCCCTGTGGTCCTAACCTTGAGAAGTATAAACGCAGTTCATGGGTTATAAGTGATGACAGCTAATGACTAGCACCTCATGAATGTTTTTCAGAAGTTTACTAGGTCTAGTTTCTTACATCTTGCCATTCTTACTGGTGAAATTTAATTTACTGGGCCATGTCAGATACTAAAAAAAATAGTATAAAAGTTGTATAAAAAACATAGTACCTTATATACTTTCTGTTGAAACTGTCCTCTGCTGTTTTTATAGTCAGAAGAGGGGATCAGTCCCTTTTATTTCATGGAGTACCTGGCCACTTGCAGATGTGGTTTCTCCTCTGCTGGAACAGACTCTCTAGACAGGCCTGTTTGTCCCAGTGGATGTGAAGTGGGTTTGGGTGACCTTCTCAGATTTTGCACCCACAATACAGACCCTGTGCACCCTCCTCAGCCTGGACCACCAGGCAAAAAATGTCATGCACAGAACCATGATGTCTCTGGGCAAAGAGAGCTGTGCTGTCGAAAAAGCATTTTAGCAGCAAAGTTTGTGACCTCTTGTTATGCCTCTAAATTATTCCGCATAGTTTGTGTGAGTGGCAGGAAAAGGGACAGATTCATGTGCTAATTAGCTACTAGTGAAAGAAAGGCCATAGTTTTATCTGAATCCTGTTGAAAATCATATTTAAATTTACTACAGTGCCCAGAAATATCATTTATAAGTAAAGCTCTGCAACGTAGGCCATGGTGTCAAATCCAAGATGTCAACCAGATCCTACATATGAAGACCCTTCAGCTGAACTCTTTTCAAAACTAGGATTTTGTGAGTTCCTGGTGTCAGGAAGAAGCACAAGGACAAAGTAGAAGCTTTGTGACATTTATCTGTTGTGTCTAAAGATGCACTTAAAACACTTTTAAGCGTAACTCAAACGGGCATAAAACCTTGTTCAAACATGCTAAAATGAGGAAGACTGTGATCAGGTAGCAACTTCAAGAAAGATGGTCTTGGGGTGCAGTCCAGTGCCCTCCCTGCCTGACCATCCCTGTCCTGTAGTTCCCAGGTCAGTCAGGATGGGACATGAGTGATGACCAGCACTGACCACAGCCTGACCATCCCCAGGCACTGCTGTAAGCCCTGGGCATGGGATGGAGATGAAGGTTCCCCAGTGGGGTAATGTCTGGCTTATTAGGACTCAATGCAGGGTCGGATGCTGGCCATGAAGCTTCCTGTATTCCCATTTGTGCCCATTGCTTGTTGTCCAGTCTCTGGGCACCACTGACAAGAGCCTAGCTGCCTCTTGTTTGCTCCTCCCACTGAGTGTTTGGACACATGGATCAGAGCCCTGAGCCTTCTCTCCCCTGGCTGGACAGTCACAGCTCTCTCAGCCCCTCCACATAGGACAAATCAGTCTTTTAATCATCTTTCTGGCCTTCCCTGGACTCTCCCCAGTGTGTCTCAGTCTCGCCTGTAGTGGAGAGCCCATCACTGAGCCCAGCACTCCAAGAGCAGTCTCAGCAATACAGTACAAGCCACGTGTAGTGAAGTCCCCATTCCATGATTTCACCTGAGACAGGATGCTGCTTAGAGGGATAAACTGAATTTTTCTCCAAACTGGCCTTTTTTGAAGAGAGTAGCTCTATTATTGGAAATTCCTGGCGTGTGTAAGACTGCCTATGTCAGCTCTTTTAAGCAGGTAATTATGCATCAGGAAGCATGGAGAACATACAAGTGCAGTTCTTAACCAGCCAGGAAGAAGAGAGATCAGATTTTTAGGCTGTATTTCTCATATTTTGCAGAGCTTATTTGCTTCTCAGGACCTCAGAGCTTCTAAATGGCTCAGTAGGGGTTTTCTGCTCAGCTCTTTGGCATTTGTTTGTATTTGTTTTTTTTTTTTCTTTTAAATAATAAATCTGAAAAGTTTAGTCTTAATATTGGAGCATAAACTACGTATTTAAAAAGAACGCAGGTCTTTCACTAGCTGAGTTTTTGGCCTTTTTCAAATTCTCACCCCACACTGTTGCCCTTGACAGCACTCTGAGGGAGGCTTTAGGAAATCTGCACATTCTGACTCTTGAGGAATACATTCGGTACAGCTTCGGATGGAGCTGCACGTTGAGCTCTGGGTGGGAGCCTGAGGCAATGGGCCGTGAACTGCCACCCTTTGCACAGCAAAGGGCACAGGGAGCTGTGGCACAGACAGGTGAGGGACACTGGGAGACACGGCAGGAGCCAATGGCTCGATGGCTCAGGAGGAAGAGCAAGACTTTGGCGTGCTTGGACTGTGAGGGGATAAAAGCCCAGGAGGTCCTTTGTTCAGAGTACTTCCATGGAGGCGGCAGCTCGGGCTGTTTCTGTGTTACTGCACTGTGGATAAATGGCTTTATGGGACGAGGCATTTGTGACTCTCCCAGGAAATCCTGGGATTGAGCCTGTAAGGAAACCTGGTCTGACTGTGAGTGGGGTGTGCAGGGAATCTAGCAGGACCCGTCAGGTCACTGGAGCCACCCCTGTGAAGGGGCCTTGGTCCCAGCAGTGAAAATCTGTGACATTGGGAGCGTGGCTGCCAGACAGTCTTGTGAATGGTCACACTGGAAAGTTTCCTTAACGCTGTGGAAAAACAGCCGTAACTCTGTAAACACTATTGATTCTTCAAAGTATGCTGATAGCTCAGATAGAAGCCATGCTGGCCTTGATCATGTTTGAATGTCTGCATAAAAATGAGATTGAACTGGGATAGGAGTATGATGCATTTCATTTTTATGACTACTTCCCTCTGCCCTTTCCACTGTAGGTATTCCCCTCTGAGCAGCCCCTGGAGTGTCCTTGTCAAAGCCACGCTGACAAGACCTCAAGTCGCTGCTGCCCTTCAAAATGTAAAGGGTTCACCCAGTGTGTGGCACATGATGAATGGGTTCACTTCCCCATATCAGCAAAGCAAGAAATTGTCTTGTCCTTTGAAATCTCTTTTGTTGCTTCCAAGTTTTACCTCTCTCAGGTAATGGAAGCATCATGCCCTTCTGGAATATCTGTGGGTATCCAAAGGGAGCACTGCCCTCTAAAGGTCGAAGGTGAGATGGAAAGCAGCTTCTGATAGACTTTGGGAGGTCTTTTCAGAGTTACCTTTGTAAAGGTGTTTTCGGTCACAGCCAGCAGTTAAGCGTGAAGTCTGAACACCCTGAAGCAGCATTGTAAAGAGTACTGGTGCAGTCTCACCAGATTTACAATCAGAATGAGGAATAACAATACAGAAGTAATACACAAATTCAGTAGTGTTAGAAACATGATATAATTTTAAGTTTATGCCCTTAAGGCAGATTTAGGGTTTGTTTTTTGGGTTTTTTTTTTAAAGATAATAGAAAATACCCAAGTGATATTTCCCATAGCTGCTACCCCAATGTTTGTTTTTTACTTATTGCAAAAATCTGCAATTTTAAATCTTTAAAAATCCAGCGGTAGGTTACCAACAAGCAAATGCCAGGGGTGAAAGTCAAAATGGATTAGTAAGATACCTAGAGGGTAGCATATGATATTGAAGTAAAAAAACTTATATGAGAAAATGAAATTTGAACTAATTCATTTTTCATATATCAATAACAATAAATAGTAAGACAGGTAGGCTTGGAAGGTTTCCCTACATTTCTGTAACGTATTATGCACTGGAAGGCCTCAGTCTAAATAATCCAGTGAAATAGAGTTTTTTTGGTATTTCAGTTCAAAAAGTTCACATCACCTGCTGGAAAAATAAACCCACATTTTCTAGGAAAACATTTTCACTCTCAAACTATGGATGTAGTCTAGAATGTGAACCAGGTTATCTGAATAAAATAAATTGGATGGAATCTTGAATTGCTTTGGAATTATGTGTTTAATAAGACATAAATCTAATGACAGAAATTAGTACAGCAATACTGGAAGACAATGGCAACTGTGGTGCTATAGGCTGGTTTTGGTAGGATTTGGAAATATATAAATTAATATAATTTAGAAATCCCAGCATGAACATGGTGTTAGTATGCTGGATGTGACTAAGGGACCAATTCAGAAGTCATCTGAGGATTCTCTGAAGAGGAAGTTCCCTCAGTGTATCAAAATGGACTTAGAGCCAATGTGTGCTGCCAGGATATCATAAAACCATTTTGGGTGCCAAGAAGGAATGGGTCCAAAGAATCAGATTCTTGTCAAGTACTGCCTTGTAGAAGATTGCATAGATGCCAGTTAGGTCAATGGATTGATAAATGAGGGAGGAATTATTTTTGTTCTGCCAGGAAACTAAGCTTGGAGCAGCCAATGTCTTGCCAGAGTTCGACTCGTGCACTGATCTTCTCAGACAGCCCTCATGCTGAACAACAGATAGTAGAGCTAAGATTTTTCTCCCACACTGAAAAAGTTTTTGAGGATGTGAGAGCTTTTCACACTTTTCCACGTAACTTCAGCATAGGAATCTGCAAGGCCTCCATTTTCTCTCCATAAAGGAAGTATTTAAAATTTTATATGAAATGAAGCCATGTGCATTTTATTAATGTCCTCCCAGACAGCCCTGTGCTGTCTCTACCCTAAACAGCCAAGTGTCATTTTGGACCAGTGGTTTAATGGGCAATCTTTAGTTGGAAAAATATAATTGTATTTTAGTTGTTTGGAGAAAATTTGGAAAGGACTTTTGAATTAGAAAAGGAGTGACTTGTAGGGCAATAACAGCAGTTAAGTGATAGGTTATATATGGCTACTACCAGGATATAAGGATATTGTTTTTCAACAATTTGCTAGTATTAAATGTTCGCTGTTATTTGCAAATTATTTGCTTAGTAAATATTGCTGACCTTTGTTTTGCCTTTTTTGCTTTTTCAGTTTAGCTTTAAACTAAAAGAACCAAATAGAAATTCTGTGGTATTATCTGTAGAAAGTCTATCTTCAGATAAAATCAGTTAATTTTACCTTGGTTAATTTTACCAAGTTTGAATTGAAGCAGCCATCAGTAAAAGTGTCAAATGCAACTTCTGAATTATTAACTGTATTCCTGGTATATTGTGGTATTAGAACCTCCCTTTCTAGTTTTCCTTTTTTGACCTTCTCTAAGACTTTCATAGAAAATGAAACAAAAATTACTCATAAAATGATGGTGTGATCGGTGAAAATTTTGGATTATTTCTCTGCAGAACATTTTGACAAAGTAATAAACTTATGGGGTAGAATGGAAGTAATTTCTGCTCCTCTCTGCTCTGTCTGATATTTTCATTCTCAGCAAAGTCTCCTGAACTGCCCGTAGCTTTCTAAAATATAAAGTCTGTCTATATAGTAGTGTTCTGCATTGCATTAGATTTAATAAAGACTTGTAAAATGGAGGAGCACAGATTTCCTGGCAGGTTTATGCAAGAAAACAGGGATTTGAGATAATCCCTGAGAAATATTTAACACAGAAATCTGGTTTTCACTGCTGGAAGAGTGATAGTAAAGCAGGGCTTTCTGTCATTTGGTTTTTCTGTAAAGAATATTGCTTTCAGTAACCTTCATCAAATTTCATTTGACTTGCATTTTAATAATATTTTCATAACCTCACACATTTGCTCATGTCTTTCTGGAAAGGAAGCTCATCATTGTGGCAAAGGGCTTCAAATATTGTAAGTTCACAGAGCTTCACTAAAACCAATCGAGTTACACTGTAATGCACCTAACCTTTTTCAAAATTTCAAAAGAATATTTAGTTTTTCTTTAGTGAAAGTTCTTGGGAATACCTATTTGACTGTAATACCTTGCTCTGCCTGAGTGATTTACAGTGATTTTCCTATAATATGCAGTGATTTTTAGGAGTCCGCCTGCAGCTAATTTTAATGAGAACTGTGGCTAAATCAATGTGCTCTGTTTCAAATAACCACATCCACTGAGTCTTTCAATGTGTTCTGGATTTTTTTGATATGGCTTTTTATCAATATGAAATGTGTGTCTTCATTAACTATTCCCTGATCATGTTTAAAGCAGGATAAATGCCAGGAAATCAAAGGTTATTTATATTTTCAGCCTAAGAACCAATTACTTAATCTAAAGACCAACACAATAAACAGGTAATCTTATGTAGACCAGATGTTGTTCTGGAATTTGAGATACTGGGCCAGAAATACTGATTATACCTCTTGCTTTGCTTGTATCCAAGTATGTTTGCTGTACTCTACTACTGTATCCTTCAAGTGATTTCAAAGGCTTACAGAAGCCCTGCATGTGAAGAAGGGCTACTTTATTTGCTTTTTCAGTTAATGTGGTTGCACAGAAACCACATAAAAAGGGTAGAAATTTAAAATACAGTTGTGCAAGTATTTCTAAAAATTTAAGCTAACACATATTTGCCTGCTGCAATATTGGATCACATTCTGCTAGCCAGCAGTTTGACAGCTGTCTCAGAAACAGTCTCAAAATTGGTTCCTACTGTTGACGCTTTGCATGTTTAGCTGGCTGCACTGGGGTGCTACCCCAGACTGAGCTTGGTCTGTTACTTGGTTGTTTTAAAGGAGCATATTTGTAACCCTTCTGTCAGTGGAATATTCCTTTTTCTTCTGTTGTGAAACTTGTTGCTTGTTCATTGATACCATTTTATCTTTCCAAATAAAAAGTTGAACTTAGTGAACAAAAATCTCACTGCCATAAAATTTTGTAATTTTTTATTGAGTAAAGTAACTATTTACTATTTCTATAACTGATATAACTTCAAAGAAAAGCATTTTATCCTGGCTCAGAGACTGTACAATTTCACAGTGTAAGTACTTTTGGTTTTTTTCAATAGCCCTAAATATATTTAATAATCATGGTAGCAAATGGTTTGTATGCAGTAAGCTCACTGTGTACATTCCTCAGCTTATGCCTGCACTTACCCATTTCATTTCTGTTCACTATTTATACTTCAATTCAATATCCTCTGAAAGCTTAATGCCATGGGAGAAATTCCTTCTCCTTGTCCCAGTGTGAAGAGAAAAGGCACCCAAAATCTTAAGAACAGGATATTTTTTTTCCTTTCCACCCCCCCACCACTTCATCACTCTGTCCAAGGTGATCAAGTCAGATTTAAGTATTTAAAGAATGCTTAACTTTGTGTTTGTAGTGTCTACTCTGGCTGCAAAAGTAAGATTAACACATGTACCACAGTGCCAAACTTTGGAAGATAAACTTTCTGCTATGAATATACAGAAATTTGTTGCTTTCTCCAACATCTGTTTCAAAGGCTCGATCCTGATCTCTCCCTGAAAAGCCATGAGGTCAGTGGCTGTCTTTACTTCTGGCTGAATCCTGTGGGGATGAATTATTCTCAACATTTTTCAGGTCTCAGTTCCTAATGAGTGGGCATTTATGGAGACTGAGTCTGCTCCCCCTGAAAAATGCAAGTCAAATAATGGTGTGGAATGAAACCAAAGAGAGACTCCATTCTCCATTCATGACTTCCTGCACTCTAATTGCTGCAGAAGTCCTTTTGGTTGTTACAATATTCTTTTTCTCATTGTAAGACAGATGCCATAATAGCTAATGTGGTCTTTGGTTTATTAGGCCTCACAAGACGTGTTTTTCTTTACACTTTAATTCTCTGTCTCACTGTTTGCGTGGACAAAGGAATAGCAAGGAGGTGAGACCCCAAAATTTTTTCTTACATGCTTCCCACTTCTATTCAAAAGATTTGTTGAAGATATTTATTAGCTTCCGTAAATAACATTCCAATCAAGCATTTGGATCACTTCTGTAACTAATGTTTATTTGTATAAGCAATACTTTAATTTGACACTTTGCATACTGCATGTGCATTAGAGGTGCCATATTTGATGGATAAATACCAAGAAAAAGTCATATTGCCTAATAAATAATGTTGGATTTAGATATCCCACTCATTTAAAGCAAACTTGTCATGGTTTATTAACTGTATTAACTAGTGGCTTTTTTATCTGGGCATAAATAATATGAAGCATTTTTGAAAGATTCCGCTTTCGAAGGACGTAATATTACCCCTTTATTGTCACAGATTATTCATATCTTCTCTGTGGTGGGCAAGTTGCCAGTGCAGCAACACGTATTTGAGCATACCTTCATATACTGAACCTTTGCCTTGTCTCTCGGGGTGAAAATTACTGAGGCTGAGATGGTTGCTGTAAGGAAATTAGTAGGGCAGCACATTTGTAAAGATGTGAATCTGAATTTATGTAGGTGGCACACTTGCCTTCAGGATTATCCAGGTAGCAGTGGTCTTGCTGTGTCTCTGGACTGCCTCCCTCAGGCTGCAGAGCCCTGGCATGGGATCACACGAGCTGTTGTCCCACACAGTTTCTGAGGCTGGGTGTTGATTAGGATTGCACCAGCAGGCTTAAACGACAGTGAACACCTGCCCTACTGTTTCCTCTGTGACCAGCAGTTCATACCTTGCTCTACCAAGGGTTACCAGGGCACTGCACTGGTTATATGGACAAAGTATTCCTTTAATAAGATGTGTTTAAGAAAGACTGTCTGCTTGGGGTGCTGGTAGTGGTGAGCCACCTGTAGTCTCTTTTTCTTCCCGACACAGTCCATTCATAAAACTGTCCACCTATTCCTATTTCAAGTAGCATATACTTTAAAAATTTTTACCCTTCTCAGTCCTCCCCACTTCTTTTTTCTGAGCTGGCTTCAGGATGAACTTAGCTGTAGGATCTCAACTACCTTCTGGTGTTCAGTGGGAAGCTGCTTATCTAGATTGCTTATCTTCCTTGTTTCATTTTCCTTTCTTGTCTTCCAAATATTGGCTTTCTAAACCATCCTTAGGTAAACAGATCAGTATAACTGAGCTGTGACTTATCTCACCAATGAAAACATGTGCTTCATAACAGAGCTGTGTTTTTGCTTATGTCTTTGTAACAGTTTCAATTTGAATAAATGCAGATTCCAGCAAAAGGTTTTTAAAATCTCCCCACCATTACGACATTAAATTCAGCATCTGAGCAACCTGGTCTAATGAAAAGTCCCTGCCCATGGCAGGAGGGTTGGAACTGCATGATCTTTAATCTCCCTTCCAATCCAGGCTGTTCTATGATTCCATGATTTCCTCTTTTAGATCCTTGCATTTGCTCTCTTTTTCTTTCATTCCTCTACATACCATTTCTCATCCGCTTCAGAAGTTCATCTCAGATTTCTGTCTTCCTTTTTCCTCATCTTTATTTTAACTTCAAGCTGACTCTTTATGTTAGCTGATTAACATTGCTACCTGATTGAGTTGGTCTACTCAAATAAGACTGTCATACTGCCTCCTACACCACTTTCTTCCCAGCATCTGCTTTCCACAACCACTCCTGTGCAGAGAAGTGCAAAGGACACAGACCTTTAGCATAATCATGGTTATGGCATTTTCTACAGCTCTGCTCAATGATCCACTTTAATTTGATAGCTTTTTGTTGCAATGAATTAGTTGGAATCTGGGGAGGATGGGAAAGGAAGGGGAATGTGTATTTTAAAGAGCTCTGATTAATAGAAGAAGAACACATCTATCCTCTGCCTGATACCTTCTCAGTATTAATGTTAGTCCCTTGAACCAAAAGGAACTCCTGAATTTGGGGACCCTGCTAGGGTGGAAGGCATCGTGGTTTACGGCACAGAGGACAGCTGGGAAAAAAGTTTGTTCCTTGGCCTCACACAATCTGAGCTATGAGTGGAAAATTTTAGTCAATCTCGTTTACTCAGTGCCTGCAGTGGCTAGATTGCCCACTTCCCTGCAAGCCATCCCAAAAAAGTACGTCTTCCTGCATTCACTGGAACAGTATGTAGAGAAAAAGTCAACAGGTGTTCCCTTTTCCTCTGATCTACAACCCGTGGTAGGTCCCAGTTGCTTTGTGTTGCTGCTGTTATTCTAGGTTAATTATTTGCTATACTGGGTAACTCCTTCAGATTGTATCTTTATGCAGCATTATGTATTTACACCCTCATTATGATTTTAATAATGCATTTCATTACAGTTGGCAATTGATGGTTTTCATTACTGAACAAACTGTCAATTTACTGCTAATGCTGCTTTAATTATTGACTTAGTTTGATTTCCTTGGTTTAATTCTTTCCAGCTGTGAGGAAAAAGGTCTTTGTATTTATGGAACTGGAAATTTTAGATTAAAATTTTAAAGTTTTCTCAGACGGCTTTTAGGAAAATTGTTGCTAATTTTCTTAGTTAAGAGTTTCTGTCTTGCTCTATTTTAGCATGTGTTTGTCAGTCCAGAATAGCTCGTGGCCCACTGAAGACGTCAGGATAGGGCAGAAGTGCTGGTAACATTATGTAAGCATGAACACAGGATTTCAAATATTACTCCTACTCCATGGACAAATCTGACTTGAAGATGCTGAATATGATGCCTAAGTATTACCTGCTGTGGAGTTCACCTTTACGAAAAGGTAAAAGTTTGTGGGGACTACATGGTATTTGCCAAAATATGCAGAGCCTCCAGTAATTTTTATATTTTTTTAGTAATTGAGAACATGTGCAAATGCAGTATCTTCTTTGCAGTCCTGTCTTCCATGGTTTTTATTGAGAGGAAACTGGAGGAGAGAAATTAAATTTAGATGACCCCTCAGAACTGTTCTGGTGGCCAGAGTTCTAAGATGTGTGTTACTCTTTGGTGGAGGATTTAACCACTTGTAATACGTGTACTGCAAAGGGGCTGCAACAATTTTGCCCTTCCTTAACCCCAAAAGGCTGCAATATTTAGACATGTAGATGTGGAACTGATGAATTAGTGAAGGATTTGGTAGTGCTGGATTAACAATTAGACTTGATGATCTTAAAGGTCTATTCCAACCTAAATGATTCTGTGGTTCTGTAGTTGAAGCTGTTGATTTAGTTTAGAACCTGTTTCTAGTGTATTCATATGACAAGTCATGCCGGTTCATGGGATTTGATTTTCCAGTGGTCTGTGCCAATTTTATTTTAGTGTATTTATGCTGACTTCTGGCAAGTTGCTAATGTTTTATTCCTCTCAGTCATATGTGAAATAAAAATATCAATAATAACTTGATAGCACATATTGAAGAAAGAAAAGAGGAAAAGCAGTTTTTAGTCTCTGTGAGGCAAGGGTCAGTTCCTGTATTTGGGAGTAACTTCTCTCTCCATGTTTGTATAGTGACAATCTCAGTGGAGAGTCAAGTGAGAGAATTTATTGTTTCCTCTAAACTTTTAATGGGATCTAATCAAACTTGAAGGTAAACCAACAAATCACAAGCCTATGTAGAAATAAATAATTCTTAGTCATTCTAAGGCTGGGGCTAATACCTAACCCCAGAGTATGGAAGTAAAAAAGGAGGGAGGGGGGTGCTGTCTGACACCTGAGAAAAAATTATCTACATTGGGAACATTCATAGACCAAATCCTTGAACAGTATTATGTAGATGCTTATTGACCTCAGGATATGGACAGTGATATTTTAAGACTCTACTGTGTGGAAGTATTTTGGCATGAGTTGTACTTATTACACCAAAATCTAAACCAATATATAAAAATAAGGAGAAAAAATGAGTAATGACATTCCTTACTAAAAAAAATGATAAGTCATTATACCTGGTTGAATGGATAGAAATTAATATACATGACAGAAAATTAATAAAGGTTTAGTTTAGTTTTAACATGAATAGGTTATATGTAATCAGTGTATGTGTGCTAACTCAATTAGACATGTATTTCCATCAGCCCTGGTGGCCTGTAAAAATAAAAGTCTGTCAGAACCTGGTGTCCTGTTAAAATAAAAGTTTATCAGAACTATCATCTAGGCTTATGTGCTGACGAACAACCAATTTTATTCTACCTTTCCAGTCCACTGTGTCTAATCTGCCTTAGCTTCCCCAGCTCAGTGCTGTTCCTCTGCCTCACTTGCAGCAGAAGGTCGTTTGTCCCATAGTGTCAGGAGGGCAAAGCAGTGATTTACTGGAAAATCCTCTTGGACTCCTTCTGACTAGCTGTATGAAATGTGAGAGCTGAGTTATTCACAGGGTAGGAAGAGGAAGAAGATCGATCCTGAAACAAAGAGGCTTTTTCTGCCCTACCACCCCTTGCTGGGACTACACTACCATCAGGGAGCTCATGGAAGTGCTGTCTGCCACCTTCCCTCATTGACTGTGCTTCTCCAGGGATGGAGGGCATCAGCTGCTGACCTTCATGTGAGAAGCAGGCCTGTGAAAGCAGAAGGAAAAAAGCTTTTTGGCCTTCCTGCAGCAGCCCTGGCCAGCTGCTCTTTCTCCAGAAGTGGACAAGCAAAGAGAGAGAGAGTGGCCACATGCTCCCCTCCACCTCCCATGGGCATCAAAAGCAGGCGCCTTTCAGTGACTCAGCTTGCCTGATGGAAAAGCTTACTCCCACCATCCCGGAAAAAGGCATCCTTTAAAGCAGTACTTTTTTCACTCATTTTAATAACTATTAGCACTGATGTGGGGATGTCTGTCTAAAAACTAGGAGAAACTATTGTGACATTTATATCCTAAAGCACGTCTTGACTCTGAGCCAGTGGAGAATAAGACTGAACTTGTGTTCTGCTCAAGAAACACTGGAATTATTTCGGGACACCAATTATGTTTCAGAGCATCAAAGGAATACTAAAATTTTGTAAAATGTGGCTCCCTCTGGTGATATGCAATAAAATAGGTACTAGGAGGCAACAGCAGAAGACATAAAATTCTTACTCTACCAATTCCAATTTTAGAAGCTATTTGCTTACAGCAGCAAAGGCTTATTTTGATGTGCAAGAAGTTTGATATATTTTATGCAGAATTGCTTATAGTGTCTCTTAAAATCCCCAAAATCTGTCAAAATTAGTTGGCATTCGATCACAGCAGAGTTAGTTCTTCATAATTAGGATGCAGTTAAGAAACTTGATGTCTTATCCACTTATTATGGCATCTTTTTAAAATTTTAGAAAACAAGCTAACTAGATAATAAAATCCTCTTTAGAGGATTTCCTGAATAGTTTTCAGTGAATATTGGAGAATACCTGACATAGTGATGTGATTATACAAAAGGTGGACCAAAAGCAGAGGAAAAATATGGTCAAGACAGATTTTATTTGCAGTGTAATAAAATGTAATAAAAAAGTTTATTTTCTAAGTTAAAGTTTCTATGTTGTAGCAATGCTGAAGTTTTGGAATAAATAATGCTGGGTTTGTTAAACTCTGCTGGTATTTCATTGGTATCAGCTATGCAAAGTGATCAAGTTTCATTCTTGGCATCATCGAAATCGTGTTATTAAATCCTAAAGAGTGAATAAGCAAAATTAAATGATATGCAGTTCTTTAGCAATAATTCTTGATTGAATTTGCTCAGTTTACAGATATTACTACTGCTTTTCTGATGGTCTTGAGGCAGTCTTAAGGCTATATCTGGTTATATCTATCCTGTACACAGAACGTTTTAGCCTCTCACTTGATCTTATGTATCAACAGGAAAATTGAAGTTTCAAGTGAATTTCTCATGAGTAAAACAGATTAATTTTAAAAAGAGTGAGAATCTGGGTTTTTTTCATGAGTGGAGTTAGTTGTGGTCTTTTTCTGACACGGTTGCTATATTAAAGTAGTTTGTATATGCTATGGACTGTCTTTTAGATACAGAAAGTTTAAACAGATAAAAAGAAGGATAAATAAAAGTAAGAATGGAGTTGACACTGATGACTGACTTAGGTATAGTTGTCTGTGATACATGAGTCTAAATTTAAGAGAAATTAATCTTACCCAAGAAAACTAAGAAGACTTACGTTGAATATGGAACAGATGTTCACTGATGCCAAATTTGTTTTGGTTTAGCTTGAAAAATTCTTAGAGTACCTCTGCTAGTGGTTGAATCTCTGCCCATTTCATTGGTTTCAAGTGTCTGTCTTTAGTTTCTTATGAAAGCATACTACAGTATCTATTTCAAGGCAGACACATGTTTTCTTTTCAAATATGAAAATATATTGTAGTATACTTCCTATAGAGGAAGAGGCAAAAGTATATGTTTTTTAATAATTAGATATGCTGTTTACTTTGAATTAGAAGATAAGGTATTTAAATTATGAAAAGCATGTCCACATTGTAATACTGTCTTGGCTGAACTGTGGGATCTATTAGATTACCTGTATAATTTCCATTTACACTTATGCATATTGAAGGAGTCATCAGAATATTCTTGTTAGAGAAATGTTATCATGGAACTGAAATAATGCATGGTTAGATGACCAGACTATTTCAGAAATGTGGCAGGATCAGGAATTAACTTGAAGTAATTTATTTTAAATACATTGTCCAGGGTTTTTTTCCTATATGTGGCTGGTACATAACAGCTGTGAAACAATCTTTCAGACAGTATCATAATTTTTCAGTTTTATGTTGGAGGGAAGACACCTACAAACATTAGAAGACACAAATTTGGGTGTAGGGAAAATGGGTAGATTTCAGTCTCAATCCTGATGTTGGATTTTAGGAAAAGCTCAATTGCAAGGCTTTTTCTTCCATCTAATTAGCTGTTGTGACTTGAATGTTGGGTTTTTTTGTTTGTAGGATTGGGGGGTTTTCAAGCTGGATTTATCTTTTTTTTAATTTAAAAGATAATGATAGGACATGCATTATGTCAAATTAAAACACTTGGAAGTCTTTGTGGACTATGCAATCTCTCTTATTATCATACTGGCTAAAAGTTCTGCTAATTACAATTATTGTGTTCTTTCTGAGACTAGGAATCTACAAAAAGCGCTGGGAACTATTGAGCCTCCCTCCACATCTGGCCAAAATGTTCACTGAGCAATGGAGGAGAGAAATCAGCACAAAAGGTCTCTTGTGTCACTCCATGATTTTCCAACAAACAAAATGTCAAGTTTCCAGTGAGGCTCATATCAATTTGCTCTCATATCCCAACTGAAAACCATAATATGTTGGTGTTGTAAAAAGAAAGTTAAGATTCCTTGAGTACTTTTTGAGGTAGAAGAAGCAAGCCTAGTGGAGGAAAACTAGATTATTTTACATATATATAATAGAAATAGTATAGAAATAATATTTAAATATCATATAAGTATATAAATATTAATCTTTGTTCTGTGTAATGTTTTCTCCATAATCTAGGAAGGCTTATGTACTCCCACTTGAATTTTTTTTTCTGTTTGAAGGCTCTTTTTGATGACTACCCACAGATGAGCAGACTGTTCACAGAGGTCATGGACAAGAGTTGTAGTGCTTTGACTATAACCTCCTCAGTGGGGTTGTGAGATTAAAGTTATAGTCTGTCTCCAAGAAGACCATTATCATTATAAAGTAACACACATCATTAAAGAGAAGCTCCATGAAGACCATTATCATTATGTGGTAACACATCATTAGACAGTATCTTCAGCTGCACAGCCCATTGAGGAGGGTACCCTCCTAATGTGACAGCTCTCCAGAGTGACATCAGTCAGTCTGCCAGTGTGTTTCAGCAGGGGTTACTCATGTCTCAGGGATTCCTCTTGTCATCCTTTCTTAGCTACAAGTTGTTAAATAGGAGTTGCTCTGGGATAAGCCCCAGGGCTCTTTGAAGAATAAAATTCCCACAGGAGTTGGAGTACTCCTTTAAGCAGAATTGCTGCTTGGTTGCAAAGGGTTCAGACCTGTACCCTCTGTGCCAGAGTGACCAGCGGGAGAGGGAAATACCTCAGGTGCCTGCGCATTGCCTGTGGATTTCAAAAGGTGCCTGCACTATGGTGGAAAATAGGCAGGCAGTGAACATATGAACCTGCTGCTCCAGAACGAATCTGTTACACCATGCAATGGATACACCTGGCTGTCCTATTTCTGCCATCAGGGAATGAAAGCAGCTCCGCTATCTCAACTTACAATAGGCTGGGGAGAACACTAGATCTGTACCGCCTGTAGAAATCGTGTTGTCCTGCTGAAATAGGAAAGTGTAGAAAGGTCATACCTCTATATTTTAGGAATCAGAATCAGTGATTTGTTTGATTTGCCCCAAACGCACTTAGTTTTCTCTTTCGGCTGTATGATCCTGTCCTCCTGCCTGAAGGGTTACTGAATCAAAGGTAAGTTTTTTTGTCTATCATAGATACAGGAAGCATTTCTCTTACCAATCTGTTTTCATGGCCATTGTCATTATGCGGTATTCACAATAAGATATGTGTTAGATATTATTTTACATCAATATGCTGTTCTTCATTAAAACAGTGCACTTTGTATTCCTAAAATACATTCTTCTGACTTGTGTCTTTTCATAAATTCTAGTATGTAAAACATCTTTAGCTGCTCTTTTACAAAGAACCATGTTCTTGTAAGTGAAGTCATTAGTTTTCTGCTTCCAGGCATATTTTCTCGGAGGATAGTTCAGAAAAGTTCCAAATTTCTATTCCATACCATGTTTTCAGGAGCCAGTAGAGGGTGCATTTTCCACAGTGTTTTCCACAGCATGCTTTAATTGGTGCTCTAATTAAGTACATGAATAGAAGTAGTCTGTAACAAATATATTATTTTAGAATTAACATTCAGGAAAGCAGAACAAAATCTATCTATTAAATGATCAGGCCATCCCTTTTTAATCATTCCATCTTAATTGTACAGTAATAAAACACCAGCTGAAATATTTTCTTTTCTTCTTTTCTTCCTTTTTTCATCCAATGGCTTAAAATGGCTTCCCTTTATAACATGGCCTGAATACATGAGCATAATATTTATAACATCTTTACTTTAGCCACTTTGCAGTATATATGAATAGTGAATGGGACTGAATAAATGCCTTCCTCCTTTAACAAGGATCCCCTGGAATGCAGGTTGAACCATAAATGTCTCAATCATCCTTACAGATAATGTGATATTTCTGCTCCCCTTTAGAGTGTCAAAATTGAGAACCAATTCACAATCAGGATGCGGTAGGTGTACCGGGATGAGCAAGAGTCTCTGAAAACAGACAAGCTATGTGATCTTCATACCAACCCCAAATACTGCAGTGACCAGAGGAGATGTGAAGGCAAGCCTACTGAGGGAAAAATCTCCTCAAATATGCAATTATTTATTCCTGACTATGATTTTACCTTTTGGGAGCACTGTGCTCTGTGGAGCCACTGTTCATTTTTAAAATATATCAAGCAAACCGGTTTCAGCAACAAAGTCCAGACTTCCTTTCCATTTTCCATCACATTTGCATAATTATAAGAAAGTTTTAGTGCTTGTATTTCTCTGTGTTTTCCAAGACACTTCAAAAATAGGAGTGCATTTCCCTTCCACAGCAGATTAAGATAAGATCATATTAACTGTCCAGCTGAGTGTGTCACTAGGCACCTCTTGAACAAATCCTGGGGCATGGATATGTAGGCAAAGTTAAATGATACAGTCCTGGAACGGCTCACTTTTCCTTCTTTGGAAGATGCCTGGCAGAATGCATTTCTGCCACCAACGTTAGTGCTGGTAAGGCACCCCTGAGAAGGTCAGTGAAAAGCTGGGTACAAGCAATGGGGATGTCATTGTGGAAGCCATTCCCACGTCTGTATGGAAAATGAGAGGTCCTTGCTGCACTCAGCAAAGATGAGGCCCATTTACTCTGCACGGGAGATCTTCTCACCTCTGGAGCTATAAATAGGGGTGTGGAATTAGCAACCAATATGTTTCTGTGTCACTGTATGTATAATGTCTCTCTGTAATGGTTCCATTTGCTAGATGACATGTACTTAACTCTATTTTGAGCAGCACACATTCTCTTGAGGTCATTCAAAATGTAACTTTCAGATGCAATCACTCCTAATATGTTTTCTCCTGAAGATTTTCTTCTAACATATTTCTGAGCTTGATATTTCCTCTTATTCACTTGAAAGTTTTTTAAAACATAAAACATTTTTTGGTGTTACTTTGGTTTTTTCAGCATAGAAATATAAAGTTGAGGACTTCCAATGTCATTTGAAACAATTTGTAATATAATTAATTCTCACTGGTAAATCCCAATGGCACTATATTCTCTTAAAAGATAGTTCTCTTAATCTCTGATTAAACTGATAATTTCTGATGGATGTCTAAAGACCGCATTACTGCCAAATTCTGTGATGTTGATCAGAGCATCTTTAATTTAAGGAATAAGAGGAGGAATTCAGCAGTGACTGCATAATCTTTGCATCTAGTTTAGGATGCAAGAAGAGGGAATGAGTGTAAGAGATAAAGTGCTAAATTTACTAGATCAATAGCTGGATAAATAAAACAGGGAGTTGTAGTACTTTGCCTATTTCCTATTTCCTAGAAAAATGAATCAGAAAAACTTATCAATATGTTCTGATCAAAGCCTAAAGACAAAAGGCCAGAACTTGAACCTAGGATGCAGGATTTCAGGTGGGATCAGAAGAGTGAGGTCGGCTTTGTGTTGAAGAACTGCTATGTCTGTATTCTGAGTGAACTTGTGACTGGGACCTGCTGCGAGTGGGGGCTTGTCTGGCCCATTTATCTTTGCCTTTCTGGGACCAGCACTTTTTTAGCTGGAGTCTGGTCCTCTCATGGTAGGCAGTAAAGGAATAGGGGCAAAGTAAAAGGCAAAAATCCTCAAGTAATGAAGCTCAGCTGGGTTGTGTTTGTTCCAACGAGATTTCAGCTCTGATGGCCAGAAAAAGTCAGATTTGCTGTATCGTGTTGCATGGCAGGGTTATCTTTAGGGAAAATAAAGTATCGTGCTGTTAAGGAAGACAGATAAAGAGACGTATTTGAGTAAAAAACCTACATCATTATTGACTGTGGAGTAGTGGGAAGGATAAATAAAATAGAACCACTTTAAAATCAGGGCTGCTTTGGGGAAGCACAGTGGAAGGAAAGTTTTTAGTGTTTCTCACAGAAGAGATATGAATATAGATATGAATCATCTGTAGCATTATTAATCAGATAAATATTGGGAAGCATTCCATTCCAATATGCCAGTAAAATATCTTGACTTTCCTGAAATACATTGTGTCCTGCTACTATTAAAAGAAATGGCAATGCAGTGAAGCTTGCAAGTGGCAGCCAACAGATTTCTTCACTTAAATTTTCAATCAGTTCTATAGGTTTTATTTTTTAAGTATTTTATTGTCTATGACTGTTGCCACAGTGGTATCTAATTGAGCAGTCGTTATTTTATTAAACCAAAATTAAATGGAAGGATATATATTTTAAGGGAGGCAAAGTTTGAAAAATGAAAGAAATTAACTTCTGCAAGCAGATGAACTGTGAGGGAGCAAGGCCTCAGTAGGATAGACAAGAAAGCAAACAGACCTGCTGATTGCATATCAGTGTAGCTAAGGTTCTGGAACAAATATAGATTAAAATATACGAAATACAAAAAGTTAAGGGGAAAAGATGGTAAAAGTTGTATAAATGTATTATACAAAATGATTTTATAAATGGACTTCTATTGCATGCTTTATTTGGATTCACTAAAGCATTTGATATGAAGTAATTAATGAAGCATGAGAAGACGAGTTTAGCAGAGCGATTGCAAAGCAGTTAGAAACTGAATGAAAGGCAAATAATAATGGGTAAATTAGAAAAATCATGCATACATTGGCAGGATTCTTCAGGAGTTAGGATCAGCATTATTTAAGATTTTCATTATTAAAAATAATAATGTACTGGCAAGTTTTGCTGTTGACAAAGTTATTACATGGAAAGACCTTCATGATAAGAAGGAAATGTCTGAGAAGTTTTTGTTTCCTCTGAGCGTCACCAGGATGTTTAAGCTATCAAAATGATGTAGCCCTGAGAATGAGACCCTAGGATGTGACTATCTTTCATATCAGTAGTACAGACAGGAATTTCTGACATTGTGCGGGGCACTGGTGATCTCTCGCTGGAACACAGTGTGCAGTCTTCTTCACCCAGGTTCAGAAAACTTAGAGAAGGAGAGATGCAAAGTAAAGCTACTACAGTGACTAGAGACAACAGATATTATAAGAGGAGAAAATGAAGGATATTGTCTTAGACAAAATGTGAAAAATTAAAAACTGAGGTTTTACAATTTCTCTCTATAACTGCCACAACAGGAAAAATAAAATGGGAAAAATGGGAAAAGAGCTCAGGGAAAATATCACTAGAGAAGTTGTTAGGTAGAAAATGGTTGCAGATCAACGTATGTTGAAAATAAAGAAGTGTTTAAGTGGCAGAGTCATGAGATGCTGGAAAATAGAGTCTCCCACTGGGAGGAATGGGGGCAAAAAGTTAATTGGTTTTAAGATGGAGATTAATCCTATTTTTAAACAGATTCTATGAGATGGCCACCTGCAATAACAAGGGATTGGACTTTGTCCTGCAAGTTTTCTGCAGAAGTCAGGTTCCAGCAGTTCTGTCATGACTCTTCTGGTACCTTGGCATTTTTTTAAGTCTCTAAGGTCTTATAGCAGTGTGAAAATCTATTCTTTCAGTAACTGCCTTCTTGAAATGATTAGAGTGAACTTGAAAATGTGAACTTCAAGGGTTCAATACCTAAGAAAAAGTTAGGCCCCATTTACATATATTTTAATACTTGCAAGATTTATTGCACTGATATCTAGGAGCTGGAGACAGTGAATTGGAGAATCTGAATACTAATCCTTTATTGACTATCAAATGCTGTCTATGACATCTTGTTTCAATTCCTATATATACTTTAGACTGGGTATTTTAGAGATTGACCTTCATTTGCCGTCTCCTATTTTTTTTATGTGGACACATCTTACCTTTAGTCTTAAAGTCCCTGTCAAAAACTAAATGCATCGTTCTGCAAACTATTTACACCTTGATCTTATTCTTTCAAAAACCTACACTGGTCATGTCTGATATACACCAGTGAAAAATTTGTCCATGAATGATCAATTATTTCAGTAGGGCAGCTGACAGGAAAATTAACACTTATGCATCTGTATGCAGAATTATGACCCTGATTTGGGAGCTTATGTGAGCTCTGGGTGATGTGAATGCTCGGGGAAGGACCTTTCAGGAAGGATGGCTGTGAAGCAGATCAATGATCCTCTTTCTTCCACCTGAAAACTGTAGTTGCAAATGCAGTGAAATACTTTCCTGCAGTCCCTAAGATATTTTCTTGGCTTGCTAAATGGGAAATGCTGTGCTTTGGTGCGTTTCAAGCCTCGTAAGTGATGTGCAATGGTACCATATTGAAATGTCTTTTAAAAATCCAATCAAAATAATTGATTTTTCATAGACAGAGCTCAGTTTGTCATTGAGTTGCATTCCTCACAAACCCCTCAGAAATGTAGCATGCCAATAAAATAGACAGAATGATTACAAAATCACTATCAGTTTTGGTTGTGATGTATGATTTGGCATCCTTACACTGAAATGTTTTATTTTCTTCCAAGACTGAAGTGCCAAGAAAGAACATTATTTTATTTTGTAGTTTCCCACTAAACCCCCAAAACTGAATAGGTAAAATTCCAGACTTTAGTGAGTGCCCTTTTCTAACTGTGATTCATCTGCAAATAATAGTGAAATAAAACAACACTCTAGGCATATATGGTTATACAAATCCAACCTTACTGTAAAATTTAAAAGTAGAATTCATATTTTAAAGATAAACAGATTTAAGGTTAAGCAATAATTTCAATTTCAATGGCTTTGGGAGAATGTCTTTTGTTTGGATTTTTAAAATCTGTTTCAGCTTTATGAGAGAGAAATGCAGACAACAGAAGTTTTGGATGTGCTAAGGAATGGATATGTAGCAGATGAAAATCAGTTTAGCTTCACTGAAACCAAGGGAGCTTTTCAAGATCAAAAAATCAGAGAGAAACAAAATTTGACCTATTATTTTTATGGCTTTTCAAAATGGGCTTTCATAGCTCAGTTTTCCCTCTTTTTTTTTCAATAGACCCCATCAATTCACAGATGGTTTGCAGACATGCTAGATAATACAAGTGCATTTTTTATTAAATAAGTTTGGCTACAATAACAGTATTCATTGTGATTTTACCAAGGAATTCTTAAGACTTACAGCCCAAACCAGCCTTACACATCACTTTGCTCAGAGCCTTTCTGATTTTGGAGGTTCACAAAGCAGACACACAAGATTCTGTTGTGTGGGCCCAGTTCCAAAGATTAATGCTGAATATTAAAGCAGCTTATTAAAACACTTAGCTACTGTTTTCTGGAGTATGACCATCCACACTTGGTTGTTTGTTTGATATCAAAATCTGGGGGTTTTTCACTCATATGAAATACACTACAGAGGGTAATGAAAGTGTGATCAAGGTGTTTGTATTCTTTGTGGTGTGAATGGACTGGTGCCAATTTAACATTATAAGCACTCCTATTATGTGGATTTTTATAAATTTAAATCAGAAAAATGACAGTTCATTCCCATTACAGAACACTATTTTTAGATTTAGCTGTTAATTGTCTGCCCTTCAGTACAGAAGTATCTTAGAATTTTGCTGGGGTTTTTTTTTAATTGAAAAGTTTGAATGCTTCTTTCTCAAAAAAAACCAAACCCGAAACACCAAAAAAAGCATGACAAAAAATCTCAAGAGAATACTACTATTGAATTATTTAAGACAATAAAATTAATTTAATATTAGCTGCAAAGTAGATTAAAATATATGGTGACATGTAAGCCCAAGCTAGCAATAATTTTCTATCTGTTTTGAAATCAGCTGAAGTCAAATTGAAAGATTATTGGCTCGAGTGGGACCAGTGAAGTTGTAGCATGAGAAAATGGAAATAGACTGCAAATTCTCTGAGTAGAGAAATTTAAGGGATAGAGGTTTCAATTATTTATCAGCTTATATGCTGTACATGATTTTTTAAAATCAGAGATTGGTTTGGCACAGAGTAGAGGTTACCTTAGATTCCTAAAAAGTGATAAAAAAATGTGATGCTAGAACCGAATCCTGAGGTCAGTGCCATGGTTACTCCTCAAGATTTTAGGTGAGCTCTGAGCCCTGTGTTCACCGTGCATCCTCTCTTTCACCTCTTTTAAGAGAGGGTGGCACACAGCACATAGTTTAGCTTCCATTTCTTTCTGCCACAACTGTTTTGATTTAGTTCTGAAATGCTCTGAAAGCTGCAGAACAAAAGCAGAGTTTGAGTCTAGGGAGAGCACAAGGGTTTGTAAGATTTTAATCATCCATCTCACTAGCATGTGTTCCAGTGAAAGAACATACAAATGGAGCTTGCTGAATAATGCCTAGGATCAGCTGCCCTTTTCCAGCAGGAATTCACTTAATGCACAGAAGGATGAATATTCAGCATGAAGTTCACAGTCACACTGACAGCATCATTGTCATTTTACTTCATTCTTTTTTTTTTTTTAAGTTAATAAAAACATAAGGAAGAGAAGGTGGAACAGTCACTGAAGAATTATATCTAGGAAAAAAATAATTGAATCAAGTTACAAAAGGATTGTGTATCCCACGAGACAGTCCTCCTCCTGCCTCATTGTATTAATTACTTTCTCCATAAGGAATGCCAAACAAAGACCATAGAAACAAAATCAGTCCTTCTGTTTTGATTGGGATATATTTCAATCCTAGCAGGATATTGTCATACCTATCTTTGATTTGTAAAAGCTGGCAGTCATTCCAGATATTGCCAGCATAGCACACAGACACATGCAGGAATTACTGTTAGATATTAACTGTGTGTATTGAATGCTTCATTGCATCTATTTAAGAGTCTCATGAGAAAAATCTCAGCGTATGCACAGAAATGACATGTGTTGCCACCACCACAGCTGCTACAGTATTTTCACACTTTAGTGTGCTGTCTCATGGCAATCAGGAAACTATTATTTTGTATAAGAAATAAAAACCTTGAAATGGTCTGTTTTGTTAGCCCTCAGCACTTTGTAAAAAATCAAACCCCACACCCTAATCCCTGCAATCTACTACCAAAAAATAATCAGCCAGCTATGCATTCTCTGCCGCCTGTCTCCCAGAATATCACTGCTTCTCACTTGACAAAAACACTGCCTTTGGCTTTTTGTGAGAGTGGAGAGTAAGATGTTGTGAAATATGGGATCAAATTATATGGAACCAGATTTGCCAATGCAATGCCAAGTTACCATGTTTAACATACATGCTTGGAATATGTTTTCACAAATAAACTGAAATAAATGCCCAAGCAAAAGTTGCTTTAACTGTTTCTCCATTGCAGCTAGATGGCCTGACACCCCAAAGAAGGTCTGACACAGCGAAGTTGCCACTGAGGTTTTACTTCCCTCAAAATGCATATTTAGATTTCAGAAGGATGAGCATCATAAATGCATGTAACCAACAGTATTTTTAGTATACTTACGAAAATAAAATCTTCGTTGCTTTAGAATCTGGTAGCGAGAATAGAAATTGAGCTAATGATCTGAGCAACAGGACCCTCTCCACAAAGCAGAGACAAAATTTCCCTGCATTACTCGTTTCCAGTGCAGTGGGATCATAGCTGTTAATCTGCACATGGCAGCTTCTCAGGTAGGAAGCTAAATGCATCTCTGCTCCCACCCCTACTCCCAAAGCACTGGAACTTGGCACCAAAATCCTGGTATGTGTGTGCAGCAGCCTCCCTGTCCCTTGTCTCCCTTGTTAGAGCCACTCTTGGTTGGAAGCTGATTTTCTTTCAGAAGGAGTTTGGGATTTCTCTTGCTGTAACAAGCTATGAATTTTCTGTGTGAATATTGAAAAAGTCTGCTTTGTATTCTGCTGTGCAGAGCATCAATAAACCACACTGAGAGCAGAGGGGTCTGGAAATGTTCACACAATTAGTGAGAGCAGCATGGGGCAGCTCTTGGTGGGGACTAGAAAAGGACGCAAAACCTGCCACATAAGAGTTAAAAAGGAATGGAAAACCTTCACTGCCTCTGGGTAGACAGAAGAGAAGTTACAAACAACATATTTTTAGCCAGAAGAAAGTAGCAGATGTTCCTGGGACAGCACAGAGAGCGTCTGGAGTGCCTGTAGTGATTGCAGTGTAGATTCTGCAGTTTTAACTTTATTTTAGGCGGTTTAATGTAAGGAGTTAAAATCTTGACATGACTTTCATCAATGAGAAATACATAAAGCTGCATTTTTAACAATCTATCTTACAGAAAAAAAAAGGTTGCAAAGTTTTTGGTTTTTGTCTTAGAAAATATTTTCAGTATGCTGTTTTTCCTCTCTGAACCCTCCTGTCTGTAACAACCAAATACCTTCATTACCAAAATGGAAATGCCAATGCCCAGAGGGTTTATGGCATCCAGATTTTGTGAGAAAATATGTGCCCACAGCCAACTAATAGAGCAGTGGGACCATTTCTCTTTTCTTTTATTTTTAAAGACACAGAGAAATATACACTGCTCCCTGTACAGATGGTCCAGTCCTACTTAGAATTTGCAAGTTGGAACGGTGTAATAAGCAGTGTTGAGGTCTACAGATTCTGTGTTTTCACAAAATGGAACGAGAGCCTAGGTTTTTCAGGGAGATTGTCCTTACTGCAGTGTAAAGTGATAAACTTATCCAGGTATACATTCTGCATAGAGTATTAGAAAAGCAGAAACACAAATTATACTGTGGTATTACTGTACGAATATGAGTGAGGGGAAAAAAGCCTCTAGAGAAGGCAAACTCTGAAAGACAGGGTGTTGTACATCCTTGGACCTTCAACAGATGTTTTCCAGCCACTTCTTCTCACTCCAGGTGCTGATAAGATGGAGTCTTTACACAAAGTCTTAGCCTGCCGTATCTGTCAGGACTCTTCCCCCAGGTGCAAACTGCTTTTTATGGTGTGTTCTACAAAAGATTTGAAGAAAATTTAGGACATTGCCATCAGAAATAGAGATGGAGTTTGAAGGAGCCTGAGACAGAGCAATACAGATGAGGCTTGACAGAGCTGTGTTGCAGCATCTGACTTGCTGTAGCCTTATGCTAATGCCCTTTGTCTTCATCTATCCAGTACAGCATTATTACTGTGGTGCTGTGTGATTAAACCAACAGAATCTTTAATTAAAGAATAAGAAATCCACAGATCATTTCACATATTGCAGCAGTACTAGGTTTAGTAGGTATACACATCTTATTACTGCTTTTGCTGCTGTTGCTTCTTCTTAATATATCTCCTAAAACTATCAGGAAAATAATTATTTTCCATGTACATTGCATCATGTCTGATTTTCCTTGGTGTATTCGCATGCATAGCAGCTACCTACTGACTTAGTAACCAATTATGTAAAATCATGTAAAATCATTGGACTATTGGCAAAACTCAACCACCTGCTTTTAAGGTTTGATATTTCTATTCCATGAGCTTATGAACATACAATAGAATTGCTTTTGTGATTATAGCAGAGGAATCACTGATTATTTACCAAGGAGAAGCTTATTATTAGTCTTGTCAAGATGACAACTTCATTAATTATCCAGTGGTTTTGTTGATCATTTCATTTTGTCATATGAATAATTTAAAACTTTGATACATACAGTAATTTTCATGAAAGGCCTTCATATTGGTCAGCTTGTCAGACACACATAGAAGACTTAAAGCCCAAATTAAACATCCAGTGTCCTTTTCAATCTCGTGGAAGTTAATTGAAACACTGTTGCTTCCTTCATTTCTAATCCTGCTGTAACAGTCTAAAAGAAATTACTAAATAAAATGTCTTATCTTCATAAGCAAAATTTTAATTAGCTTTGTATTTTACTTCATCACTACTACATTTTTGTGGCATAAAAAATATTTCCGTGTGCTATTTCTCATCTCTTCCTCATGGCAAAGCATGTTGAAGAATTAAGAGCAAGGCACTAAGGGACAAGTAATAGAAGAGATAGTAAAGTATTAACTGTTGGAAAGTAAATCTATATTCCCAGTCTAAAAAGAAAGAGAAACAACTCTAATATCATTTTATTACTACTTCTATGATATGGAATTGCTGAGGACTAACCTAAATGAAGTATCAAACATGAGCTAGGATTTTCAGTTACTGCCTTTGAACAGCATTAATATTTTATTATTATGCTGCTTTTATTTTTGTGTTGGGTACTGATACGTTCCTTACCTCCACAGTGTCTGGAGTCACCACTACATTGCACTTTGGTGCTATCTCATCGACACACAACTGAGTAAAGAAAAAAATATTCTTGCTAAATTTGCAGTGTATTTAGAGCCAGAGATTGTTTTCAAAGGTTGATGAATAGAAACAAAATTTTCCAACTAGGTCTCTTATCCAAATTAAGCACAATAAATATTTACTCTAGGAAATAATTAAATACACACAGAGTGTCCATTCAGAATATAAATGAATATTCACATGCTAAGGATACAAATTGAATGTTTTCCACAAAACTCTTTCCCTATCCAGTTATAGATCTATTAGGGTACCTGAAATATCTGGTCTCTGATTGATCAGCTTCTTCAAAAGTCCTGCATTATCTCTCTGTGTAGGAACAGGCAGCCAAGGGGTTTCATGAATATCTTTTAACTAACAAGGGAAAAATTTTCAAAAGTTATCAATAAGAAGCAAACAATTGCAATATGAAAATCTGGTTTCTTTTTTGTATTTCTGTAGGAATTAGTCAAAAATGTGGTAATGGGACTAAGTCATCTAAAAATGAAACATCCAGAAACAGCAGTTAAAAACATTTGTAGTATGTTCCAATCTTCTGTGGTATCAGGTGGAGAAAGGCATCAACACTTCATTGGAATAAGCTTTGAGACTCTGCACTTGGTTGCCTTCCAATGCAAGGACACACTGATTCCTCTCATGCTGCTCACCCAGATTCCGTCTCAGAGAATTAAGTCTCTTTTGATAGAGATCAGTATTTAAGGGACACCCCACAGACATACACTTATTTCTGAAGTTGTTCTCAATTGTGGAGCACCCTTCAAATACATTGGAGGGACTTTGATATTTTATTTCTAGCTGCCATTTTGCCTAATGTGCTTTTAATAACAATCTTCATGAGACACTAGTGACTTCTGGATCTTTCTGTATTGAGTATAATGCAAAATTACCTCAGAGTATTCAAATCTGGGATACCAGTAGGACCCCCATCGTATCTCTATAGAGAAAGGGAAGATACATGCACCCAGCTAAAATGCTCTACAAGAACCCGAGGGAGATCAGCAGGTCTAATAGCCAAACCTAGAAAAGTGTACATTCCAGTCAGGAGCAAAAGATAATCTTAATGGAAGGTTTCTTAAAGTAGCACTCTTTTTTTTTACAGATCACCCATACTATTAGGATGGGTTTTGTACCACTTACGGGAGAGTTACCCTTAACCTAATGGAGCTCTGGGCACACCGTCTTGGTTAACATCACCTGTGATTTTCACAGGAATCTTATTTAGGCCTTTGTGCCTTAGGTCCTTGTGTATGTCAGTGGGATCAGAACTCGTGGCAGGCTCAGCTCCCCTCCAGCAGTAAGTAAGTACAAAACTCTACTAGCTCACTGTGCTCAATTCAGTAAATATTTTTGGTATTGAGAATATTGATTTACTAGTGAAGCTTATGTGGCCGGATCAATTTCTTCCCTGGGAAAGAGACTTGAGAATTTGAATCTGCCTTTTCACTTCCTGAAAGGTCTGACAGTGCATCTAATATTTTGCTAATAATGGGTTTTGTTCTCTTCTTTTACAACAAATAAACTTCCAGGGTCACTTACCAATTTATTATCTCTGAAAGGTAATTCATGCAATCAGTACTGGAGATGCATGGAAAAACACAGATTTTGGCCTTGTCTTTTCCTTTCAGGTGTTCTATGGCTGAAAATACTTTCACTCTTATCCTGAAAAAGAATTCTGGTGCCTTTAGTAATGTCATTCACTATGCAGTCAAGCAGTCTTGATGACAATCATTATCATTCTCTTACTTTATCAGCTGCTAACACTCAGATCACAGGAACGCTGCTGCTGTCCTTCTTAAGGAATGCAGTGCAGCTGTGCCATTGGTCTAGGGTGGGAATTCATCCTTGTTATCCAGGTGCTAATTAATTCAATTTTTAATGTCCTACTACATATGCAGATGAGTGTTCAGGTGATGGTTGATAATTACTTTGAGCAAGATGAGGCGCAAAAGGAAATGGTTTCTGCTAGTGTGAAATAAGTTCTTGAAGCAGATCCAGTTACATATATGATGCAATATATTTGTAGGGATGTTACGAATGGGGTGTGTGACTTCATACAATATGTCCTTTAGTATGAGGTTCAAAATAATCTTTTCCAAAGTTGTATAAATACTGCAAGACCATACTTTAATTTTTTTACATTTTGTAGTTCAGTGAACTTTAACTTTTTTGAGAATAAGAACATCTTATATTGTTCATGAGATTGGAGAAGAAGCAGAACTCTACTCATCTTGGCATACCATGCACATAAGATTATTTGTTTACAAGTAAACACAGCTTCCCTATGTCTTTTTTTTTTTAATGGAAAAGAGATTAAAACTTTTTGATTTCAGATATCAGATACAGTTTCAATGGCAAATTTTTGTATCACCTTCGTCTCCGGATAATTTTGGGTTTTCTAGTTAATCTACAGAGGAGCCAGATATTAGGAACCATTTAATTCATGTGATCAAGATTAGGTAATGAATAAAGAAAGAAATAATCAAAGCAAACTGTTAAGAAGCACTGATTTTTAAAAGTCAGAAGTATGTTTAATGAAGTAAATGTTTCACTGAAGTAAACTTCCAATGATTTCTCTATGCTGTTATCTGCAACATTCTAAGCTGTAACACAGAATTCAAGAGAAAACTGAAAACATGTAGCACTCGATTAAAAATAGGAAAAAATATTGAACCAAAACCCTAGGTCTAGAATCTGAATAATTTTAAATATGTGGGAAATAAAATTATATAAACTGAAGTGTTTAGGTATTTCCAAAGCTTTCGGTTTTCAGAAGAGTACTGCTAGCAAATTTCACATTTGGAATTCATGCACCAAAGAATGATGAATGCTATTTTTCTCTTCTGGTATTTGGAACTTGGCTTGTTTAGATGCATATGTATATATATATATACATATATATTTATATTTGTGGCATGAATGGTTTCTTCAGAATACCCCAAGAGAGGAGAGTTTTTACATGGGCCCACACAAATTCCTCAAACCTCCACTAAAAAAAAAAAACCCTTGACGCTGAGCATCATCCCAGACTGCAAAAGCTAAGCTGCAACATAATGAAAAAATAATTGCATAAGTTCAGGAGGGGAGAATAAACTCCCTAGATCAAGTACAAAATAATAGCTACATTTGCTAAAAAAATTAGAAAGCAACAAAACCACTCTGACAAATCATTGTTAAAGTGATAATGCTGTCAGAATGAAACAAAAATTTCATGCGTTAGCATCAAACTAGTCAGCCCTAAATTGTGTGATAACTATACTTGACATAAATAGTAGTCTGGACATCTGTAACAAAGTGGTCATTTTTAAAAATATTTTTTAACAATAAAATTTTCTGAAAACACCAGAGTGTGAATATCAATATTGAAGTTCAAAGATGGTCTGCAAGTAGAGCTACCTAGCAGAATTGGGCAAAATATTAAATCTATCATTTTGCTCAGCTGAATTAGGGTTATTTTCCATAATTCGAAAACACTGAGACTTTGAGTTGTACCACTTGGGCTGGAGTTGCAAAATGTAAGGAACGCTGTGACAAACCAATAAATACTAAGACAAGTCATATAGAAGGGTGGGGAGACTTTGAGTGGTTTGAGAGGAAGCATTTGTTCTTAATAAATTAATTATCTGAACCACAGACAGTGATCTCAGAGAGCTGCTGGTTGCCAATCCTTCTTCATGTGCCTCCTCCCCAGTTTCCTTTCACACACTCCCTTCACTCATTTCTCCCTACTCTTCATTCCTGAATGCAGAACTTTGGAGTGCACATCTACTTGTCCCTTTCCTCCTGCCTGGTGTCCACCTTCAGCTCTGCTTGTCTGACAGCCTCATTCTCTTTGTTTTCTCATGGTGAAATTTTGCTATGCCACAGGGGTGACTCCCCTGGCGCTGCTTTTATCTGAATGGATTGTAGAAGAAAAAAGAACTCCTTTACTGTAAATCATTACCATGGTCCTCCCTTCAGGAAGACTTCCTTTGTTGCCTGTTATTGATTGTGATGTTGTGTCTGAACTTGAGCACTAATCCTGAGGACACTCTTTGCCTGCCTGGCTACTCGCCCCAGTGATCCCATTGACTCAAACAGCAGTTTTGTGTGATTAAGAGTAGTGAAATCTGGCATTTCACCTCTGTCTGTTAAATACAAAAGATAGTCCTTCTAGTTATACAGCACTTTCGGGAAGCTATCAGAGGAAAAATATCTAGCAGCAACCATTTCTGATCTACCAGTTTTTAAAAAAATAAATAAAATTCATTCCCATCTAGGCCTGATTAAATTTCAATTTGAACTTGTCCTGGCCGGAAAATGAATGGTCTATGGTGTCTGGATTTTTTGCCTACTTGAAAAAGCTTGTGTGTGTGTGACTATGTGTGTGTGTAGGAATATGATTTATGAAAGTATTGATTTTTTTGTTAAATAATGAATTAGATGTCCTACCACAATATTATTTATCAAACTTTTTTGTCATATAATTAAATTGTCACATAATGGATTGCAGCCATATAGATTCATTAAATTTTAAAACCTACATATGACACAATTCACTTTTCCTTTAGCTAACAACACAATTCCTCTGTTCTTTTCCGTTAAGGTCAACAATAGCTGTTCTTTAACCTTATCGTAGAAGTTGTAGCTTCCTTTTACCAAGGTTAGGAAATAGATGGCAAGCAAAGTCACGAGGTTTTTAACTTTACTTATTTTCAGTTTGGAAGCTGATTCTTGGTGATCCTAAGTCTGTTCAATAAACTCTAATTGTAAGAACTAATGGAGCTTTTTGCCATGGATTTGCTCCATCAGTTGTCTGCAGGTGTGAAATGATCAAGTCTGCTGAGCTGTAATAGAATGGCTAGAGTCAAATCTGGGTTCCTGTTGTGGAGAGAAATATTTATTTGATGTCTCTGTGTGACTGAATTCTCAGTCCGTAAGCAGGGAGCAAAAAAAGGACTTGAGAGAAATGTTTTCTCTTGGTACAATTTTGAACAATACAAG
The DNA here is from genome assembly GCA_013397725.1 of Rhagologus leucostigma. NCBI lineage: Eukaryota > Metazoa > Chordata > Aves > Passeriformes > Rhagologus > Rhagologus leucostigma. The sequence goes on along the minus strand of VZTD01005605.1, from coordinate 1,264,342 downwards.
GTGAAGAGGAAAAAGTGTTCACCACCATCTCAAATGGACCTCTTAAAGGAATTTAAAATATATTAAAATTGAAATGTTTTAATCCACACTGGAAGAGAAGTATGTAGATAAACTGTCAAGTAACAGTAAACTAGAAATTATGTTTGAGAAAGAGAGGAGAAAGTTATCAACTGTAATTGCATCCAATGAAAGGCACTAAGACCCCTTTCAAGAACGAGTTCTTATTCAAAAAAGGACCAAACAATCTCTAGCTGAAGATAATGTTTTTAGAATGCGTTCTTCGCAGTATAAAGTATAATACATTACTGCGCTCAAGTGCAGAATTATCTTCAGCTAAGGGTAACCCTAGTGATCTCCCATCTGGCAGTACTACTTCTGAGTAATCATTAGAAACATAACAAAGCAACAACCAAGCCAGAAAAAAATGAAGCCCCCAATCTAGACATTTTTTAATATGTATTTGTACCCTAGATATTTTGTAATAATAAAGAAATTTCTTGTTGTGAGGAAGTACTGCACTGTCCAGATGTAGTCAATATGTTGAGTTTCTGTGTGCTGCATGTTTGGTGCTGCATGATGTGAGAATTAAAAACGCAGTTCCTATTTACAAAAAATAGGGTTGCTTAAGATTTTTGAACCCCTGATGCCACATTATGACGTGTTTTTTTCTTTTTTTCCATGTCATAAATTTTACAAGCAGTCTGATTATTGCATTCCCAATATTACTTAATTTTCTTCTGCTTTCAAAGTTCATTATCATTTATGAGATTGTGACTTGAACTTTAATTACTTGTAACAGGAGTCTCACTAGGGATTTAAAACAAACTAATTTTGCACTCTACCTTTAGGGAAAGGAGCATGACCAAACTTTAATATACACTGTGGAGCCGAAAATGTGTATGTTAAAGCTGACTGCCTACAAGTGCCTTGAGTGGGATTCCTCCTACTTTTACAAGTCTACAACCTGGCTGTCTTTCTGCAGTAGTTACCTAAAGTTCCTTTCTAGTCAAGAAGGATAAATAGGCACCCCCAGGAGCACCAAATCAATTTATTTGCCCCTTTTAAAATGCCTCCATTCATTTTAAATAAAGTCTAGACTACTAAGTAGTTGTTCTAGACCAAATACATGTACTCTGTGGTTTCATTGTAGGTCTGCAATCTTAGCCAAAATAAATCCACTTTTAGAATACGAAACTGAAGCAGACAGGATAATCCAGGCAAGCATATATCCTGTCTTCCACCAGTTTAGTAAAAGATCTAGCAGTTTGAAAAATGATGATTGCAGTTCCACAAACTAAAAATATAGGGGATTGCTAGACTGTGTAAATGTCGTGTGAGTTTGTTTTGTTGTTTGGGTTTTTTTTCTGAAAATCCAGGACAGATTTTTCATGAGTTTCATGATTTTCCCAAAAGGCTTCTAAAAAGAGCAACTGTACCCAGAATAGGAATCCCGTGATTTTGTAAAGGTGTATATATTCATATAATCATTAAGGTCAGAAAATACTTCTAAGATCATTGAGTCCAAACATTAATTTAGCACAATTGTGAATGACTTAGGTCACGGAAAGGCCAGTATTTTGTGGTCAAAATTAGGAGCTCATTAGGCATTTCTCAGCTGTAACGTGAGATCTGTATCATCTCCTTTCTTGATCTGTTTTGCTGAGTGTTTTATCCTTCCCTAAAAGTGGCTAATATATATGTAGGGTAGTTTCAGTGTATAAGGCTAATACTCATTGCTATCTAGTGATGCACAAAAACCTTAATATTCTGACATTTCAAATATGTACTTTGCTTTTACATAGTCCTCAGCAAAATAATAAGTGGCCTTGTTGAGAAGCATGACATTTATTTTCCAGTTTCTTTTGTGGTTTTTTTTTTTGGTTGGTTTTTGGGGGGTTGTTTTTGGGTTTTTTCCTTTTTTTTTTTTTTTCTTTGATGCTTGAATGCTTGTATTTTACATGACCTGTTCTCAGTAAGCTTCTGGAAAATCTTGAATCAAGGCTGACAGTTTTCCAGTAAATGACTATTCAGATGAGATATAGTCAGTCTTAAATGTAAGAAGCTAACATTTTTCAGAAGAATTTCATAATTCTCTTCACTCAGCAATTTGGAAGATATTGCTGCTGCCCATCCTGGTGTGACTACAAAAGCCTTATGAGTATTTTATTCTATCTCTCTCTTTTTTTTTTTTTTTTTTTTTTTTTTTTTTTTTTTTTTTTTTTTTTCTTTTTCTTTTACCAAC
>VZTD01005605.1:1073808-1262074 GCA_013397725.1 Rhagologus leucostigma | reverse complement strand
TTTTTTTTTGGTTTCTTTTTTACCTGTTAACCTTCACAACTGCACACCAGAGCAGATTCCCATATGTGAAAACAGTGGTGAATTTTTTTGGCTGCTAGCTATGAACTTTTTGCCTACGTTTAAATTAGATATTAAGAAGAAATTATTTGCTGGGGGTGGGGGGTAAGGCACTGGAACAAGTTGCCCAGAGAAATTGTGGATGCCCCATCTCTGGAAGAGTTCAAGGCCAGATTGGATGGGGCTCTGAGCAACCTGGTCTAGTGGAAGGTACCCCTGCCCATGGCAGGGGTATTGGCACTCAATGATCTTTAAGGTCTCTTCAAACCCAAACCAGTCTGTAATTCTATGATCTCTGGTGACAGCTGTTTTTTTACCTGAGAAATAATTGAACAGGAAGGGACAAATGGCCGAAAGAAATAAAAAATTATCCTGAATTATCATTCTTGCTTTAAACGGTCTTTTCAGATACAGATTTTTTTTCCTCACCTATTTCCATTTGTAGTTTTTAAACTATGATTCTTCTCACTTCATGTTGCTCTTACTTCTGACCTAGTGTACGCTACCCTCAAAACACTATGAAATATTTTTTTCTAATGTTGCAGTGGCTCCTTTTTTAATTAAAGAATAACTGGCACCTGTAGCGACTTTTCTGCTACACAATACACCATTCTGCAGAATATGAAGCACACGCTGCTTTATGATATTTATATGCCAGCACAGGTGAAATTTGAATTTTCTGGGATGAGTGCCCTAGAGAATGAAGTCATTGGAGGAAGCATGGCAGAACCAGAACCTTAATTAAGGCAGTTTGAGAAAGGGAGGAGGTGACCCTCCAGAACATTTTTAAACTTCTTCTGTGGCCTGTCTCATTGCCGCAGTGCTGAGGAGATGCTGGGCCTGCTGTAGGCATTGGGAGGGAAAAGGCGAAGGCAGGGGCATGGGGATGGGGTGGTTCCACTGCCTTCAAATCCTTCTGTGTCTGGGGCACAGGATTCCTGCATCCCGCCTTGGGTGGAAGCACGTGCTGCAAGCCGCTCGCTGAAGGGTTTCCTTGCAGTGCCTGGCAAAACCAGTGCTCATCAGCCAGGCTGCTGAACTGTGAACTGCAATTAGCAAACACTCTCTCAAAAAACCAGGATGAGAAATGGGACCAAGGAAGCATTATAATCTATTGTGGGGACTCCTAAGAGTAAATGAATTTTCCCAATTAATCCACAGGACACTGATGTATGTGCCAGGTTCTCAATTTTTAATTTAGTATTTAATTTTAATCTTGGTTTGTTTCTGTTCTCTTGAAATAGCCTGCTTAAAAGGAAAATGTTTTTCAGTATATTTTTCATTATATTCTACTACTGGCTGTTCCTTTGGTAAATGAAGGTTAGAATTGACTTTTTGATATGTTTACTGCTAAATCATTAAATATCACACCTTGCCTATTAGATACCTGGCAAGCATGGTATTGGATAAATATAAATAGACAAAATTATTTTCCATTCCCATTAGAGTCTAAAGCATCTACTGCTCCACTGAAGTTGCTGTAGTAGGTGATAGGGTAGATAATTTTATCCTTTCTTGCTGTCGGTTTCTTTATCCTGTCACTTTCAATTGATGCTAAGTAGTGTGGAGTACATAACCACCAGTTCTTAATACATCCTAAAGAATCCGTAATCTGAATTGCATAGGGAGCAAAATTATTAACTGTCTTGTATTTTTTGCTACACTTCATACATTTTTTTTAAATGTTACAGTATGCTGGTAAGTGTGGTTTGAGGATATTCTTTGTATGCTGCTTATTATCTAGTGGTATTCAATGATGTGGAACATTTGTTGGAAAATACATGTGTAAGAATTACTCTAGAAGGTTTCCTAGACCAGAATTTCGCCCTTGGCTTATTGTTTGAGAAATGATGGAAAAACATATGGACATGTATCAGTATGTGCATGGATAATTTTGAGTGTTGCTTCACACTTGAAGTGTGAGTCAATCTATTATGCAAAAAAATGACACTTTCGATGAGGCCAGAAATGCCAGTGGGAGAATAGTGATATTTTATTAATCATTCTCCTTTTCTTGCAATTATTACTGTAATAAAAATTTGTAAGAGAACATGAAAAAATCATCTATGAGAGATAATCTCACCCAGAAAAGATTTAGAGCGTAAAATTAAGATTCATTTATGATATGTAATTTTAAAACATTTTCAAAAGCGTTGTAAGAAACTGAAAAGCTTAAGTACTGAAATAACATTTAAAGAGCGTCAGTGTCATGCATACATAGTTTCCACATTTCTCACTCCATACTCCTATATTAGTTCTTTTATTTTACTGAAACAGGTAAAACAACCTACACTGCATTCAAATAAAGATAACAACCAACCTTCATTTTTTAGTGAGCAGAGAAAGTTTTGTAAGAGGAAACTACTGAAGAGTGGTATTTAAGCTACATTTTTCCCAGAGATTCTCTTTCTTTCGGTACTTCAAAAATTAGATGTCAAGCTTCAGGTATCACAAGCATGATTTCCAGATGTCTCCACAAATGTTAGAAATGTAAAATGTACAGGGGTGTACGCAGTCATTTGTACTGTTTCTCTGGTTTTCTTCCCTTATATTTTTAGTTTAATTCTGGAACCCTTTTGGTTATAACAATTTATTAGATCCCATAATGATTCCTGATCTGATAATAGTAGGATAGGGGACCTGCCAAAATCCTCTCATTGAGGTGGAAGTAGGTAGAAGATCCTCAGGCTATTGTGTTTTCAGTGAGATTTTATTTTTACTGTCAACACATCAGGATGGGATAGGGACTCTTGCCTTCTCAGCAGGCTTTGAGTTTGTGATTTAAATTTTAGTGAAATAATAAATCATTAAGATAATTACAGTCTATATTTTTAGGTTCTGTGTAAGAAGCAATATATTCCTGTACCACCCACAAAGATGCACAGTGTAAAAAACATGTCTCAGAGCTGGGTTTCTTTAGTTGGTGGTGGTTTTTTTCATCTGCCACATTTGTCCCATCTGCTAGGACCTATCCTGGCTGGCTCTTTGAGGTGGAAGAGGATGTGTCTTATCTGGTCATATTCAAAGTGGGGATTGTGGTTTTTGAGACATATACAACCACATTTTTACTCTTCTTTTTACAGAGAATTAAAAACACTTGTGTCTCTAGAAATACCTTATAAATAAGACTCATATAATCTACTCACAGGAGCAGCATTTAGGCTTTGTGTTGAATTGCACAACTCATTAGTGAGATAAAAGACTTTAGCTCAAAAAAAGGTGTTGATTATGCAGAAGCTGCTCACAGGAATACATTTCTTCCATCATGGGTCTTTTCATGGCTGCGCAGCCCATCATGATGTGAGCACAGTGACACGCATACAGGACTCTTTACATCACCTTTGCCATCTCCTAAATCTTTTGGCAATTATTTTAGTGGTATTTTTACAGTTACTTTTATAATTTTCATTCGTCTTTGTTAGTTTAATTGATATTGCATTGTTTCACATGATTTTCATCTAATTTCTCTTCCTGAGCTTTGTACCTATTTACATAAACATCAGCTGATTCCAAAGACTGTATTTTGGCTGTGTTACCAAAGTCGATGTGATCTCCCCTTGTTATTGTCCCAGTCCTCGAGCCTTTGGTTATATTTTCTCTCCCCTGTCCAGCTGAGGAGGGAGAGAAGCTTTGGTGGACACTTGGCATCCAGCCAGAGTCAATCCACCACATTTTGAAATCAGAGAAATCTTCAAAAGGCATCGCTAAGACCTCCATCAGTGGGCATGTCGGAAATCTTAAAATTGTTTCGTTATTCCGTAGGGTCCAGAAGTTGTTGAGTTGTTCCTTTTGAAAATCTAGGCAACACGTGATTTACGATATCCTGTAATTTTTGTCAAGGAAGTATTTCAAAGGGAGAAGATTTCTCTAGTCAGGAAAGGGGGGTGTTCTGCAGATGTGTGGAACAGAGTGTTTCTATGTCCCTTGCAAATATATTGCACCAAAACAAGAGGAGTTCATGTTAGCTCAGCAGATCTGAGGCCTCCTCACAGTTTTCAGAAGGGATTCTAAATTTACATCAGTATAAATGACTAGTTCTTGTATTGTAATGAGGTGGTATTAGAAGACATTTATGCAAAGTCATATGAGTGGAAAATATTTTAAAAGCCCTAATCTTTAAATTGGGTAGACATATTGCTCTTAGCCCCATGGTTTTAGTTTCAGAAAGCATGGAAAAATATTTCCAATGGACATGGTAGATCCCATCACAAATGTACAGACAATAAATTTTGCATTTCAACACAAATTCCCAATTTATTCTTCAAATAGAGCTGAGCTCATTGTACCCAGAGATTGAATCTGTTGCAGGACTGAGCCTTGAATGTTACACTTTTTTAATTGACTGTGAAATAAATTAAGCATTATAATTATTTAGGAAACTAAATTGGAATTATTTCATTATCTAAGCCTTTTCTTATAGGAAATTATAATCCTAAATCACCTGGTTTCTCCTGAAAATTTTGCTGAGTTCTTCAATAGCTGAAGAAAAGTGGGCAAAGTTAGATGAGATTTCTAATTGCCAGTAACTTTGACATGGTTTTGGAAGTCACCCATGCATTTTACATGACCACTCTGTTACATTCTGAGAAAAGAAGAAACAGTTTTCTGCTGCTTTTGTGAAGGAACAGAATCTGTAGCTGTCATGGCAAGAGAGCTCTTGGTTCTTCTGCCATTCTGAAGAACAACTGCAGTGCAAGTTTGTACTTTCTTCAGTCCATCAGGATATAAATACATTAACTTAATAGTTGATATTTCAAACTGTGTATTCAAATTTTCTTTTTTTTCCTGTGTATGTAAATATTCCTTTTTTTCCTTTCTAATAAATAATTTTATTATTCTCATGCAACTACTGTAAGATTATTGAGTGGTGTTAGAATCCCACATGTATATATTGGGGTTTTTTTTAGGGGAATAATTTGATTTTGATTAGTTAGAAGGAAATTATTTTTTTTAAAAAAAATATGTTTAGATCTACACAAGGCTGGTTGCTTGCTATTTGTTGGTGTGGTTTTGGAATAAGGAGGTCAAAATCACTAACCAGAATTTAAGGTTCACTAACATGACTTGTTTTCAAATCTAATAAAATGAAACAACAGTACAAGTAAAGAAGTTATACTGTTGTTCTGGTGAAGTGACTAAAGATATTTCTCTATTATTCCAAGGCAGCAATAGAATGACACTTCTTCTAATTACTAGTGGCATAGAGGAAGGAAAATACACATCTGCAATTTTCTTCCTTAGTTATATGGATTTCCAACATGCCACACAGATGATCAGTGAAAATGCTGGTGTTCAGTAATTATATTCAGCACTTCAAGGGTTTGCATGGATATGTTAATAATCCCATTAATCTTCTTCCTTTATATGGAAATCTGCAGCCCAGATGTTGCATCATTTGCAAATCTTGCAATTAAAACATTTTATAACTTGCGGTTATGCAAAGGGGCAGTAGACTGGAAAATGGGTAAAATTGCTTGGCTAGGACATTACCATGGCAACACACTGACCTCCGTTCAATTAGTTACAACTGAAGATCCAGCTATTAATTATAATGGTCAGAGAAGGATATAATCTGAATCTCCTTTTACCTTTTTAATACGGACATTTCTCATTTGCCATAAATCTCTGACTTTAAGAGACAAAGCTCCAGACCTGAAGCATTAAAAGTGATAGTGCTGAAATACTGATGGAAAGCGGAGGACAGTAAAGGAATCTCATTTATCAGTTCTGGTCAAGGTACTACTTTAACTTTTTGTAGTCTAAGCATTCTGTCAGGCAAGCTTCAAAGTGAATATTTGTTATTGCTCATTTTAGCTATTGAAATCTATGTTATGTGTGCCAGCAATTATCTCTCACTTTAGAAAGCTGCTGTTAATTAGGGCCAAACTAATCACCATGGGACTTGTGGAAGCAGATAGATGCCTCCATTTGACAGAGTTTTACATTTTGCTGTAGCAAAGTTATTATTTTCTTGGCATGCTATCAAAGAAGAGTTATCTGTTAATTATAGAAGGCACTCCACTTTCTGACACAGGAGCAGTCCGTATATAGTCAGACAGCAGCACTCTGGCTGGGCAGTAAATTCTTTGCAGTAGGGTCATTTTTTGGGAGCCTGTGCAAGCTACGGCCCCTCCCCACATCATATTCACTCCAAAAAATGCAAATCCTCAGCCTGTGAGGTATTGAAAATTTCAGGAAATTTGTGTCCTTTTAATTTATTTATTCTTAAATATTCTGTTTAGCTCTACACTGCACTAAGCAAACAGAAGACCAGGTACTCTACACAGTAACTTCTTCTTCCTTCCCCTTGTACAATACGTTCAATATTCATGTAATCAATGCTGATGTGTTTAAGGGGGTTGAAGTGCTTTCATTCTNTTTTTTAACGCTGACCTGATAATTACGAAAGAAAGGCAGGGAGTGAGTAGTAGGATTGCCCGGCTGGGAATAGCATCTCAACATTACTCGACTGGGCAAAAGTTTAGCTAAATGCAAGGGCCTGGCAAAGTATGGAATTCCTCTTGGACTGACTTCCAGCAGTTCTGGATTAGAACCATACAGATTAAAGTGTGCACTTAAATATGTCTCTCTTATGCAATAACGACCAAGAAATCTCACCCCAGAAGGTATTTGTGCATTTTTTATGACAGTCATACCCTTCACAGATGGCGAGTGTATAAATTGTATCCTGGTTTTTCAGCCCTATGCAGGACCCTGGTATGACACTAGAGGCAAAGAGCAGTGTGATACCAAAGAGTCACTGAAATTATTTTGAGGTGATTCCTATGCAAGATGTGAATTTGAGCCAGTTAGCCCCAAAAAAATGCCAGTGAAATCTTCTTAGCAATCATAATTGCTTTGCACTGAATGGCGGGCAATCATATCAAGTTCAGAACTCTTTTTAGCACATTGATTATGGAGCTCTGACTGTTTATCATTGTGGTTCTTTCCGTCTCTCTTCCTCGGGCATTTCCTGCAATCCCACAAGGAATTTAACTGCACAGGTAACCTCACTGTCTAGGTCTACTTTGCAGTTATTTCAAGAAGCATATCAAGACAGAGATGATAAATTGATAAAGTATCTTGTTTATCGCAGGCGTTCCCTTATGTATTTAACAGAATACAGTCATTGTGTAGTAGATGGTTCAAAGATGCAGATCCAGCATAATTCATTTTTAAACAGTCTTCAGATTATTTGTGATCCAGGAGTGCATACAGAGACTGAAACTTTCCATTCTGTTGTTTGTTCTCCCCGAATAGATTTTGCAGTATGTGCAGGAGTTTTTTGTTTGTTTTTGTTTTCTATTTTTTTGTTTGTTTGTTTTCTTTTCTTTTGGTTATTTTTTGCCTTTTTAATTCACATTTAACTCCTTCTTCTCCATCAAAACTTGTTCTGTACCACCTATCAGGATACCTGAACAAAACTCACTCTGTGAGCTTCTTAGAATTATTTTGATAACATGCTCCCTCTTAGTTGTTTGTTGTTGTTGTTGTTTTTTTAATGAAAGTAAATCGTAAAATAGAGAAAAAATTTGTATCTACTCTGGGGGAAAGACACATCTATTCCGAAATGTAAATTACCACACATATAAGGCACTCACATAAAAGAAGAGCTTTAGAGAGTCTGGTGAGGTAGGGAGGGAAGGGATCTGGGGGTGGAAGTTTGAGAACAGAAAGAACATAATTGTAAAAAACCCCTTTGAACCACAGTAAGGCCATGTCTCTGCTTTCCACCATAATCCTCAGCTTTTCTTTGCAAAAGTACATCTGTGCAATTTTCTTTACACTGTGTAGTCTTCATACAGTTGCCATTTGACTGCATATGGAGAAGAATTTGTGTTCTGGATCACAGCAATAGGTTTCAGAGAGTGGTGTCTGGCAATAGGTAAATTCACTATTATTAAATTTCAATGAATCCACAAATTTACCGTAATATGCAAGTTATTTCTGCCTACTGTTACTTGAATTGATTTTAATGTTTCCCACTTTTTCAGTGAGAGATATATATTCTGATTGAATTTATTTTCGCCATCTTCCCTAAAACATGAGTCTGGGCTATCTGAACACTTGAAACACACCTAGTTTACATTTAATCAATACCTTGAGCATTTAAGTGTTTTCCGTGGTGTCCCTTTTAGCCATCTGTTTGAAGCCAATAAACCTACCCTGTGTTTCTTTTCCAATGGGTCATTTTGTAAACCTTGTCTTATACAGGAGAGTAGCTGAGACATAGAATCATAGATGGGTTTGGGTTGGGAGGACCTTTAAAGACCACCTGGCCCACCCTCCAAGGAAAGCAAGTTTACTTTGATTTTCCTATAGTAATTCTAAAAACAAAGATGAGGAAGGTGAGTAGATGAAGAAAAATACAGGAACATCACTAAAAATCAGTGGCTACAACTCAAAAGTATAGCAGTTTTGTGTAGAGTATACAGCACAACAGCTATATGGCCTGATTTATCTCTTTACATCTAGTTCTGTTTGCTTCATTTTTACAGGTTTCAACTATATAAAGAATATTCTAGTATATCAAAATAAGGTACATTTGGGATCCACGAGCAGAATAATGACTAGGCCCTATAATTTCTCACGTATCTGTTTCTTGTTTATTTTCTGTATATATACACGTATAATTATATGATACATGTATAATTACGAGTGCTCACTTGAATAACTGCTTCAAATATTGTATTTATAAGGAGGGAGATGGTTGTACTGCTGTGTCTTTATATTCTTCATAACTTCTCTCTAAATTCTTTGTCAGAATCTGGAAGGTAAACTTCAGAGTGTCTGTCTTTTATAACAAATAGATGGAGAAAATTTCGTCATCTGTCCATGCAGATAAAAGGTGTAGCACAGCCTTTTCCATGTGGTTAATTTCCCTTCTTTCCTCCCTTGTCCCCTTTCTCCCCAAACAGAACGGCTTGGTCTCTCCTGCCTGCTGAGAGTGGCTCTTGAGCTATGATAGTCCCTGAAATTATCCCTGGGTATTTTTCAGGTGCAACTGGTTGGCAGAGGGCAAATGTGTGTCAAAAGAGTGTCAGCAATGTGTACCATCACATCCTAGCACTGGTTTGTCATCATGGGTGTGGGCTGAACAGTTTTATCATCCATATCCATATGGGAGACTGCAGAAGGCACAGCCTCTGCTCTAGCCACAGATGAAGTGGCAGGACACTATAAAAGCTGTGTGGCAATCCCAGTGCCGCCAAAATAGATATATGCTGAATATCCAGAAGGCTTATTGTTTCGGGCTCCAGGATTGCACTTATATTTTCACAGGACTTCTGGTTTCAAGTTGGCTTCTGTTCTATTTACTGAGGAGGCATAGCTCTCTTGCATCTGCCTGGAGAATGCCATCTGCTGTTGCCTTGTCCTTAGCAGATCAAGTAACAATAGTCATGTATAGTTTTACACAGAGTGAAATCCTCACCCCAGAACCCTCTTTTTGGAATGCTGGTTCAATTTTGTGCCAGCACAGGTGAATGAGTCTCAGAGGCTGAGCTTCGTTAATCAGTGGGAATGTGACGTCATAAAGTAATAAAGTGATTTTTTTCTCTAGCATTTATCACACATATATAGTACAAAATGCTTGCATGCAGTGTGACTACAGGTATATGCATATGCATGCACACATGTCAACAGACACGTGTGTATAAATGTAAGATACGTACGCTGCAGAGTCTATATTTTAGAACTCCAGGCTGTACCACTTGTACATAAGTCAGTTGAGGACAAGGGTGCTGAAATCACTTTGCCCTGAAGAGAGGGTTTTGGAAGGAATAGAATTCCTTGTGGCGTATGGTGGGTGGGCTTTGTAATACCTACATGATACTGTTTGTCCTGTGGCTGCCCTGGTGGCATGGTTCATTAGTGTGCAGGACATATCCAGAGTTGGCCAGTTGCTCAGATATAAATCAGAATAACTTTTTCTTTCTCTGTCAAGAATATGAGCTTCCATTTTAACTAGCCCTTAGTCCCTCCATGAGGAGAGGGAGGGCTCTTCTTGCATGCCTGCAGTGGTGGGCTGGAGTGTGGAAGTCTGCAGTTTCAAGCTGTTTCTATCCACAGCTGAGCACTAGACACAACATAGGAAAAGAGAACCAGACACATGTGTGTGCATGGGGAAACATTATTAATTTATACATTATTTAATGCTATACTATAAAATTGCTCCCAATGGTTTTGATTTTTCTTCCCCTTCCCCACACAAATTGAACTTGGGATCTAAAACTTATGTTATGACAAAACTAAAATCAGAAGAAGAAGTCAAGTTTGTTAGGAAAGGTTGACACACTGTGACCCAAATGTCTAACCTGATATTTCTCTCATTCCTAGTAGTCACCCTACAGGCATTATCAAAGCAATTTAAACGGCTCTATATCTAATTTGCACTGACATAATTAGAACATTAGTAAACTTGACTATCTAGTCATTGCAAGTCATCATTTGCTTACGAGATGAAGTTAGAGCTGTATGAAGGCTCTGACACTTTAAGGTGGCATAAACTAGAAGTTAATTTTTAGAGCACAGCAATTTACAAAAAACGTTCCCTTTTTTGTTTATTTTTTTTAAACCTGTGCTGCAGACATCCCTACAATATGATCCCATGTCTGCTGAAGCTTTGACATTGAAGCATTGTAAAGTGAACCAAAAAGACAACACCAAGCAGAGAGTTGTGTTTGGCATACAAAATAGTCCCCTTGCTAGATCAAACTGCCACACATCATTCCCTGTACATCAGTAGACATAGCTTAGTCCCATCAATAGTTTACTGACCTGTGCTGTGATAACATTTCCATCTCTGGAGTGCACATTTTGCAAGTCCATTTACTGGGGGATGGGGGAAGGGGAGATGACGCTTATCCTGCTTGTCGGTGCGTACCGGGGGTATCGATTGGGCACAGAACTCTCCTCTGCTGACTGATTGCCACCCCTCGTGTGTGCACGGTCTCTGAACTTTGTTGTGGCTGGATAAATGGAACAGTTTCCAGTGAGATCAGCCAGGTCTCGGGGAAAACAAACATCAGCCAAATTGAACAAAAAAAAAATATAAATAATGAAAGAAGTCCTTGACATTGCCACACACAGTGCACTCAATAGTCACAGACAGGCTTAGTTCTGTTGCAGGCTGTTTGACTAAGAATGTAAAAGACTGTTTGAGACAATAAAAATTTTAACATCTTGTCACACACTTCTTTCCAGAACCACTGTCCTTCCTGCTAGCCTCAGGTCAGCACTAAAAGTGAAAGGTCAGAATACCAACTAACTTATCTTCCTGACAAAAAACCCACTCGGTTCAGGGATATTAGGTAGCTCAATATTTTATTAATGTAGGATGGCTTTGATCTGCGTTTACTTTCTGAACCTATACCAATTTTTCTTTAAATTATTTTATTAATTATTCATATAATTGGAAATCAACCATCAGTTGGAAATAAAAATTTTTGGACTTTGTTTTTATTTTTGTCACATCTTCATTGTAAAAGGTGACCCAAAGCAAGATGAACTGTTAGCCATTAAGTAAATCTGCTTTTTTTTCTTTTGATTTGGTGGCTGAAAAGATTATTGTAATATTGTACATTACCAAATAATGGAAAAAAACATTGTAATATTGTACAGCATCATATTCTGAGATTAATTTTCTGAATTAATAGTAATTTACAAGTTCCATAAAAAGTTAGCAGGGAGACTAAAGAGCTATGGATATGCAAAAACACAGCTTGGTTATGTGAAATTAAAGTGTTTTAATATTCTCTGCCCCTCTGCTGGAAGTTTTCCAGAGGTTCCTAATGGAATCTTGTACGTAATATCAGAAATTATTCCTCTCAGGTTTTTGTTACTCTCCACCTTTTCCTGTATGTTCTCCTCTCATATGGATATGTAAGGCCTGTTGAAGGTCTCTGCCTTTGACTATGAACTCAGTCACTTACTTGCACTCCTAAGCTGTCTACATTCTTGGGTATATTCCTGATTTGGGGGAAATTATTTTTGTTTCTGGATTTTTTGGGTGCTCAGTGGCTAACTTTTTCAGGAATAAGAAATGCTTTAACCAAATCACTTCATGTTTCACACTGCAATAGTGCTGACAGAAAAGATTTTTCCTGGTTGTCTTCCATGCACATGGGATACCCACACCCATCATGCTGCAAACCCACAGCATTGCCAGTGTGGAAGTGCTCTGACACCCATTTCAGCCTGCTCTGGCAGAAAGGGGTACCTGGACACGCTCTCTGTAGATGACCACTTCTTCGTAATAAAGATTGTCCAATAATCCGTTCAGCATGGCAGTCTTAGAGTCTTAAATTCTGTCTTTAAATAGTTTGATTTTTTTTTTTCCTGCATGGATTTTGCTGTTCCTGTGGATAAACCAACAGCCAAGATGCAGCTGAAGCCGATGGCCCTTGAGCTGCTCCGCATCGGTTGCTCAGGCACAGCCTTACAACTGGGTGTAAGGCTTCAAGTACAAAACAGATTGTAACCATAAGGAGAAAAAGGAAAATGCTAAAACTTTTAGGAGGATATTGCTCTTTATTTTCGTCATCTGTTTTTAGCCTGCCTTCTCCCCTTCCCCAGAAGCCACAAGTTTAAAGGGCGTTTCCTGCCTTGCACATAAACTCTTTTGCAGTATCTCATGGGGAGAAACATGCAGGCAAGCTCTCCGCTTGGTTCCTTATGGACACATACTCGGTGAATCTCAGCCCTGTTTTGCCATGGCAGACCTCTTTTATTCAGCTTCTCAGCTACCAGGTATCTCTTGGCCCTTCAAAAAAATGACTTAATTGTGTGACCTATCATGGACTTTAAACCATTTTGATGGGAAGAGTAAAGCTTTTGGAGAAGGGCTTTATATAGTTCCTCAGAAATTGCTCTTAGGCAAACAAGCTGTGTCCAGATAAGTATTTGAACTGAGACACCAAGGCTGAAATGGCTGAGCTGGAACTGAGAATCCAAGACTGCCCTCCAAAAGAGGCAGTTCCATATCATGCAAAGTAGAATTTCGTTGCTCTAGTGTCTCTCTCATTTGAATGAGCTGTCCCCACTACTAAAATACTGTTACAAAGAAATCATATTCTTTTGTTCTCTGCTTATGGAACTCTTGAACTACTTGAGGCATTTAACCTCATGTTTAAGAGTTTAGGACTGGGTTAGAAGATCAAATGAAGTTCTTCACCATTTGACAGAAATGTTCATCTTTAATTAAAATTCACAGATAACTAGAAACATACAAATATTAATTATCCACAGTGCTCAAAGTATTGGGGAATTAAGGTGAGGTTTAATCCTGTGTGAACTTCCTGCGGTCTTTTTTACAAAACAAGTAACACAATCTTTTTTGTTTGTTCATTCACTAAAAGGTATCTTTGTACATCTATCTAGTGTTGGATCATATTTTATCAAAACTGATTTTGTAGCATCATACACTGAAGTAGATGAAGTTGTTTAATGAGAGTTTATATAATCTAAACAGGCAAGAACAAACAAAGATTATTTTGTCTCATTGGTGAAATGTGTTCTTTACCATTCTAGTGGAGTTTCTTAGTTATATAGCTTGTAATTTTTCTCCGTTTATTTTATTTTTCGATTAAACTGTGACATTTATTAACAAAGACTTTGGCTTCATCTCTCTACAGCTTGCTTTCCAGGGAATTCGCACTATTCTTTAAACTCTGTTTTCAAGAAGATAAAAAATATGCATACATTCCCTGGCAAATCAGTGTTCTATTGCAAAAGCTATCTTAGTAACCAAGTGACGGATTGGCTCTGTGAAAGAACCAAGTTAGATCAAATGACAAGAACTTATGCAATTTTTTTTTTTAAAAAGGGGTCTTTTCTGAAATAATAATAAAAAATCTTTATCTGAAAATATAATGTGCCCTTAGGACATGATACTGGATATTGCTACATGATTTAAATTTCAGAATAACAGGGTAATTAATGTAATAACTCCTTCCTCATAAACAGCTCCAAAGGTATGAGGAAGTGTTTATAAGAGAAATGTATTTCCCTCAGTTTTATTCCTATAGGGCAAAAACAGGGTTAATATATTTAAGAAGAATTTATTTTCTTTGCTGTCATCAAAAATATAGTACAGTAATTACTAGCATTTCCTTATTATTTGTAATGAAAACTACACCTGTTGGCACAGTTGAACAGCATTACTAAAAAACAAAAAAGCTGAAACTTGTTTTATTGTTCTGGCTCTGTTGTGTTTAATTACATTATGTCCTAGACCCAGAGTCATCAGTGAGGACCCTGTGGGACTTAGGGCTTTGAAACAGCTGCAACAACATCAGAACCTGGTTTATGGTTGCTTGGCTTCCAGTAGGGGAAGGCACTTACTGAGCAGGGCGTAATTTCTGGTTTGGAAAAGGGAGTGAGGTAAACACGGCTTCAAGTTCTGTCTGAATTCATTGAGTACTTTATGTAGCCAAGAAATGGAAAAAGATAGGGAAAAAAAACCCAAACATGCCACATGCTTAATTTCACTCTTTCTTAGGTGGAAGATAGAGTTTTTTCTTTATTTTCTTGTTCCAAATGATGTTCTTGAAAATAATCCAAATACAGTTTTCCCACCTCCAAAAAGTGAGGTCAACAGACAAGGTGCAAATTCAGCTATGTTTGCCTTATTTGCCTTTGAAATAGGAGTAGTGTTTATTTCCAAGTTCAAACACAAGTAAGCAAACTTGACTTGTGGGATGTACATTCTGGTGGTGCCTTGTTTTATTTTTTTCTTTCTTAAATTTCCTTCAGGATTTTTAAGTATTTTCCCAATACAAACTTGGGAAGTCCAAAACCAGCAAGGTGACAACTCGTATTGCCCCGTGGGTGTCTGCAACTGCCCCTGCTTGAGTTCTGCCTTCCAGCCTGGGAGCAAACTGTGGTTTAAAGCTTTTTAAGAACTCCACCAGCTGTGATTGCACAGCTGCAATGGTAGAATAGGTTGATGGATTCCTCCTAGCAGGGAAGGCAGAGCTGGCTGGATAGGACATTGCACCACACTCTTATCAGCTGCCAGCACACTGGAGTCCAGCAGAAGCTGGAAACCCATATATGAGCAAAAAGTAGATTTCCCTATGACTTGGTAAGAGGAAAGAAGAATTTCGCATTCCAGGTAGAGCTTCTGGGGTGGCTGACTGGCGAGAAAATGAGCTAATATGTCAGGTGCTTTGGCCTGGCCTTCTCTCTGGATGCCCCTCTAAGCTTTTGCGGGTCAGGAGTGGATATGGCAGATGGTTTAGACTGTGGTACCCAATTCACTCCAGGCAAACCTTCCTTGCCAAAGGCCCAGTAGGCTCAGTTCTTTAAGTAGCTACTGCCTGTCTTTGGAAACGTAAATGATTCGTAAATTAGAAAATTCAATATAATATGTACGGCAGGCTTGAAAAGATTTTCAGGTTTTTATTTTAATTTACAGATTGTGCCGATAAGCATCAAATAAAATATTGCAGTTCATACAAGTCATTAATTCTGCTCTCTTAAGATGCTGTTTGCTAAAGAAAGCTCAAATTGGATGCAGCAGCATCTGTTTTTCAGTTCTGCTTTCATCTAATTTTACAGCTGGATTGTCTGAGCCACAAGAAGGTCAAATGATTTGCCCTAACTCTGCCTATGAATTTATGGCATATGTTTGACAATCAGAGCCCATATGCTTGCCAAAAGTGTGTTAAACATTTTAAATGTATGGTTTGAAACAATGCCTTTTTTACTAGGAAAAAGTATGGCTAATAAAGTGATTTGTTGTTGTTGTTCTGCTGAATTAACACAAATAAACAGATAACAACAATAATTTGTCAGACTTTTACTGACAGTAAAAAGTTTGCTGACATTTTCTTCTTTCTGATGTATGCTTAGGAAAAGAGTCTGTATTATTATTTACAGCAAATTTTACTGCATAGCACCAAAAAAAAATCAATTCACTTGACTTGTAGCTGTTGTATTTTGAATGCAAACCCAGCACTATTCAACATCATGGTGAAACAACTGTGAAATAATTCACATTTCATGTTACTTTTGGGAACCTTCTTACACACAAAAAGTGGACAAGGTGGCAGAATATTTCTTTAACGCTTTCTTGTGGTTTTTTTTTTTTTTTTTAGTTCCCCAACTGGTTTTGGCTGGGGTAGATTTTTCTGCCCAGTATGGGCATGCCTGTGTTTTGGATCTGTGCTGAACAAAGGGTTGCTAATATAGACGTGTTTCTGTTATTGCTGAGCAGGGCTCGCGCAGACCCAAGGCCTTCTCTGCTTTTCATACTGTCACACTGTATGGGAGGTTGGGAGGAGACACAGCCAGGACAGGTGACCCAAACTGACTAAAGGGATATTCCAGACCATATGGCATCAGGCTTAGTGTATAAAGTGGGGAGAAGAAGGAGGAATGGAAGAACATTTGCAGAGATGCTGTTTTGTCTTCCCAAATCACTGTTACGCATGATGGAGCCTTGTGCTCCTGGAGATGGCTGAACACCTGCATGCCCATGGGAAGCAGTGAATGAATTCCTTGTTTTGCTTTGCTTGTGTGCACAACTTTTACTTTCCCTGTTAAACTGTCTTGATCTCAGCCCATGAGTCCTTTGTTGTACCATTCTAATTCTCTCCCTGATCTTGCTGGTGCGGGAGTGAGCGAGTGGCTGTGTGGGGCTTGGCTGCTGGCTGGGGTTAAACCACAACAGTAAAGAAGACTAGGAGAGTGCAGAAAAGTATTTCAAGCTATCAAATTTACTCTGAGAATTAGTTAATCCACAGCTGGTTTGCATTTATTACATAAACCTTATTAACTGGGCATGGGGAGAGCCTTGCTGCTTACCCAGGGTCACTGTGGGGGTTGGGTGACACGGGGTCCGTGGGGCTAGTGGTCACATCCTTAACTGGTGAGTTGAGGAGCAGCAATGTGCAGGCTCTCTCTCTGGACACAGCAGATGATAGGATGCCAACTGTATAATTTAATATTATTAATTAATTTAAGCTAAAATCCAGCCATCCTGACCAGATGAGGCTTGAGTTAGCCTAGACAACTTGTTCTGAACAACAATTCATTATCTCAGGAATTATGACAATACTGGTGCTGAGCTTTACCTTCCCATAGATAGCACTGGCTTAGATTTTCATACTTTATACTCACTTATGTACACATAAGAAATTTTTTTTTTCAAGTTACTGGAAAGCTGTAGCATGGCTTACACTCCCTTTAAGAAATTTCTCTTTCCATAAGTTTCAAAAGTGTCCTCAAGCCAGTTGACCATGGCTTCCTTTTTGGAATAACTTGTTTTCCAGAAAGTCGAATGGGACAACTTCACCAGTGTTCAGTAGATGTCTGTTCTGGCCATGTTCCCCATTTTCCTTTGGCCTGAAGACCAATGGCTTAGGAAGGGTATTTTAAAGTGCTGTCAGTGTGTTCCGTGCCACTGAGAAGTGCTTCACAAAGTCAGACTAACTGGTGTCAGTGGTGTGTACTGAACCAGTTTTCACTCACAAAAAAAGTGCCCCATGTATGTCTCATTACTTGGTGAGTGAAATACCTCCTGGCCCCCAAAGCAATATTACTGTAAGAATTTGGAAGGCCCTATTGCAGTCGACCTTGTGCCTTAAGCTGTGTTCTGCTGTGTTGGGATTGAAGGTCTGGCTGCAAATGGATCTGCCCCATGGTTTCAATCAGAGACCAGTTTAGCTTGTCTTATATTCATTTTTGTGGAGGTGATTGTCAGTTCATCATTTTAAATTTTAAATTTATCTCGACAAAAGGACACACTAAATGCTCAGTAAGCTGCCCCTAAAGCTGCTAAGGACAGTGGGGCAGTACAGACCTAGAGGGGTGCAGGGACCAAAGCTCTGCTCTGTTCAGCTCTTCACACCCTTGGCTGTAAATGGGCTTCTCCTGCCTCACCAGAAAACACAAAACTCTTGTACTTCTAATTTGAAGTATAAACCCAAAGTTTTTCTTTGTGCCGGGACCCTTACATTGTGTGGGTTTGTTTGTTTATGTTTTTAATAGGATTTGAGACTTTTAAATCCGTTCAGCCCTTTTCTAGAAAAAGCAAGAATTGTTACTTAAAATTGGGCATATTCTTCAACAGATTAATGCTATTCTAAAACAGTTATAAGGAAAATCTACACATATTTCCTTTTTTTCTTTTTTCAGGCAAACTGTCACCTAGTGTATCCTTCAGAAGCCCTTAAATTCCCTCTAAAGTACTGGTTACTCAGTTTGATAATTTGGTATTTTATGAAGCTGGATCCTCATTTTGGTACTTTGGAGGTGTCACACTTATTATTTAGTAAGAACACTGTCACTCAGAATGTTCAGGATTCCACTTTGTCTCATTATCATGCAATTCACATTTATATGGTGATTTTAAAAAATCTTGCTACAGAACACTTTCCAGTTTTGCTTTCAAAGATATTGACAATTTCCTAGCAATATCAAGTCAGGTTTATTAATGAAGGTTTTCCAGTTAAAAAAAAAAAAAAAAGAAGTAAAATCATCTTGTGTGTTGGGCTAGGCCTATTTTTTTGAACTCTAATAAATGTGTATTTAAGTGCAAATCCTCTGAAATCAAGTGCCATACATAGGCTGGTCTTTCAAAGGAAGCTGTTGAAGTTGCTGAGACTACATTTTTAAAAGCTCTCCAGGAAGTTCAACTTATGGTAATCTTACAAAAAAATTCTGTTTGAAGGTGATTTTGGGTCACTTGGTGAGGATGGAGCTATTTTGAGATACTTGCTTTTTAACCTGCTTGATATGAAGATGTGGAGTGTGGCATTGCTTTGATAGCAGGGCAGAAGAATGTCTCTGTAACACCTGCTGATCTCTCACTGTTCCCTTCAGCTATCTCTGTGTATTTAAAATACAGTGTTTTTCAAAGAGCAAGCTCTGTTTTTAGCAAAAACTATCCTGTGATTTTAAAAAATAGCTATACCACACAACAAATCTAGCCACTTTACATCCTTGTGGACTAGTGAAATGATATACAAGACTGACATTAAAGGTTTCAAGCAGTTTAGGGAAAAAAAATCACCAATATATGTTTATTTTCAGATCACACTACTAAAAAAATAAAAAGCCACATTACTGTTTTTAAATTAGAATTTTAACTATTACAAACTTAAGTATATAAAGGAAATTAAATGGTTTGGATTTTGAGACAAGGAAAGAGCTTATCATAGGAGTTGCAGTTCTTTAATTCCAAAAGCCAGAGCAATTGAGATACAGGCTCCATTTAATTAGAAATTATGAGATGGATAAAATGAGCAGAATAGAAGGATTTCCTTTCGACTTATCCATTTCTAATAAATACATGCTTTGACAGCAGTAATGCTGTCTTAAATAGTTAATGTTACATGAAATTTCCATCTTATTTATGTGGGTTGTTCTCACTACATCGAGGAGCCTCTGAGATGCCAGATAGAACAAGGATATATGCTGGATTAAATCAAGATGGATACGGAAAATTTGTTTTAATACTCTTGTGAGAAAAACCTTAACAGTGCTCTTTTACTGCAGTCCCCATGAGCTTTCTCTCAAACTTTTCTCCTGCCAATTTGTCAGATCTTTTCTCTGAAAGACCCCAAGTGCTAATCTCAAACCAGAGATCACCTTACTTTTCTTGGCAAACCTTGCCTTTCATTTTGTTTTTTTTCCTAATGGGCTACACATCTGAGCAATAAAAAGGAGTTCAGTAGGAAAGATATGCAACATTTCTGACACTGGGCATCATATTCTTTTCCTGGAAATGTGACTTCTAGTTCGCTTACTAAAACAGACCTGGTGGATTTGGGCCGTGCTTGAGCACTCTCTGAACCTGCCAACACCTCTCCAGTAGCAGCGCAGCAAATATTCCTCACAGCACAGCAATCAGCATCTGTGGGTGCACTGTAAGAGCCAGTAACACACTTAATCCAGCAGATCATTTGCCTGCATAACTAAACACATAACACAAAGAAAACCTGCATGCCAGGAGCAGCTCTTCAGGAATCTAAGTTGCACTGAGTGCTCAGCTGCCAATGGTGAACGTCTCTGCTAAGTCACCTTTTATCTCTTGTTCGTGATCCTCAAGCAAAACGTAAAAACCTCCTTCCCTTGGAATTCACAACACAATTCCAAAAAATCCTGTATTCAATGATACAGGTTTTGCGTTAGTTATTTTTCATGTTTATTTGTCTGTTTTAATGGCATATTAAAATATTTTATTTCTTTCCTTCCCAAATGTAGTCTGATTTTATTCCCTTTCTTTGTCTTGGCAACCTCCTCCTCACCCTTCCCTTGCCAAATGCCTTCTGTAAGACACCTTTTTTCTTCCGTCAGACCACTCCCCTTTTTATTTTAAGAATGAGATTAACAACAGACATTTAACCAAGTGCTAAACAGCTGCTGCCAGAGGACAACCCTTTCTCTTGAGGCTGCTGCAACAAACAAGGCCAGAAAAATCTGCTGTTGCATGCTGGATAATTGGGTATTTCTAGCACATATAGGCATAGGTGGCAGATTTCTCTTAAAAATCTGCAGAGTTGCACAGGCCATCTGATTTGAGAGGAAGATGTGCTGAACATGTGCATTCAGTATGATTTTACTGCAGAAGGATGAACAATTTTATTTTTATTCATGCTTGTGAGGCACTAAGAAATAGTCTCACGGGTAAACTCTTTAACTCTTAACAAGTAGTGGGAGAAGGGGTATCCTGAATATGTGTGTTGGAGGGACTTGTGCCCTGCCACAAGAATCTACTGTGGAATTACTCATTTCAACCTAAGAGAAATTAGTTGCAAATACAGAAACCAAGATTTGTTCACAACGATTTAACATCCCGTTCTAGTCAAATACTTAGAGTCACTGCTTTTTCACCCCAGCCACTTGAATTTCACTGGTGCTACCACCCAACTTCTTCACATAAGCCATAATGAGATACCTATTTTCCCAAGTAAAAGGCAAAGAATTGTATTCCAGGGCTCTTTAATGACTCTCTGTGACTTATTTTCAGAACACTTTAATACTTCTGCCTTGTCGGTCTCTGAAAATGAGTGGTAATTAGCCTTCTGGGTTGGCAGGAAATTGCCGTATTGATCATCTCTGGAAACATCAGATATAGAAAGGAAGAGAAATCCATAGAAATAAATGTTTATGTGCCTTGTTGGGGGCTTGAGGGGGTTATTTTCTGGTTTTTTAGCTTGAAGAATTATTAACATCTGGGCAAACACAGATGAACAAGATGTATTGCTACTGATTTAGACATTAGAAATAGCTTTTACTTCCACTAGTGCAAATCTAATAAAAACTCCTGAAAGAAACTAAGACTGCTTTTAAGTAAGACCACTTAAAGCTTGGCTGTAAAGGAAGTATTTCTCTTTAAAAATGTAAAACAAATCCTTCTAACAGGACTTTTCACGTTAAGCTGTCTCTAAATAAAAGATGATGAGATATTTAAAGAGTTTCTGGGTTTGCATTAAATGCATAATTCAAGAGTGAATGTTGGAAAGGGAGTAAAAATGTAAAAGGCTTTAGAGGAATATATCTGTGATTCTATATGGTTTGTCTGGAAAGTTTAATCGGCACAGAGGAGCTGAAATGTAACCAGGGAAATAGTTTGGATTATACCAATTTTAAGGTCTTAAAAAATTACCAACTCTTCAGAAATGCTTCCAGTATATAACAGCCCCTATTTCGGGATTTGCTGCCCTGTGATATGCAAAAAAGATTATAGTAACATGAGCTAAAGCAACTGATGCTTTGCAATGGCCATTCCTGGTGTTATTGCATAATTCTGTAAGCCTGACTTAGTGATGAATTTTAAAAATCAAATAACCCTGGATGTCTTCCAGGCTTATGTTGCATATATACCCATATTGGTCTTTGGAATACAAGCATATATCTAGTAATACCTTATAAAAAAACATTAGAGCCTTGCTATGAGATTAATGGTGGGATTTATTGAGATGTTTGAGACCAGAACTGTGCCCATCATTCCTAATGTTTCAAACCAAGGGCATGAGTGACGTACATTTTTAGCAGCTGTCACTTCAATGCAGTTCTCTTATAATGAGGAAGATGAAAACACTCATATCTTGAGAAATAGCAGGAAAGAATAAAAAATATTAAATCAGTATTTTTGTAATTTAAAGTTGCTCTTTCTAAACATGTCAGTCATAATTTTTCGTAGGGTGAGCCTTCAGTCAGTAAGTTTGTCTTAAGGGATGAGATATGTAATATATAAACATCTTATGGGATATGTTTTGCTTCTATAGAACTGCAATAAACATAATTTGTGGTATCCTATTTTCCTTTGGCTGTGGAAGTCTCAGCACCTTATAAAGGACAGTGGCCACTTGGGCTGTGGTTCAGTAAATTTTCTTAGATCCTGTGCTTTGCCACCTTTCTAGACAAAACTCATCACAATGCGAGTCCTGTTCCTTATTTTGTGCTGACTAGGCTATGCTCCTACTCTTCCTTCTAATAAGGAAGAATTTTTGTGATTTCAGAGAATTACAGGAAGCATGTTAGTGTTTTTCCCGTGTGGGCTGGGCTATTTTGTCTTTTCTTGGTTACATAAAGGTACAACTGTCGCCATATCCACTGCTATCCTGCAGTTTTTGTGTTGTTCCCAGATCTGTTGCTTCCTTGGTTGGGCTGAACGAAGCAAAACCGGAGAAAAGTCTCAAAAAAAGTAAAATAAAGCAATTTCCAGGTGGCTAGTCATTAATAAGTTAATGTCCAGTTATTCAGAAGCATAATTGCACTCACATGTACCAGAACATTTGGCAAGTGCTTTCATCTTCGAGTATTTGTTTGAACATAAAATTTTCCAAATATTTTGTTTCTTTGTAGTGTCAATAATATTTCAAATATCAATGGACAGAGGTCATTAGATAGAAGTGTAGTGATTTGGGGTGTCCCTGGAGTGGATGGGCATTGCAATCTTAATGATAGATAGGAGATGCTTTTTCTGAGAAATCACAAAACTTTAATACGCATGCTGTGTTACATTGCTGTATATAAAACTCGCTCTAATACAGGGAGGGAGATGAGAGGATTTGATCTGTTACGAATGTAGTGAAAATTGCTTGGTTATGGAGGTTTAATGAGACCCCCCTGTAGCCAAAATATTGGAACTTAGTGTGGTTTAACCTTCCTTTCATCTTCTGCAAAGAGAAATTATTCTCTGACTTGTGTAGTTTTAGATTAAATTTTGAGCATATGCTTTAGCCCTTTTGTGAGCTATTTTAAAAATTTATAATAGAACAGTATAAATGCAGCCATGCATTCAGCAACTTGTACTAGAGAGGTTACTTAGTCTTTCAAAACTTGAAATCAAAGCATGAGTGAGAGAGGAGAAATCATGAGGTGGCTTTCCCATGAGAAGGGTGAAGGGACACCTTCAGCTACAAAGGGAAAGAAATCAAACTCACTTTGGAAGGGGTGGAAGTGAGGTGGAATGTACCTTTTTGAAAAAGAGACATGAATTAATGGTTAAGATAGTTGATTAAATTAGCTTTCTTTATCCTAGACATAGTGTAGTAAGTTTTTCCTTAAGGTTTTGGAATGTGAGCTGGCATTTGGTTTAATCCTGTCATTGTTGTCTTTGGAGTCTTCTCTGGTCCTATTAATTTCATGCTCTGAAAGAGTATTTATTTGCTTATTTAAACTAAATATGCCTAATAGCTGCCCCTCTTGTTAGAAAGCTGGAACTCACTGAATATCACATTTTCCAAGACTCTCTGTGAGGAAACTGTAAACTGTCTAACAACCATTGTTATGTTTTGGAACAAAAATTTTGTAAAAAGCAGCAGCAGACACGTTAAACAGATTTTTCAGGGTATGATGGATTTTCAGGGTGAAAGATCAAGAAATTTTATGGTGCGTTTAGAGATGTGCGTATTATGCCATGCATAGATTACTGACTTCCCACCCCCCTCCATCTTTGAGCTTTGCAGATTAAAGCTGCATGTATGATAGCACATTTCAAAGATTCATATGAAAGTAAGCTTCCATGGAATTCAGTGCTAAAGGCTTAGACTTAAATTTGGAAAGAATTAGCTTTTGTTGCTATGGGAACATATACTTCATTTAGTCCTGAAAGGAAAATATACAAATTTATGATAAAAAATAACACTATTAGTCCACTTGGTGGGGCAGGAGGCACTAGAAATAACTATGTAATCTGGGCATATAATATCTCCCTGTTGTGTAGAGCATGAGCAAACTGAAAAAAAAAAATCTCCTTGTCAGTTTATTGCTCCATCATAATCTTTTTTTTCTGTAAGTTCGCATTTGTTTGCACTGTAAAATCACAAACCGCACATAAACAAGTAGTTCAGTCATTATTTGCTTTTGTGAGGAATCACTAGGGGCATGTATTAATTCTCACATGATTATCTCTATTTCTTTGCCATTCCTAAAGTTTTGTGTGAAGCCTAGATCTCAGCATGTTATTATTCAGCTAACCAGGAGTAGAGAAAGTTGTTGTTGCAATTGAATTTATTCCTAGACACTATTAATATGAGTATGAAAGTGAGTTCTGCTGCTGACTTCTGTGTTTGTTTCTTTGCTTAAGAGGGTTTTGCTGACTGTGAAGGAAGTGGTGGCAAATGTCTCACAATTAGACTTTTTTGTCCTTGGAGAGTAACATAACTGTGGAGAGATTTTTCCCTTCTCTTGGCTTCTGCCTTCCCAATTTTTTGTAAATCTCTATTGTTTCATGGATAGCCTCAGCTTAAAAATTAATCTGTGTAGTGTTATCCAGAAAGAGTCTGCTTTTTAAGCCTGAGAAAGTTCTAAAATTAAATGAAATGCACTTTTTGCATCAAGTTAATGACTCCTTTTTTTCCTTATGATTTTGGGTGTTATGACCACCATTCCATCTTTTGTGTAACAGAGTTTGTTTGAATTTATTTGCAAATGCTAAGGATGCATATTTATGCTGCTTTTCATGTGCAACATTTATGCTGTTTTATGTAGATATTTATTATCCTGTTTCTCTAAAACTTGACTTGATATTCAGGTTCAAGTGGACATACAAATGTTAAGAGAAACACAATAGAAACTGCAACTATCATGTGATCCCCCAGTGAATTCCTTCAGAGATGCGCTTTTTGCGGTACTTTGATGCAAAAATTCTCTCTAACCATATCTTGGCTGCTTCAGGCATGCTGTTATTAATGCTGGGGAAATCTACATTTTAGCAAATGCCAAAAAATATCTGCCTTTGTCAGGCTATACGTGTAAAAAGAGAGATCAAGAAACAGCAAAATCAGTTAGAGATGCGGACAAAAATTAATATAAAAGTGAGAAGATACAGAGGCTAAGTGATCTCTCAATTCATCTCCGAGATGGAGAGGAAGTATGAGCAAAATGCTTTTCATTTTTTAGGAATCTCTGGCATGATCTCCACTTCTGCTTTTGCTACAAGCAGTAAACGTTGCTTTCGTTGAAATGCTGCCATTATCATTTAATCATCAAGTCTGTAAAGTGCTGTGCCCACTCAGCACAGAGATCATTCCTTGGCCTAGAGACAAACCGTTTAAGCGGTGGCAGTATTTCATTCTTTCAAATAAAATCCTTTTCCAAGAAATGAACTGGTGAAATGTTTCAGTTAAGAAATATTCCCACAGCATTTTGTTTGGCTGTGGGTTGTATGAAAACGACCCCAAAATGTCTGATGTTTTGCTAAGTGACACTAATGCGTTCCACCCCTGTTGCCTTTCTGAAAGTTCACCTACTGAACTGCTGTGCTCAGGTCACACGCAACCCTTCACCAAGGGAAAAAGCAGTAGTTTAGTATTCCACAGTGAGATATGTCTAAATCGCATTTTGTAAGGATTATGTCAACTAAATACACATAATGGCAATTGAAAGAACGTGGCAGTGACTTTTTGAGAAACCTGTATACAACTCTGTCATCGTTGTGGAAGAGAGATGAACATCTGCTATTTCTCTTCCATTTGCAATTCAGAGTATAGTGCTGTTTAAAAGCATTTTACTTCACAATAGAGGCTTTCTCCTGAAAACAAAACCCCTTCCCATTCCCTTAATTACTTTACTTTGCAGAGTAGTCTTAGAACACGTGGACTGGGTTCCTTTCAGGGGTCCCAGAAGGTCCACAGGACCAGACTAGAGTTCATCATAGTAAAATTCTCTTAGGTGCTCGCTTTGGGGCATCAACCTCTTTGTTGCCTGAATTCTTTCTGTTGACAACCCTGCTTGCTTTTGTAGGCACACCTCGTGTCATCTGAGATCTACCCTTTTATCCCCCCAGTCACTCTGTATACCTTTCGTACCTAATTTTTAAGGGGTTTAGGTTTACCTCCTTTTTGATGTACTTAAAGGAAACCTTTGTTCTTTTAATAAGTGAGATGGGGAGGTGTTGCCTCAACTTAAGTAGATTTTTCACTTTGAAAGCACATTTTTGTCTGATATCCAGTCGATAGCTTTAGTAAACCTGATTTTATTTATTCATCTCAACAGGAAAAATATTCATGTTTGATATCACAAGAGTTAGCGATCTATCTAGGCATCTGAAAGCAGAATGAAGCTTTATCATTTTGGAAAAGTATTAGTGATGGAGAGCTTTACAATAAAGCAAGTGAAATGGCTTTTAAGGTCTGGCCTGATTCAAAGGGCTAAATGACTTCTTCTTACAAAGTCAGCTTTAATAGTACATTTTTAATTAATCTCTCATATCCATGTATGTATAGGAAAAAAATTCATTTAAATGGTAATGGTTTCTGTATGCTGTTCTCCCCATATTTGAAACCTCCATGCCTGTGTTCATTTGCATTTATTCATGGACCACTGAATGAAGAGTGTTCCTGGCCTTGCTTTTGCGATGCTCATAAAACATGAAGGAAGCTTCCTTTTAAATCAGTATAATGGTTTAATGAAACCCGTGCTTCACAACTTCACTCAGACACCTGCATTAGCCAGGAAGAAATCTTTTTATCCCTAGTAACTGGTTATATATAGACTATGTTCATTTCTTCAGAAAGATCAGAAATTGTCTTCAGGTAGAAGTAATGTTTCATCAGAAGGAACAAGTAGAACCACTAATTGCCTTTCTGAGGTACCTTAGTGCCTCCTGCTCTCTTATGTTCCCTGATGTCCTCAGAAGCACCACAAGCTATGGCAAACGTTCCTCTCCTCAGGAGCTGGCATTTGTCTGCATTACAGTTCATTTTATAAAAGATTTGGCAGCATTATTTACCATTTATTTGTGTCTTGGCGTCTCCAAGGGATTGTGTAGGGAAGAAGATGATGCATAAGGAAAGAGTTGCAGGTACCTGTGTTGGGCAAGGCAAGTTCAGGTCTGTGTCTGTACCTAATCTATGTAAGAACATGAATCTCATCTTCTGTAGTTCAGGCTGGGGGACTGTCACCAGCAGGCTATAGGCTGTGATCTGCCTTTTCTCGTGGATGGCAATATATAAACAAGAATAAACTTACTGGCTCTTTGTCTTTAGTAACAACTGCAATTCCTGTTTGTATGATTTGGTTTGGGTTAGGTTTTTTTGGGGTAGGCTTTTCCTGTTAGTCCACTGACTACTAGTTGGAGTCTGGACAGCTGGGTAGGTTCAGGAGTTTCTCATCTATCTAAGACATTTCTAGGACTCAGTGATGATAATGATGAAGGGAATTAAAGAAATCTTAATTATGATAGCATCAGCTAATACATTTTAAAAATTAATTAAGCATTTGTTATAATGGAAGAGAGCATGTGTGATAAGCAACAACACAAATAAAACCATGGGTGTAGAATTAAGTTGACTAAATACATCAGGTTTTTTTGTCAGAGGTCACTAAATCTGAGCAATTTTTTTTCATGTTCAAAGTGTTTGTCTTCAGTTTTCTTCATGCACCCAAGAACAACATTTCCAGCCAAGCCTCTAAAGATAAAATATCCTAGATTTTACGTATGCTTTGCTTGTAATAACAAATAATCTCAGTACTGAGCCAGAACTTCAGATGCCTTAAATCAACACAGACTTCAATAAAACTGTGTTGATTTACTTTTTTTTTTTTTGCTATTAGATGTTTATGTAGAGGAAGCCAAGAAAAATTACTGGCCTACAGAAATTTAACACATTACCAAGTTACCAATATGTCAGAGTATTTCTTTGGAGCAGATTCCTCTGATTAGCAATAGGATATAATTAATTTTGCAGTTTTAATTTGTGGTAAATAAAGTGAAAATGACCACTTAATATAACATTTCTTAAAACCATTTTGTGTGACTAGCACATCAAAGAGAAGTCATGCAATGACAAGATTTTTGTTCAAATCCTGGTGTGTGTGTCTGTGTATAAGGGATGTGTCAGTACAATCTAAGATTTTGTTTATTTATAGTTTGCATTGATAGTCTCACTGTCCTTTGTGCTCTGCTTCTTGCACATCATGCATGGTCTTTTACAGTCAACAAATATGAAAATACCTTATGAAAGAGTGGGTTGGTGTTCCTGAGAACAAGAGAAAATTGTAGAAGGATATTAAACAGTATCAAAATTGGTGGGACCTTAATATTCTCAATGTATATTGTATTTCTCAGGGAGAGAAGTATAAGTATTTGAATTCTCTCACTGGCTTCTTCAGATGCATGAGATCGCATGTACATGGTCCAAGTGTAGCTACTAAGGGCAGTGCAGTACATGTATAACCTTTCACGATGCAATAAATGTTTGACTTAATTCATGCTTTATTTGTAATTTACTGCTCTGACATTTTTCAGCTACCTCAATTTTATTTATGGGGGTTTTTTTTGTGCTTGAAATTTTCTCTTGCTTAGAAACTGAAGCATTAGCACACGTAATTAGTTGTTTCCTAAGTGTTATTTTAATTTAAATAAAGAATAACTGATAAAGAAGCAAATTACAACAGTCCCTGGACATGTATTCGTAATGAATATGGGAAGCTGATGTGACTGAAAGTGTAGTGAAAGGTTTAAAATGGATAGGAGAAATAAAACCTTATGGACCAAAATAGTTGAATTATTCCTATTTCATCCATTTCTTTAATGAATATGTTGGTTTCTAAATCTGGAGAGAAGTAGTGTCTTGCACCAGACAGATTAAATACTAGTTGGACCCGGCATTATTTATTCATTGTGAGATTGTGGGGGAAATCTTGCTTTTTAAAATTTCTTCACTGTATCTTACTTTCCCAGGTACTTTCATAGCCAGTTCAAACCTCTGCATGTAAAATTATTTTCTTGTGTTTTCACCCTAGACCTTCGGTTCTGCTTCATGTAGGAATGCCCAGGTACTTAGCAAAGGAGGCTCTTTCCCTCTGCCCTACTGCCACCACAAAAAAATTACATTTAGGGAAAATTAGGTATTTTGAGAGGCTTGTAATTACAGTAGCTGGAGTCTGGCCAGGTCAGTCAGATTAACACGGCTAAACAACCTCAGTGATCATAAGTGGTCATTAGTTTAGTTTTTCTTCTTATCTGAAAGACAGAGCCTCCTGTAGCACAGTGCCCTCTGCTATCAAACTCCATGTTTAGTCTAAGTTTTATCGTATCTCTTTGTGGTCTAAATAGAAGTTTATTTTATGAACCAGTTTTGAATTATCTTAAAATGGCACTAATTACATAACTATTATTAATGTTTTCTCATATGGAAGATGATGTTTAGTGAAGTCTATAGCAAAGAATGTTGGCAAACTTCAGATATTTCCTGTTTAAAAAGCTCTCTGTGCAAAAGAGCTTGCTCAGTTTTTATTCCTGATTCTCAGGATTATATTAAACAGACAGTATGTTTCTTAGAGTTGACTTCAAAACCAATCCAAAATAACAATAATTATAGATTTTACTTATCTGGGTAGTGTCATCCAGTTGAGATCAAATGTTTTCTGTTAAGAACTGCTGGTTAACAAATGTGATATTTCTCTGAAATTGAGTTGGAGGCATTTTTCTGCTTCCTTTTATTTTCTCAATATCTGGAATTCGGGCTGAATTCATGTCACTTCATTTTTCCTGCTGCTGCAACTTTTCTGTCCCAAATGGGGAACTCAACATCTACAACTTGCACAAACTTGTTTTGTGGAGGGATTGTAAATATGCTGGACTACGCTGACCTTTTCAGTAGACCGTCCCTTGATTGGTAGCCAGTCCACCTCTCCCCCACAGGTTAATGAAGCTGTAAATAGGGAGAACTGAAATGGCAAGCCAATCAAAAAGGTCAGAGTAGTATAGCACACCACTACAGCTGACAAAATATATGAGGCATTAAAATTTGGATACTTCATTCCTAGTGACAAAGATTGTAATGAGAGCAGAAAAGAAAGCTCCGTAAATCCCTTCACATCATATGGAATGTAATGTGGATGGGAAACGATGCAAGCCTGCCATAGCTGAACTCCAAGACGAATGTTTTAAATCTCTTCATATATTTCAGGGACCATATAATACCAAAGTTAGGTAAAAACCCATGTTGCTTGCTGTAGGAATACGTTCCTTAATGTTCTAGCTATCTGTATGCACAAAATGTGCAAATATATTCTCTCATACTAACATCACTTTTCCAAAGGAGAGTGTAGATTGGGAAGGCTATGAAAGAGAAAACAGGAATAGAAAGCTGCTCAGGCTTTATTAGAATATATGAACATGAGAATGTCAGAACAGACTCAGTCATATGGAATAACTGAATAAGCTCCTTTCAACTGTGTTGGTACGGTATCATATTTCTCCAATTACATTCATAAGTTTTAAATTAATAAAAATCTTGTAAAACACAGAAGGGTACTGCATGTAGCTGCTGCTTAGCTGAATGGCTTGCTGTAGTCAAATTTAAACCATTGTTCAAAAAATACTCTCTAAATTTTGTCCCTGTGAGGTAGCACACAACAGTGAAGTCAGCAGAGATGATGGTCACTGAAAATTTTCTTTTAACCCCAAACCATTTTCTGAACACTGACGTTGTTTATTATCTGATGTAGAGACATCTCGTGCTGGTGTTTTACCCAAGAAGTGTATTCCCTTTGTTTTGAAACATTTCCCTGTCATGCTGGCAACCCATATCGCTTCAGGAGCATAAAATCTTAAGTGTATTTCCCAAGCAGTTTAAAGCACTTTGATACAAAATTCATGCTACCTGGTGTAAAGTAAGCGTAGCTGGGGAGAGCTCCTTGTAAGAAGAGTATGAGTGGTTACTGTGTCCATGGACTGTAATGCAGCTTTGAGTTTGTTAAATTCTCTCTCTTCTACAAAGACTGGCAGAGTATTTGCTCACAGAGGAGGAACTTACAGTGGCTTGGCCCGGTCCTGGGGCTGATTTATGGTAGATATATTGCTCTGTGCTTGCAGTATAAGCATGTACAGTTAAATGTGGCTTTGACAAATGACTTGGTTTCTCTGGACTCGGAAGGAGCCTCCAGCCCCAGCCTGGCGGACCCCTCTACTCCACTGGATTTCCAGGCTGGCGGGATGAGTTACAGGGACCTGTGCCAAGAGGTGCCTTCTGCTGCATTTTATCACTGACTCTAATCCAGCTGTCTGAAACAGTGCCAAGCTAATTAGCTGTTTCAGTGCCTGTTATATCAGGAGCCCAAATAAGCCCAGAGAGGTCATGTTTCGAACTGGAGCGAAGCCTTTTCATTCATCTCTCTGTTTATGCAGGCCCAAGACGATTCCCATATGGGACAAATCCCAATTAATGCCTCCTATTTAAACTTGTCCTGACATATTTTAGAATGTTCACCAATTAACAGTAGCATTAAGTTATGAACTACTCTAGGTGAGGGTGCCAGTGGAGACAAAGACCCCCTGTTTTTCTTAAGATTGTCTAATCTAATTTTCACTTGGCTAATACAAGAAAACTGAAGAAAAGATCTACTGAAACAACATCACAGCATTATTAAACTGGAGAATTTATTATTGCCAAAACTCACTACATATAAACCCAATCTCTGTCCTAATCCATCCCTTACTTTCAAATCCCAAGTGCAACTACTGAGGTTAAGAGCAGGCAGGAAAGAAAAATAATATTATGGTGATAAATACAAGGGAAAAGAACAGTGAAAATAAATATTATCATTTGTGAATAGCTGCTTTCTCAGTTATGTAAGCTTAACCTAAATAGCAAGGCAGCTGGCTCACACACATGAGACTGTAGGCAATGAAATTACAATGTCTGTCAAGATTTCCATGATATCTACCTTAAATAATGGCAAAAATGAAAACCACAAAGTGATATTTTTAGCACTCTCAGTTCATGAATTTAGATCTTGACTATGAAAGCCAAGTCCATTTCTTCAGTTGCTTCAAATTAACTCTCTTTTGCCAGTGCACTTTGCGTAATTCAAATCTTTCATAAAATTTCCAGGGAAAAGCAGTTGGACTGTTCTCTGTGTCCTGTTGATGAAGCAAAGGAACCTCAGAGAATAATGATATTTATGGATGTATGCATTACCAAGGGTCTCATTTAGAGAGCTGTATTATTTCAGGAGCATGTGACTGAAGAATAAGTACAAAAGAAAATCAGGATAATTTCTGTTTCTTTTCAGTCTCTTAGAATGACAATGTAAGTGATCATTTAACTTTGGGTATTGTCACTGTAATACCTACATAAACTCCCTGTGACAGTAGACCCCAACAATGGAGCAAAGCTTCACAAGACATCAGACAGGTGAGGTAATGAAAGCAATCCAAAATACTGACTGAAAAAATGCAAAATGCGCACATATTTGAGACCTTTTCTGGCTGAGAATTCCATGGATCATTTAGATTAACAATTTTACCAGGTTAAGCCCATATTTTTTTTTAATAAAGGCTTGTTACAGTGCACAGATAGGTGGACAGGCTTGGTGAGAACAGAAAACTGGGACTTCCTAAAGCTTTTTCAGGTGGTGGAAGGGAAGAGTGATTTGAGGCAGAGCTAAATAATAGGAAATTAAATGACAACAAACTCTGATCCACAGATCTTTCAAAAATCTACATTTCTGTATTTTTTTCATAAATACTTAATATGTGGGGTTTTGATGATCAGCTCATCCTATGGAAATATTAAAACTTTAAATGCAGCCATTGTGAATTGTTTTCTACAAATGTTCTGACTTATTGCTATTGCAACCTCCCACAACATGCTGGACACCCTTCTTTGGATGAATCCTAGGACATGGTTGGTTTTCTGGGACGCAAGCACACATTCCTGAGTAATGCCGAACTTCTTGTCAGCCAACACCCCAGGTCTTTTTTCCTCAGGGCTTCTCTCAGTCCATTCTCTGCCCAACCTGTGTTTGTACTTGGGATTGCCCTGTCCCAGGGGCAGCACATTGGACTTGGCCTTGTTGAATTTCACAAGGTTCCTTGAGTGCCTGCTTCTAGAGCTTCTACATGTCCTTCTGGATGGCATTTAATCCCTGTCATGTCAACTGCACTGCTTGGCTTCATGTCACCTGAAAACTTGCTGAGGATGCACTTCATCCCACTGTCTGTGTCACTGATAAAGATATTAAAGTGTACTGGTCCCAGTTTGGACCTCTGAGGGTCACCACTTGTTACCCATTTCCAGGTAGAAATTGAGCCATTGACTACTACTCTCTGTATGCAACCATCCAACCAATTCCTCATCCACCAAACAGTTCATCCACAAAATCCATTTCTCTCTGTTGGAACTCTGGGTTTAGATAATTTCAGTCTTCCAGGTCTGACAGCTAATGATTTTCAAAACCCGCCTGCACTTTACCTGAGGCCTTGGGAAAGGCCTCCCAAGTTATGTGATAACACTGAGATTGTTGCTGTGTAATTAAAGTTGTGTCACTGGGTGGAATATGTGGAAATGTAGAGAATTTAGGTTTATGGAATATAGTAATATATATGTTACAATGTGGAGGATTTTGGGTGTGGATTTTTTACTTCTTCCTTCTTCTTTCTTCTTCACAAACCTAGGTGTTCTATTATTGGGTCAGAAGTCCCGCAATGCGGACCATGAATAGTTAGTTATTGGGTTATAAGTAAAAACACACTACTTGGCAATTCATAATTGGGTAAATTGGGTTTTAAATAACCTTGAAAGGTACAACTCGGGGCCATTTTCCACCCTGTTAACTAAGAGGCACAGTCCATGCAGCTGTACCATAGATAAGAAAATAATAAACATCAAATTAGAAGAAAAGCCTGGCGTCCTCTGCGCTTTTATCCAAACTCAGAGTAAAAGGACTCTCAAAACCAATGAAAAAACTCAGAGAGAAACCAAGTTTCCTCCAATTTAGACGCTGTGGAGGACCAACGTCAAAGGCTTTATAGAAGTAAACATAAATGACATCCATAGCTCTTCCCTTGTCCACTGAGGTAGACATCATAGAATGTCTAATTCTGTTATGTCTATCACCACTAAATTGGTCAGGTGAGACTTGGTCTTGGTAAAACTGAGCTGGCTGTCTTGAAACACCTCCCTGTCCTCCATGTGCCTCAGCACAGCTTCTAGGAGGATCTGTTCCATGATCTTCTCTGGCATAGAGATGAGGCTGAAAAGTCAGTAGTTCCCAGAGTTCTCCTTTTTAACTCTTTTCTAAAATGGGTACAATATTTTCCTTTTTCTATGACTTCATCTGAATGGTATTTTTTAAATAGAGGTTGACAGTGAAGATTGCGGGGAAAAAAGTAGTTGAGTAAGTAATTCCGTTTCCTCCTCATCTGTATTTACTAGTTTGCCAGCCTTCCTCATCTAATGAGTACGCCTTCTCTGACCTTCCCTTTCTGGCTCACACACCTGTAAAAGCCCTTTTTATTATTCTTTGCATCTATTGCAAGTTCAGTTCCATTCATCAGGCTTTCCTGATCCCATCCTTACACAACTGGGCTGCACCTCTACCCCCTTCCTATGATGTTCCTGCTTCCACTGCCCGTGCACTTCCCTTTTGCCTTTTAGTTTGACTTTGACTCATCCATACCATGCGTCTCTTGTCTTTCTTTCCTGATTTCTTGCACCAGGGGATTGAGAGCTCTTGGACTCTATGGAAAATGCCTTAAAGTTGTACCAGCTCTGTTCTGCTCCCTTGTCCCTGAAGGACGTTTCCCGGGGGATTGTACTGTCTAACCCCTTGAAGAGCTGGAAGTTTGCTCTTCTAAAATTCAGGGTCCTGACTTCAGTTTTTGCCTGACCTTTAGGATTAAAAACTCCAATTGCTTAAGCACAGTGTGCACTAGAGTCTGTTATTGGCTCTGGATAACTGAAAGTGCTGCTTGGATGCTCTGTAAGAAAGAGAGAATCAGAAATCCTGATCCAGGAATTGATTTTGCTGTGCCTGTAGATGCTGCCATACTCTGCTCTTCCTGCTTCTCTGTCATTAAATGTTTTGAGTGCTCGTTTCCTGTCTGTGTGTACTTGACTGGTAATGAGTTTCTTCTAAGCCTGAACTTCTCTGCGTACTTTTCCAAACATTGAGTAAGCCTAAGGTCCATTATGTAATTTTGTGAATAAATATTTCTTTTTAAATTCTATGCCCACAATTAATTAATTTTATAAGAGAAGAAAAGACTCTACAACCGAACACTAGTGTGAGTTTGATATCATTCTCCACACTGATATGCAAGGCAGAGCCTTGTTCCCAGCTCAGGACTTTTGGGGAGGCTAAGAAAAGTATAGCTGAATGTCAACAGTTTCGTCTGTATAGCAGAACTGGTTCAGTGACTACAAAAACTGCAAACTAACAAAATAATAGGTAGCTGCTTTAAAATAATCAGTTGTCATGTGTAAGTTTGAAAGTACACCAGAAGAAATTATTAGGCGTCAGAACTCAAATGAAATTATTTCTTCCATCCTCAGAGAGGGATTGCTGCCTCAGTCAGGCGTAGTATTACAGAAGGTTATCACCACAGCTAGTCAAACTGGACTGAGCCACTCCAGCTTTTTAAGACAAAAAAGAAGATAAATCAGAGCACTGTGGGCATTGCTGAAGCTATGGTTTGAAGCTACAAACATGGTTTGTACCACAACCACAGAAAAAGTACAAAATTGCTAACACAAGGCCATGAGATGAAACTGCACCTCTGACGTCATAGAACATGGTATGCTGCAAATCACTGCAGGATTCAGTGAGATTCCTTTCAAGCTACCTGAGGAAAATTAACCTTTTCCTTAGGGCTCTAACAATGCCCCATGTAAACAACTGCAACCTGAACTTACTTTCCCAGAGTAGCATGTTTTGCCTGTGGATGAGAACACAGCCTGCAAAAATTTATAGTATTTCTGTTTCTAACCTACCACCAGAACAGCCAAATACCACTTAATTGGACCTGGGTTCTACAACCTCTGTTACCTGTATCTGTTGGTTTTCAGTCTTTCAGTGATTTCCCTTTTACTGAGCCCAAGCTACATCTCATGAACTAGTAAGAGGAGACATTTCTGTTTGCCATTGCCAGTATGCAAGTATGGATATCATTACCTTGCATACGTGTTGAGACCTATATGGTGAACATCACTGCTTCTGCAGGCATCAGTATCAGTCAGAAACATCCATGTAATTAGGGTGCATCTCTTCTGTACCATCCATAATTACTAAAAGGCTGCCCTTTATTTCAGCTTTTGCAAGAGATGCAAGCACTGATCTATTTGATACAGTAAAAAGTTTGACCGCAAGATTAAAATTTGACTTTGTACAAAAGAAATTGCTCCACCCATCACTTTCATTGAGAAATGCTCTAAAACTAGAGTTTAGAGAAGTACTTTATAATTAAATTAATGGAGACACCGAATGACTTCATGGGTCTAACGCAATTAATGACAATACTGGCAAAAGTAATTTCTAACTGAACTTAAGGGAGCAAAAGAACATCATTGTGGTTAAAAGTTATCTGCTCATATGTCTAAATACTTGTACAACTTTATGGTAAAAAAGGTTCTTCTACTGATTATAGACACATTAAATTAAAAATCATCTTAATAAGTGACACAGAAGCCTAACAGATGTCAGTTAATGACCATGATAAACTCTTACGCTTGAAATTGTGATATAGGGAGCTCGGCTGTTTTGTAAGGGTAGTGTCCATAGTTCTTCAGTAACCAGGGTATCCAAGTAGTGATGCTGTATTTTAAATAGCTCACCAGGTATATTTGATATGACCAGCAGGAAAGGTATTATTTTCTTGTCACATGAACTTTCTAGCAGGTTTAAGATCTGATCCTCTGGGACAATTCAGTCACCAAAGATCTTTACCCAAGGAACTTTTAGAATTATTAGGGTTTTGTTTTCTTTTGGTTTTTTCTCATTGTGGTGTAAAAAAATGTTTTCCTAGCTAATCTGTGTAAGTTCTGGATCAAATTGCTTCATCCATGAGAAGACAGTGAAACCCCAGATAGTAGTCTGGGAGATGGTTAGAATCTTCTCATATACCCACAGAACCTGTGTCACCAACAATGGTTGTTAATAGCTCACACTTAGAGTCTCATCACCCCGAGTCTTTGGAGGAGCAATTTGCACTGTATTGGCACCAAGCAATGAGACAAAGAAATATCTGCTTCTGTACAAACTGCAAGGGAAATGAACTTGTTTTGGTGCAGGTTTATATATGTATCACCACCATTTGATAAGATTATTATGCAAGGGATTGTATGAGTGGGAATGCAACTGCCTAATGCAATTCAAGATAGTTTTCCTGTGCGTATGAAAATGAATACAAAGTGCATCCTGAACTCGTGATAGTTGACAAGTTGGTATTCTCACTAGACATCCATGTGGAGGCAGCTGAACAGGTCACAAGCGCACCGATGTATTTTAAATGCAAAAAATGTCAGGCTGCTTGCTTCTATGTCTTATTTTAAAATAAATAATAAATACATTGTTTTACTTTCTGACAGCCTAAGAATCCAAACACCATGTTCAGTCAGCTGACAGACTTTTAAGCTAATTATCCTTATTATTATCTATTCTCAGCAACCTATTACTAAAGAGGAACTACAGATTAAAAAACTGGTGCCTGGCTCACAATAACCATCAAGGATATCATGCTTGTGGCCAAATCCAAATATTAAAGCTGAAGATGCTCCATATGTTTTTTATAACTTTCCACGTTTGCAGTGCAGCAAAATAGTCCCATAAATTACAGTATAATCTGTCCATTTACTGGATTCAGCATGAGAAAAGCTCTGTCTTGTCCACCTGTGCTGTAGTTATTATGCTTAGTTCTCTTACCTTGATCCTCTGTTGTATGGGTAGAATTAACAGATAGAATTTTTTTTTTTTAATTTTACAAGAGTCAATGTTCTAATTAAGAAATATTGTGTAAGTCCATCAGTATGTTTTCCCCAAACTCAGATTAAAAAAAAAAAAAAAAGAAATAGCAAAAAATACAAAACATGCAGTTAAAGATCTTAGAGTTGAGTGTAATCCACCAGTAGTTTTTCAAAAAGGAGAACTGAGAGTCCTGATTGTCTTCTGCAACTGTACATCAAAGGTCCTTTTGCTGTCTTATGGACTATTATAAAATGTCTTCTGTTTTGAACCTACTTCCTAAGTACAATATGATTTTTTTCTGTATTAGCTATCTATGATTAGAGTAAGAAAATTACTTTTAGCTTCACATTCTTCAAGATCTGCCTTGAGCATACAGCATGACATTGCTCAATCCATCATATTACTGGATCACCTGTTCCGAAAGTCCCGAATTAGGGTTTAGTATTATGTCACTGTCGTCAACAATTAGTTTATCTGCAACCTTTTTACTAATTATATAAGCAGAGTACTGAAAAATCTCCCTTTCCTGCTGTGCCCTCATAACAGTGTGATTTCTTTGTTTGTTTAAGGGTGGGGTATAATGCAGTGTTGGTGCTGGGTGACAGTTCTGATGTTCATGCTCCAAGGCAAGTAGAGATGCAAAGACTCCCTGCTGAGATGCTCTTTCTCAGGTTTTGCCCTGACTCTTCTCTGTGCTCCAACCACAGATGTCTTTTTTATACTTAAAGAATGTATTTCTCAAAGCTTGTGCTTGTGAAAATATAGCACTGCTCAAAGCTGGAAAGAGAAATATATAATTTCAAATACGCCTTTAAGAATGTCAGAGGGAAGTTTGAACATCATTAATCTGTAGCTGCTGAGAGACTCTGTTCTTCTGAGCT
This sequence comes from Rhagologus leucostigma, assembly GCA_013397725.1. Classification (NCBI taxonomy): domain Eukaryota; kingdom Metazoa; phylum Chordata; class Aves; order Passeriformes; genus Rhagologus; species Rhagologus leucostigma. Next base: position 1,222,985 of record VZTD01005605.1, on the reverse strand, counting down.
TCTCCAGGCTGATCTTCCAGAGGGTCCTGCCATGCACAGGGTGTGAAGAGAAACATCTGCTAGGGGAGGCACCAGAAAGATGTTACAAATACAAATATAATCAGAACAGAACTCAGGTTGATGCTGAAGAATCTGTAGATTTATGAGTGTGTCTTGAATTTTTCCCTAGGTGTAGTAGGTGACACACAGCCACACAACCTTTACCACCTTGTCACCTTGTCTCCTTGTCTCCACATTTCCTGGCCACATCAACAGCTGCCTTGCTGAGGAGGTTGAGAGGAAATGTGAGGGAGATGTGGGGAGGCAGGATTTGAAGGCAATTCAGTTTTAGGATGCCTTCAGCTGACCTTGAAAACACCCTCAAACTTTTCTGAGGAAATTTCATGAGAAATACCTCAAAGAAATTCTCTACTATGCACTTCTGAGTGATGGATTTCAAAGAGACTGACAGGTCGATTCTTGCTATGTGTGTTGTGCATATATGTGTGTGTGCCTGTTGAATAGATTATCCTTCCAGTCATAGGAGAAGAAAGACTGCTAGTCAACATGTCTATTAACAGATGTGAAGTTGCAGTTTACATATCTTCATGTCTACAAAATTGAGAGAAATGCAGCTCTGTTAATTAAAAATTCAAAGTGAAACATGTATTTTGTGGCATCTCTGCTTCATGTGGGTTTGAGGGATTTTTTTTCTTCCTTTTTTATTATTTATTATTTAAGTTTTATAGAAGCTTGACTGTGTACTGAGTCTAAAGCACACTAATTTGGTTATTAGCATGTGCATCAAGCAATCTCACTGCACTCATTCAGAAAATAGGAATTAAGATGATTTGACAGCCCTCCAATTTTGCTTTCAATGCTATCGATTCCTTTCATCAAGGCTGTGCTCTTCTGTGCTCAATCATGCAAAAGGGAATGATGGCACACTTGCTCTAATCAAATTTCATTGTACATTCACTGCATGTAATAATAAATTTGGCTATCCAGATCAATTTTGGCCCAATTTCCTCTCATGGGATGCAATTCAATGATTGCTTTTTTATTTTTCTTTTAAGGACCATTGTTTGATCCATATAGGGCTCTTTTTTTTTTCCCTTTTTAATCCCCAAAATATTGACTAAAATGAGCTTCAGTGGTATTCTATACTTTGTTAATGATCGCTTTGGGAAAATGCATGTGCTTGATTTTGATAGGTCTGAGGTTGCTACATGGTACATAATGAGAGGGATTTTTGTAATGGCTTTCGAAGCACTCAGTATGTTCCTAGAGCCTTCTTGAATGAACAGTTTAAATACAAATACTTCCATAAAGTGTACAGTTCCATAGAACATGCAAATGCCAAGAACTTATTGCATACTTTTCTAAGCGGAATTGCAATGCATCTCAATATTTTCTTCAGTAACCTCATAACGGGATCATTATTTGACAGCAAACATTGCAAATGAGGTCAGTGGACTTCTTGTATTTTCTTTCCCATAGAAATTAGAGGGGAAAGAGATCTCTTAGGTCAGCTAGTTCCTTCTCTGCCTCTTCATCAGTTCAAAGGGCCACATTACTGTTGCAAACCTGTGTTTGGGAAAAGGCAATACTGCGCCTGCCTATTAGCAGATATTGCTGGTGAATATGAAATAAGAAAAAAAACTTTCACTGTCTTGTGGTGACTGAAAAAAGCATCCAAAATCTCTTGGAAGTGAGGAGGGAGAATAATTAAGGGCGAAGGCTTGTTAACTCTGTAGTCAGAGCACAGGCTGATCCAAATGGAAAATAATGCAAATAACACCTCTGTGGAGCTGGAAGAGTTGATCTTGGATTAAAGATCTGAGGCTTACAACTAAGCTTCGTTTAGCATATAATGACACAACAGTTACATGATCCACAAATGTTTAGCAACTAAATCCATTAATACAGTTGTTAAGTGAAATCCACTTAAGCATATGGATTGTAAATACACGAGTATGGGAAGGAGTCTTAAAGCAGCTGTTCTCAGTGCATTATATAACATTTAGAGCCTAGTTAACTATGGTTGGGAAAATATCACTGTAAATTTGCACAGTGGCAAAGACTCCTATGTGGAACCTGTGGTCTTATTTCCACTTGGTTATAAATCATTATGATATGATTAGCAAAAAACAACGGACAACCTGCTTCCTTAGCTCCAGTTAGGACTAAATAAATCTATCCAGCATGATACAAGACATCTTGAATCTTCGCAGGTGTTATATTGTCTTCTGTTGAACTATGACAGAGTGTTAAGTTCTTAAGTCAGTTCTCAGCAAAAGTGTAACAGAGTTGGAAGTTTCCTTATTTAATGTCAAATTTTAAAAATTTGTTTGAAAAGAAGAAAGCTATAATACAGAACTTTACAGTCATGGTTTTTGTATTCATTTTTCTCCTTTCTCTCTAGAAAATATTTCTTAAAATTCCTTTAAGTTTTAAGCTTCTTTGTTTCAACTGATTACTTTTTTCCCAGTTATGCTATAAGATTGATTGGATCTTGTGGCTCAAACTAACAGAGTTAACTAATAGAGCATACTTTAAGTGACTAGGTAAGAATCTACAAAGATATTTTTATATACGTAGGCACACAACATTTGAAATTATATCTTTAAGACAGTCTTCTCAGTTTGATTTTTGGTTTTTCTTCTCAAAGAAGCTTAAACACCATACTCACGTGTTCTAGACATTAAAAAAAGTTGTAGCTTAAGCTGCAGAAAGGCCTTCCATGATATGTGTCCCCAGTGACGAGTACGAATTAAGATTCTATAGAGTAACATTATCGCATCCATAGGAACTTGACAGATGCATACTTTTCTGCCCTCAAAGTACATGGAGAAAATGCTTCTTTATAAATGATAGGCCTTAAGAAATAATCTGTCTTTTCATTACAGCTGGACAGAAAAGGTAAAAATTAAAAACCTTCCTAGATGTTTTGGATTAGAAAACACATTTTAAGAAATCTTGGACTTTTTATTACAGTACCTTTATGTATTAGTCAAAAAAAAACCCCACAGTAAACAAGTTCAAGTATTAGCAGTGGCACCTTAGGGCTTTGCAGAGCTGCTTGTTTGGAAAAGTAAGTTTACTTTGACAGAATACTTAACAGCATTCGCTAAGCCACAATGAAAGCTATAAGCTATAATGAAACAGGCTTGGCAAGTCTGTCTGAGGATGAGCTTCCTTCTCTGGGCTTAACTCTATTTCAGTGTTCCCATTTATCTCTCCTGTGAATGCAGGCACCCTTCATGGTCTGACAGATATTCTGTCCTTGCCAGGTAGCTGCTCCTTTTAGGCAGTAGCTGCCAAAACAGTTCAGAGATTAATGGGAAAATGTTCGTAAATTTTAGTACAACCTCTCCACTTTCACGGAAAATGTAAGATCTTTGGGATGTTTAAATGCTGTAAAATGTCTTAATTTGTTCAGACACTTGCACAATTATTAATACAGACAGATGTAGGATACACAGACAACAAGCATCTAAATTAGCTTTGAGGGGAATTAATACAAGAAGCTGGCAAAATATTCCCAGTGAATAAATTAGTGTGATGTTTTATTATGATTTCAATACAAGATTACCAAATGCATCTCTTAAACATAGGTCTCAAAAACCTGCAAAAAAGAAAGCTAATATCAAATGATGCAGCAAGGAAATCCAAATGGAAAGCTACACCTATTAGGCTCATAGACATTCCCAAGGTAGGACAACACTTGTCAACCTGAATAAGCCATTAAATGTATTGTTTTTTCCAAGTCTTTAATTACAGTTGGCATTCCTGAGTCTGTGCTGGAGGCAACCATCCTGTTGAAAATAAACCTTTGTGGGAGGAAACAGCAGAGACCATAGCCTAGTTTCTAAAGTGCTTCTAAATCACGTTAGCAGGAGAAAAAAACTGTTCAACATTGCGTGATTTACACACATAAGTCCAGCCTCAGCTGAACACTATGCTCTGTGGGTTTGTAACACCTCCCAGATCAACAGTGCCTGTGGAGTTCAGCTCCTGTCACCACCACTTGGTAGCACCCAAATCTCTGCAAAACTGACTCTGTGGGTCTCAAATGGAAATTCCCTGTTCTCATAGCCCATAACTCCTTAGCCAAATGGTGATAGCAATAGTTGCCTGAACTGTGGCATCTGATGAGTCCAGTACAGCCACACAAGCTGGAGATGTCATGTCAGCCCTTAAAACGCGAGTCCAGTCATCTAGGTTTGATTTCATCACTGTAACTAAAAGGGAAAATGCTGATTTTCCCATTACTTCAACTTCTCCAGCTCATTCTTCAGCATGTGTTTGAATCTCCCTGTGCTTCTACTCCTGCACCCACAACTCCCATCACCTTTGCTTCTGGCTTTTGGCGGGCACTTGGGCTATTTCGTTTCCCCAAACAGAAAACCAGAAAGCTATGACACACTTTGGACAGCGTTGCATGCTGGAATACACTAGATCTTATTTGAATTTTTACAGTTAAGCCTCTTCTCTGGTTGAAACTTGTCACAGTTCCCTTCAAAGACTGAATTAGTTCATGCCTGCACTCAGACAGCAGCTGCTGTCTTTAATGCGAGCCACGAGTCTGTGTGACATCTGTAATCTGTATATGCTTATGTAGCTCAGGGCTGTCATATGAAAATGCCAGGTTGGTGCTGTGTCACCTCTTCAGCTGGTCCCTCAGCCTCAGAAGGGGCACACTGGTCGCAGGCTGGCCAAGCCTGGCTTAGTGTCCAGTTCCTTGTTCTTTCTGGACAGGTGTCATCCAGGTTTTTCCAAAAGAGACAGACACTGGTGAATGAGAGGGAGGGCTCAGATCTCTTTCTGAATGTTAGGAATCAGGAAACAGAGGAACAGTGGAGAGGAGGGATGAGAGGAGATTTGAAGCCACGAGGAATCCATAGACAATCCCAGTAAAAAAGCTGTCATAGCAGCACTGGTAGAAAAATGTTGTCCTCTGTGAGTTCAGCTTGTGGACACCGATATGCTGTGAGTTTGAGTCCCACTCTAAGGGGGCTTTTTAAGTGATATAGGTTAATGGCTGGACTATAAATGTGAAGAGGGTGATCTCTGTTTTAGACTGGAATTAAGCATAATTTTCTTCATCATCTCTGTCTTAACAGACATCAAAAGATATCATACTTGTATTTTTTCTATGTTTTATTTTGTTTAAAAGAAAATGGTAATACTTTATTTTTAGTTTTGCCTTTAACCTAGTTTATATTAAGTGTAAGTGTGTTGGATTAGGCGACCTATATGAGCATGGGGACACGGGCACTTCTCAACTTCTCATTTAGCATAATACTGAGAAAAGTGAGTGGAGTTGTCCAAAAATTAGGATGTTTCGAGAGCAAAAAAGAAAAAATCCCAACAGTGTAGCTTATTACTTTGTTGAGTACTCCAGCATAATCTGTAGTAGAAATATGTTTTGAAAGCAGGTCTTCATACAGCAGGATAAAAAACCAGAGTTGTGGGGGTTTTGATATTGCAACTTCTACCTCCAGTTCATTTTAAAAGAGAAATGTTTCGCTGAAGACTGTAGCTTTATTTTATCAAATAATAATTTAGCAAAATTAATTGATACAATGCATTTTGGTGTGATTCTTAATCTATAAGAATGTCTGTCCTTTTCCATTGCTCAATATTTTTTTTTGTGGCATACTTAATTTTAGATCCGTGACCTATGATCTTTAATAGACTTTCTGACAATAATGATTAGGATAGTGGATATGAGGTATCAAATTATCAATAACCTCCTTCTCTGAGATAACACTAATGAATCATCATCTGATGGGGATATTCTGTTTAAAACATTGATCATTAACTGATTTACATTTTCTGTAAAAAACCCCTGCATTTCCCTTTCTGCCATTTTTGTAGAAAATATTTTTAAATATGTACTGGTGATTGTTTTTTAGCTTGCGAGGTTTTTTTCCTGAGTTTTCCTTCTTTGTTTTCCTGAAAGCTACAACTGAAAATCCATTGGCTTGCGGTCCCTTATTTCTTCTATAGCTTTTGTTGGAATCAAAACTTTCATATGAAACATTTAAAATGTAGCTTAAATAAGCATAAATGAAACTCCTGTGTTGAACTCGGCCTGTCAATGCATGAGATTTGTACTATTCTCATTATATTCTGGGAACAAATGGACCTTAAGATCACATTAGAAACCTTGATTAAAAAAGTGTGACTAACATAGGCTCCTTAAGGAGTATTGACGTTTAATTTAGCATTTGATATTAGCTATCTAAAGCCACATCAGGAGAAACTAAATATTGCTTTATTCTAAGTAGTTTTCAAAGAAAGAGGAGATTTCACAATTGAAACTTTTGTCATCCTGAATGTCTCAATTAGCATACTTTAACATTCTTTTAAACCTTGAAACATAATTGGAATTGTAATAAAATATTCCACCTTCACTGCCAAATGAAACACTTGCAAGCCTGCTTTAATTTCATTGTCTTTGCCACTGTAACAGATTTGAGAAAGTCTCATTTTAACCAAATTTATCCTCTGCTTCAAACCTGCACAGGATGCATATTAGGGCTACTAACTTTCTGCAAAAAAAAATACCACGATAAGCACAGTCACTTCTGGCATTGTCTTAAACCAGATAATGTCTGTGGACATTCTGTTCTTGCACATTTAGGCAGCAACAGTTTTACCTGCAAATCATACATGAGTTTATTAAACTGAACACTGTTTTTGGGCTGAACATTCCTTTCCGCAAGTTTCACAGGACTGTGCTTTCACATACTTTCTTTAAAAACATCTCATTGTCTCACCACTTCCTTTATGGCTAAGAATTTAATGATTACCACAAAATAATTACTGCCATTTGCCACCCATTTGTGATTCCCATTGAAGTAGGGTTTCTAAAATATGTCATGCGGTGAGCCTGGAGTTAAGCAGAACAAAGGAAGAGAGTGCATGCAGTCGTGGCTTCTTCTGCTCACAGTGATTCCTTGTCATAATAACTCTGTCATAAACCCCACCATAACTGTTGGGTGGTGATCCATCAATGTTATCACAAGGAAGGAGATTACGGATAACCTTGCTGGCCTGAAACACTTGTCCTTTCAGGAACAGAGCTACATGGAGGGGAATCAAGCAATGTTTCACAGAATCATAGAATGGTTTGGGTTGGAAGAGACCCTAAAGATCATCTCATTCCAACCCCCGCGCCATAGGCCACTAGACTAGGTTGCTCAGAAACCCATCTAACCTGGCCTTGAACACTTCCAGGGATGGGGCATCCACAACTTCTTTGGTCAACCTGTGCCAGTGCCTCACCACCTTCACAGTATTTTTTCTTAATCTCTAATCTAAATTTACAAACCTACGCTCCGTCAGTTTGAAGCCATTTCCCCTTGTCCTGTCACTCTATGCTCTTGGAAATAGTCCTTCTCCATCTTTCTTGTGGGCTCCCTTAAGGTGCTGGAAGGCCACAATTAGGTCATTCCTAAGCCTTTTTCTTTTCCAGGATGAGCAAACCCAATTCTCTCAGCCTTTTTGCTGTCATGAGGCTGGGAGCAGATGCTCCATAGAGTGGCTCACCTGCTAAATCTTCCCCTAAAGGAATGGATTTGTTCCTGTTAATTACTAGCTAGAAAGAGTCACAGAGCCCTACCCAAAAGCAAAACTCCTGTTTGCCTTAAGGTTTAGAAAAGAAATATCCCTAGCTCTGTATCAGAAAAAGAAAACTAGATAGAAAATTTGGAAAGAAATCACCCTTTCTCAGGCCATACTCAGTCTCAGTTTGGTGCTATATCCTCAGCATGACAAGGGGGGATGCCACCCCAGAAAAAGAGAGTTTTTATAGAAAGTCAGCCTTCTTTAAAAAAAAAGAAAAACAACAAAACTTCTCTAGAAGCTGCAACTTTAAACCAAGATATTCTCAAGTGGCATATTGGGAAGTACAAAGATAACAGTTTATTCTCCAAGCCATATGGAAGAGTTTTCAGCAGCTGAGGATGGGAAATAGTGTAGAAAATTCTGACAGCCTAAGTAAAGCAAACTAAATCCCTTGCACTTAAACACCATTAGGAAATGCCTGATGCTGGATCACCGGTTTGAGGTGAGAAGGCGGGCTGCATGCTGACACAGGTAATAAATGCAATAAAGCATTTCAGGAGTGATAGGATTAATAATGTAATAGCTGACTTCAGAAGGCTTACTGGCTTTACCTGAGGGGATACTTGTCCCAGATATTGAACCAAGTCAACATTGGCAACTCCATTATTTTTATCATTATTTATATTACCCAAAGAAGCCTTTGTTAAAATTAATTTGTCTTTAAAGAGGACAGAGGGGTTTTAACTAGAAAGGTCCTTACATTTTCTCTTAAGTTTATCCCAGCACACGAGGGGGAAGGATCTGTGGGCTTGGCTATGCACTCTGAAAGGGTGGAAGCCATCTTTAACACGTTGATTCTGTTCGAATAGCATTTTTCCCCATTATCCCAAAGAAAAAACAAAAAAAACCTTCTAAGTATTTTGCTCTATTTTCTTTATATTGCCTACAGTTAAATCATACAGTCAGTAAAACCAATCTTTTTCTCTATAGCTTCCAGTCTGGAAATGCAAATACTGTATGAACTGAACAAATAGAAGGGAATATTTTTGCTGCTTCTTTTTGCTTCTTCCTTCCCACCAAAGGCATGCCAAACAATATTTAACCTCTAGAACCCAACCTGTTGCTATCAACCATGACAGATATCATGTATGCTCTAGTTTTGGCCTGATTAGGCTAGTGATTTCCAGCAAGTCACTGAACTTGTGAAGAAAATGTACAGAATATATGATGAATTTCAATTATAAAATAGGAATCTCTTTTTTCATTTTCAGAGTTAGGCAAATATTTAATTTCAGGTCAAATAAAATTGCAAGTTAATGAAATAGTACAAAGAAAAAGTAATGAAAAGACAGAGAAAAATTTCCAAATGATTGCTTTATAGTAACACTTCACTTTTTATAGTGGACTTACATCCCAAATAAAATTTTAAATAAGGAAAAAATAGCTTTCAGGGTAGCTAAGGAACTGAAAAGCCAAACTGCACAGCCATTGTTAAGCACATACTGTGTTCCTGGAGATGTGTGTGTGTGTGCACAGCTGCACAGACACGGAGTGCATATGCCTGTGTATAAACAGTGGGTATCTGTACATGTGTGTATGCGCATGTGAATGTTTTATAACCGCATTGGCAGGTATGCAGGAAAACCTGAATACAAATTAGCCTTTTCCTAGCACTCTTTATACTGGCTGAACAGCTCTGGGGTTTGGATTAGAAGTGAAATAAGACAGTTTGGGTCTTGTCTTAGAAACAAGTGGATTAAAGTTGAATTTTAAGCTAAAGTAGGTTCAGAATAGCTTTCTCCAAACTGCTGTGTCTGCCTACGAGACAGATTGCTACTGAACATGCCAAGCTGACCTCATTCTCTACTCTGCTGTACAAACTTAAATACTCTGATTTTGGAGCAGAAGTCCTCATCTAGATGAAGGATTACATTTTTCCAGGATATCAGCTTTGTATGAGTCAAGCTGTTTTGATTTTTTTTCTCTGTTGGTCTCCAAAATATTTGAAAAATCCATTCAGACTTGTTGCCCTGCCCTTCTCTTCCTTTTATATTCCCCTCAATTTTCTGTTGAAATCGATGTCTGCTTCTTGTTTGCAGTTTTAGAAGCATTTTACTTCATGCAGTGGCTTTGTTCTCCCAGCACAATTCTGTTTTCTATACCCATTTTACACCCTCACCTTACGCCATGTGGCAAACCTGTGTCCTCCAAGGGTATCTTTAGCAAAGCTTTTTAATTGACTCCTCGTGTCACCCATGTGTCCTACTCAAGATTGTCCAGCAAGTGCTCATGCATCTCACTTCCTCCAGCAGAGCACTCAAATAAGTTCTGAAAAGGCAGACCCAAGTACCAAAGTAACTTCTAACAGAAGTTTTATTGATTATGAACTTGAAAATATAAGAGACTTTTCTTCTAAACTCATATTTATTTCCATTAAATTAGAAAAGTCTGTCTAACACGTGAATGACTCTCAGATTATGAAGCTTTAATTTTATGTCTTAGAAATCTATTAATTTAGCTGCATGTAATACTTCAAGGAATATTTGGTCATTGATTTTTTACTAAGAACTCTTTATTTTATTGTAATTATTTTTGAAAATGAATTGATTTTTTTGTTCTTCAAGTACTTATAATTTCATTTGCTGTAAAGAAAGCTAACTATGTCTCTCAAAACCTAACCAGGACAAATAAAGGAGACTAGATTTCATTAAACCACCTCTAACATATCTTAAATCAAAACATCTTCATAGGAACTCTGGCAAAACATGCTATTCACTTTTAACAAGACCAAATGAGTTTGTTTTCCAGCTGTATCTCAGAGGATGACCTGTTTAAGTCCCTAATCTTGAGGTAATCTTGATTTTTAGGTGAGCTTGTGTAAATCTGGATTTGTTATCTCAAGTTAGCCAACACTTTTTTTCCCTCTCTAACAGATGTATGAGATTTATGGCAGTAGTCCAACTGCCATCCTTCAATTTAAACATTTGCTGAGCTATTTCTGTGGGTTGGATAAAGCTGAGTTCTGAGTATTTAAAAGTCTTTCAGCTCATTACAGTTTATCTCTGTTTCGAGGTAGTATCTGTTTCTACAACCTTTATAGTAAATAGTTACTGCGCTTTGCTTAGCTAAGAATTATACCTGTTATCTTACCCGTGGTTTCCTGGTGGTTGCAATTTTACTGATCCCCCATATTAACATGCATGTCTCGGTCTCCCTACGTGTTTTGGGGATGCTCAAATGGGCTGTTACCTTCTCCTCCTTACACAACCATAGGCCCTGATTTTCTTCTTCCACTGTACCTCAAAATGCAACATCCCAGCCAGTACAGTACCAGCTGCATAACTGGATTGGATGCTGTTTAAAACAACCTCTATTCCTTTGACCTGAGGCTGCAGTCATTCTTGACAGTAGACCAGATATTTTCTTTCTGGGCAATGAGGATTTTTTATATTCCTCCAGTGCAAACCCCAACACCAGAGTGAACCACAGGATAACTACAACATGCAAACAAGGACACCTGTATGCCTGATAAGCAGAGCTCTGGGTGTGCAGCTGCTGGTTTGTTTTCCAAGTAAGTTGGCAGGTTGATTAAGATGGGGTGAATTAGGAGGACAATCTGTTACAGAAAGTGGACACCCCATAATTAAGATGCATTTTTTCCTCTGCACTATCTCTGCTCTTTCTTACATTTATTCTGTATTTCAGTTTCATGCTGTATGTCTGGTTTGAATGAGAAATGTTCAGTCCACCTGGTGCTGTCAGTTGCGAGTAATGTCTGTTTACTCTGTGCATTAAATTAGGCAATTAACTGCTTGAATGTATTTGTACAGATAGCCAAGTAAAATTCTATTATAATACTTGGCTGGCTGTAAAAGGGCTTGATTGACTTGGATTAAGGTTTCTCTGACTCTAGACAATGGTCATATTGCATCTGCTGATATGCAAGTCTTTTGGAAAAAAATCCCATGTTGTGGATTGGAGAGCTATTAGAGGAATGTTTATGGGAAATCATTCAGCAAAGCTCACAGAGACACCCGTAAGTTCTTGCCTCTAATGCTTCTGGCTTTGGCCCTTGCAGATTTGAGAATCACTCAAGTTAAACTATAGGCAGTTATAACAAACTGAAACCCCATGTAACTTAAATCTGAAAGCATTTTATATCAGGTAAAAAGGCTAAATTCAAGTTATTCTGGCTGTGTTAGTGATTTCTAACTTGAAAGTGGCTTGTCACACTGAGTTGGTGCCAGAGCTGACACAGAATATGCAGGAGGATGAAGTCAAAGACGAGCCTCCTCTCAAGAAAGGCTCTGGGCCAGATTTACTGCTGTCACAAGTGGCATCTTTCCCTTAGTCTCAGCTCCCACAAAAAGTGGGAGAAAAATGAATCTGTTTCCAGACACTTCCAAAGAGTGGGTAAAATCTGCCATGACACAAGGTTCATTGACTTTATAGTGTGATAATCAAAGCCCTTCTATTTCGCAAATACCTTAAAATATATGCCTCTTAAAACTTTAAAGTGCTTGGCAGAGGAAGATTTAAACACAGAAGTGCAATATTTCTAATTCTTCCCTGGAAGTTGGAAGGATAACTCTCTAATAATTAAACATTTTCAGAAATTAACTAGTAATATAACTTTAATGATATGGTTAATTTTTAATTAGAGCAGATGTGTTCTGACATTTACTGGAACCATTGTACTTTTGCAGAGCATTTCATTATTAACAGCAATTTACCTATGATTTGTGCACGCACATGCCAACAACATTTTTATGTATCTAAAGAAAGAAAATCACACCTGAATCCCAGCACATGCTTCATATTTTGTTTGAGGGGGATTTTTGCTTTTTTTTTTCTCTTTTGGATTCTATGATTTGTAGTTAAACATTTCCAGGAGGCCTTTACATAATTCAGTGGGTTTTTATGAATTTCTCCCAGGAAAAAAAATTTGAAATAAAAAAAAAAAAAATCTGGAGAAGCAGGAAGGTGGTTTTGCCAGAATCAGACCCTTGTGAGCAAGCCACACCCTCATCTGAATTCACAGCCAATTACTTAGTGTTGAGAGGACTGAATTTGGGTCTTGCTTGCAGCTGTAAGCAGGAGAGTGGAATAGCTTTGCCTTTGTGCTGTCTAACAAAGCTCAGGGTTGGATTCTGAAGCAGCATCTCCATCCTCTCCAAACACAAAGCAGACTTGGAAGCCAGCACTCAGGAGTACCTGTTCCTGATAATCAGATCACGCTTTTCACCTTCTCAACAAAAAAATGAGTGATTTTGAAATCAGTGCAAAAATTACAGTGATTCATTAGAGAATTAAGGGAAAGCAATGCTAGATACTGAAAGTTCAGTGATTCAGTGGTCAAGGAGGCCAGTCAGTGGCAGTGCTGATATCTTGTATCTTGATATCGACACTGACTTTTAGTCCTAAACTCTTCAAAGTTTCTCAAAACCCTTCCTTGACAACCCTTTCCTGGACATAGTTGTCTTTTACAGCTAAGGAGTGAGTTTTCTTACTTATGTTGCAGATCAAGCCAATTGCTTCCTAACTTTCTCTTTGTCCACATGGAAAATAATTTTAGTTGTTTCAGAACTGTTTTGTTTTTCCTCTAAATATATTGTTTCCTAGACTAAACAACCTCAATCTTTCATCTTTTTTGTGCGTCACAGTTTCTAAACAATTTGTCATTCTTATTGCTGTTCTCTGGACTGACTTCTTCCAGCTTTCCTGAGGGAGTGCTACAAACTCAACTCAGTTCTCTTGCTGAGGTCTCAGCAATGGAATCACCACCTCAGCATGTTCCCCAAACCACTCCTATCAGTATGACCTAATAGAAGAACTGCTTCCCCCCACTCCCCAAACCTTGCATTGAGGCTTCCTAATGGATCTGCCATTTGTCCAGACTCTTTTCTGCAAGAGTGCTCCCTGTTCCCATTTTAGTCCTTTTGTATTTGTGCATTTAACTTTGTCTTTCCTAAGAATAGTACTTCATGCATTTGCTGTTGTTGAATTCCAGCTTATTGATTTCAGTTATCCAGAGTGCTTGTGACCTAGAAATATCCAGAAATCTCTCAATTGTAATGGAAAGTAGCTCATAAAACTACATCCAGGCCAGATATCTGTGGAATTGCAGTAGAATTTCCTTTCAATTTTGAATAAAATAAAGAGAAAACTTCTCAAAGTATGATTTTTGTTCAAAGTTCATATATTTTATAATATGTTATCCTTGAAAATATAAAACATGGAACTTAGTAACATGAATTGTTTATGTAAAAATGAATGTTTGATAGCTCAGTTCAGTTAGAGTAAAATTACTGTTGCATAATTTAAGCTAAAATTCCTTGGTTTTCTGAGTGTTGCTTCCCCATCAGAGAATCTCTGTGCAGATTTTAAAACTTCACATACCACTGTTTCCAGTGCCTACAGGATTTCAAGTTTAATAAAAGTAGATGTGATTAGTAATACAATTCAAATGCAGTTTCTTAGTTTAGAAAATTTGATAGACTGTAATCTGAGCTGTTTTGATTATTTTATTTTTTTCCCTGCTGTGTCAAGCAGATTGAGCTCCTAGTCCATATAGTTCATGAGGTTAGTATTGGGATGTAGATTTTTCACTTTTAGGCTGAACAATTCAGATGTCACCCAAATATTTTATGACAAACACTTAACTGTGCTAAAGCTGCAAAAGAAATTGTTTACTTCTTGTGATCGTGGACAGTCTTGAACTGGTTTTAAAAGCAGCGTCCCACACAGTCCTCTGAAAATCTGGGACTTCTCTAGCAGTGCCATGTAATTGGTCTGAGCCAGCCATGCCCTTTTTCTTTCATTCTTGAAATTTTCATTCTGTTATGCTGTGTGGAGCATAGCAGGCTGTGTTGAGGGATGATAGGTGTTTATGTCTCTGCTTCCTCAAAAAAAAAAAGGCAAATAAAAGGCTTGGTTTGTGGCATGTAGTTTGGTTGGGACATTAGAACACAAAATGCTGATTTAGAAAAGGGTATTTCAGCACCCTACAGGCCCCTATTGGGTTCTCATTATTTACCTCCTTTGTTCTGAGCACTGTGAGAGTTGGGTTTGCGAAGAAGCATTATGTACTTTTATTGAATTACCGGTGTCTCCAAACCCAGTGAAACTGGCTCCATTTTATGTGAACAAACTATACATGCTAAGATTATTTAATGTCATAATAGCAGAACTTGTGATAGAACACCAAATAAGAAGAATGTAAAAAAATATTATTTCTAGAACCTCTACGGTGTGATCGTGTGCTAAAATCAAAAGACTGGAAATTCAACACAGAAAAATTTCAGTGTGATTGGTGAATAAGTTTGTTGTCTGTAATGAGGTCAGAAATTCCAGAAAACATTTAAATAATCATAATATTTTTCTGCATATCTTGATCCGTCAGAATGTGGCAGATATTCTCAAAATGGCTGTTGTCATTTCTCTTGTTTTCACTGAACAAAGTACTGCTTTTAAAAAATGAATGAGTGTGTTTTCCCAGAGTTTCTACCCAGCAACACAAGAGGAAGAGTTGAAGATTCTTTTTGCCAGGTGACTGCCTGCTTTGGGAGTTTGTAGACTCTGGCAAAGAATCTGAAAGAGCCATCAGTGATACCCACTCCCGAAACTAAAACCAGTTGTTATTACTTTGATTGCTTTGTTCAGCTCACACTTACCCAAGGCTCTTTCCTTCTAACATACTCCTTTCTAAAATTTACTGGCTTTCAAGCTAGGTTTGAAGTCAAGGACACATTTTTTTCCCCCATATTTACTAGCTTTTGAAGGTGGCTATGGTTTGAGCCCTGCTTACTTCTAGTCTTCCTGTATAGCTCTGCTTGAATTCCACTTTGCAGTCTTGCAGTGCTCAATCTGCAGCAGTCATTTTAACAGCCAGATAGTTGTCAGAAATACAGGAGTTTAGCTTTTCAGCAGGATAAAACCAAATGAAATGTTTGACTGGAGTGAAAAAGCCACATTATTCAAACACAATCTCTTGCAATGACAGCAAAAGGATAAAACAAGTTAGCTGGGATTTTGATTTTGAGTAGTATAAGAGGATTGTTGAAATTAATGGTACTGGGTTGATACAGCAAAGATTCACTTGTGAAATCTTCCCTTACTGTTAAATATGTTACTGCTTTCTCCTCCTGTAAGGGCAAGTTGCTGGAGCAGTTCAGGTGCCTCCTTACAAGAATGATGGAATCATCTTAACTAAAGGATGAGCCAGCCAGCTGATATTTTGGGCCACAGCACAGCTCCATGGCTGATATCCAGGGTGGATTTGCCCCAGCAAGTAGATAAGCACCCATGCAACCAGTCACTCAGTATGCCTCCCAGTGAGACACGGGAGAAAATAGGAGGAATGGGAGCAGGAAAACTCATGGGTCAAAATACAGACTTGGAAATCACCTACAAAGTACTGCAGCAGCCAAAACTGACTTGACTCAGGGAATTTAACTTAATTGGTTTTGCGAGTTAGCATAAATATTTCATTACCTATTCCAGTATTGGGAAACAAAAGAGACAAACATTGAAACACCTTTCCTCCCACATTTACAGCTTCCACTTCACTCCAGACTCCTTTCCTTCTTCTTTTCTAGTATCTACTTCATTACTTCACAGCCTTGCTAGAAAGAAATTACTCAGTACCTCCACTGAGCCTACAAGAAGTCCAGGAGGTGGGTGGTGATTTCTCTCTGCCCACTCCTCATTTTTCATTCTTCCTGCAATCTTGGATGGGGCCTTCACAGGCTGTGGCCCTTTTGCAGTGCACCTGCTCCAGCATGATCTCATCCACAAGCTCCTAGCAGCTTCAGCACAAGCCAGTGATGAGAAAGCAAATTAAATGTTGGGATATTAACAGGTGAAACCTCATGGGTGTAAATGGTTGCCTTTCATTTTTCTTCACGTGGAACATTTCAAATACAGTACTTGTACCAGCAATTTTATATTTTGAGGGCAAAGCCTGAATGTCTGCAGTGCTGTAACTGACACTTGAAATGCCACATCCCAGAGACATTCTCTTGTAGTGCAGAGCAGTCATTAGTGCTTGGTGTGACATTCCTACTGCAGTGAGCAGAAGGGACTCAAGCTGTTTGTCTCTACTTAGTATGTAAGAACTGGGATTCTTTCTATTTCCAGGGCAGTTTTCTTCATCTTCCCTTTCCAGGTTTCTCATTCAATATCTTTGTTTAACTGCCACTTTGCTGGATTCAACAATTTGGTGGGGGTTTTTGGGTGGATGTGGAAGAATTCTGTTTCTGCATTTGAGTCAGAAACCTTTTAAAATTGTGCCCAATTTTTATGAAAGAGGAGGAAGGGAAACATATTTAAATCTTTATGGGTTTGTAGAAATCTCCTGATCAAGGATTGCAGCCTCCTGCTTCTGGCAAGAAGAAACTTTTCCTTCCTGCATTGTTTTTGTCATCAGAAGCCCTGTATATTTTTGAGAGAAGCTTTCTTCTTATGTGTTTGTGTTCATTTATTATTGTGTGAGAGATTTCTCTTGTGTGAGAGAAATGTTGTTGGTTCATTACCTTTTCTCTGAAGGTCTTGTTGCATCCTGGGTGAGCATGCACTAGCTCCTGTCTCTGTCCTTGGCCCTCTTTAAAGGCAACTTGTTCTCTGTCAAATAACCTTGTGTCTCTTACAGACATGGTGACATTTCAGGGTTGATGATACATGGGCTGTACATTATTTAGAGAGAATGACATGTGGGCTTCATTCAGCCTGCAGCCAAACACTAACTTTAAGACTAGCGTGACATAGTAAGAAATTCATAATAAAGGACAATGAGCTGTAAGAACAACTGGAAATATTACCTCCTCTGTAACTGGAGCCCCAAGCTCAGCTGACTGAAGCATTCCATGAGGTCTTTATTGAATCTTTGGCCAACTCCACTTCTAAGGAAATAACCTGCCACCCAGCTGGTACCCAGGCTTTGTTAAAGAAAAAAAGAGAGAGGAGGTGAGAAAGGGAGGAAAGCAAAGGGAGAAAAAAAAAGTCAATCCTATTATTATCATAAAATTCAAAAGGTTGTTCCCGTCCAAACAGTAGGAGGTGGACAGATTAAACTTTTAGAACTGTAACAACATCTCTCTTGGTATGCTCTAGTTCAACAAAGTGAACCTTGTAAGACTTGACATCCATCACAACATTTCCTGCAGTTACCACTCTGTTACTTAGACCAAATCCCCGGTTCTGGCTTGCAGACTATAATTTGGAGACATTAAATGACTATACTGTGGAAAGTATCTGATGATGTATTGTACTTTAGAATAATAAAAGTACTAAAATTGCAGCTTCGAGAACTAAATCAAGTATATAATTATCTGTGTTTGTAGGATTTCCTCTAAAATCGTTATGTTGTTTAAGCCATGCCTTTCTTTCGCTTTTGTTAATAACCCATGTTCTTAGAAAGAGGATCATGCATTTAAAGATGTTCTTGGCACAAAGCCCTCCTCCCACCTCCTTTCCTTCCTTCTTGCTGACCCATAACAAATCTCCTGACTTTGATTTCACTTCACATTCAAAAGCAACGACAGAGGCCTCAATGAAAAAACATAATCCAAGTGCTTCATTTACTTAGCTGCAATTCTCACATTTGGAAAGTGTCTTAGTGCCAAAATTCTTTCCTTTTGTTTTTCCTTAGTCTTTATTTTCAGATGAGTGCTATCTGGCATTAAGAATAAGCACAGTAATTGAATGTTCAGAAGCTAGTGACTTAAGGGAGCTTGCCAACATACAGCATACAGTTTCTTTTATCATTTTATTATCTTTTATTATTCTTTTTTCCTTATCACCAAAAGGAGTGCTTTGCACGTTCAGAATTACTGTGGTTGTTTTCTACTCTAAAGACATTTTATCCCTCCTTTTCTTCACCCTTAACTCACTGTCATTATGTACTGGTTGCTTCCCTAGCGTATCCCAAGGAGTATTTCTTTAGTATTGTGGATAATTCTCCCTTGCTTTCCCTCGGTTTTTAAGGCTGACTGCCCTGCCTGTGCACTCTCCAGGCAAGGATCCTTTGAGACCAGCGAGGAATGAACCTTGAAGGCCTGAAATCTTGTATACACCTGAGGTTCATCAGACAGCACTGTTTGCTGGATTTACTGCTTCTTTAAAATTGTCCTGGAAACCTCAGGTGACATTTTGATAAGGGCATTGCGGAGGTGCTGCTCCTGGCCCTCTTGGGAAGGAAGATGACGTTATGCAGGGTATCTCCCAGAAATTCAAAGGAACAATGTAAGGCTAGGATAATATGTCTTGAATATCAGGAAAAAAAAAAAAAAGTAATATTTTGCTTTCTCACATACGTAAAGTAAGGAGTGGTTTGAATGAGGTGGATGATGTTATTTTATCCATCCCAGCTTACACACTGACAGGACAAAAATTGAAGCCATGTGGATAAGTTAACACAGACAATTAATGTCTGCAGGCTGCCAGACTGGTCTAACATTCATTCATCTTTTCCCAGAAGCTACATAGTGCTAAATTCTTTAGAATGTGGTTGAATTTTATTCCTCTTCAGAAAAAGAGCATGTGTGTTTGTGGATTTCTTTTTGCCATGTCACATTCAGTGATCTACAAAAAATACTATTAACACAGTAAGAATTTATTTGTATCTTTATGTGTAAGGAAAACCACAGCAGCTAGGGAAAATCTGTATTTTTCAATATCAGAAAAGGATATATTATAGTTTTGCTTGTGCTAGATTGGGTCATGGCATTACTATCTTTTCTGTAAGAGAGGATGAGTATTTTATAGCTCTTAGGTAGAGGAGAGGAAGCTAGATCAGTCTGCTGTAAGAGATACTATTTTGGGAAACGTCAGAAGGAAACAAAATTTAGTTTGGCAGGTACACCAGCAAAGCAGCAACACCACTGTAGGGTCCAGCTTTCCCTAAGAGCTAAAAGAGACTGCCTTGCACATTTTATTTCCTTTTTCATAAAACATATATATCCTATCATCAGATTGCTTGGGCATGTATTTATTTTTATATGATACTAGATAGAAAATTTAACTTAAAGCCAGAGGACTCAGTCAAGCATGATCAGACTCCTGTAACATGATGAAATAATTTCACAACTGTTTGTTGAAATGTAGAAAGACAATCTACATTTGTTTATATTTTTCTTTATCACAATAAGGATCAAAACAACCTGTAGTTGAAAAGGTTAACATTATGTATTGTCTTTTTTATTGTTTAACATTTTTACATGAACTATCACAACAGGTCTTTATGAGGGGGTGATAATATTGAATTTACCCCTTGACCATAACCAAAATAAATTTAAGAAAAAAAAGCAAATATTATTCCAGGCAAATTTTCCTATAGCCTGAGAAAGAAAAACTGAAACGCTTAACATCCTAGAGAAAGCTGCGGATATCATTATGCAAATTTCACTTTTGCTCACTGACAGGCAAATATTACAGTGATAGTTGTCTGTATTCATTTTTTTATAGTTTACTATTTTTTCCAAATATGAATTTTAACGTGGAATCTGTGACAACTCCGAGCAACTGTGCGTTAAAGTGCACCTAGCCATTTCCACTCCCATAAAACAGTATTTTAGAGTTACACTGGAGTGTTTGAGAACTACAGATTAAAACATGGGTATGACGGGAAAGTGTGGCATAAGGTTTAAGAATATTGTTGCCCTTTGGCTGGTCTATCCTTTTTCCAAGGAGGAGGAGGAGTAGTAATCATCACTCTTCTTTTGTAATTTCCAAGCATTCCTGCAGCTAGAGGGAGTGATTAGGCAGTTGCCTTTCAGCTTTTGGGAAGTGAATGCCAATACACTGTTCCAGAGACTTACAGACTTACTTTTTTTTTCTTCATGGAAATATTGGTTATTCTAAGCTTGTGCCTCAAAAAAACCATCAAAGAGACAAAATCGCTACTGTAGTGCAATGCAATTTTTCTAGCCTTGTTATATAGCTTTGGCCCTAATGTTTTGGGGTTTTTTTTTTAATATTGATTTCCAGAGTTTATCCAAGTTTCATATATTTTGTTTTCCTCCTACTGCTTCTCATACTGGGAGTTTTATTCTGACAAGTAGATCCAATGCATTGAAGGCGCATTTCTGAAGGAAGAAAGTACCTCAGGTTACCCAAGACTTAACACCTTGTAGGACAGAGATTTTCTGTGCCATTAAATTAAGATAGACTTTTCCCTTTTATGTGCTGGTACAATGCTTGATAAAAAAGTTTCTCAGTCACACATAAAAATCCTTCTTATAACTTGATTCAAACTGTTTCCAATTAGATTTAATGCCAACTTGCAATTAGATAAAGTAATATTTATCAATATGACAATACCGTAATTTCTCTGTTGTCAACTTTAAAAACAATTGTCATAATATTAGAGTGATTCATAGTTATTCACAAGCAGTTATACAGGCAATCACCTACAGCACTATAGGAGAAAATAAAATTAATTTATTTCCCTCTCCTCCAGCTAGTTATTATTTTGTGTACAGGCATTAAAACTCTCCCTCCTGTAGACCTGTGTCACAGGCACTCAGAGATCTGGCTGATCTATGTTGTTTTAGAGTATTAGTTAGGTTCCAGGCCAACATCATTTATCATTTTATATCCAAATCCATGTGCCATTTTGCTGATGAGATGTAGCCCATTCAACTAAACATGTGAGGAATAGATATTTGCAGTATTAGAAGGGGGGAAAAACGTGAAAGATCTGCTCATCTGATGGTGTTTGAGTGTGAAGCTTGTTAATCTCTATAACATGGTGGTAGCACAAAGAGAACACAGTTCTTTCCTGGTAAATGAGAGGTTGGGTCCTTAACTGCTTAGGGGCAGGTTATACCCCCTTGCTGGTAGTAAAATCTATGGAAATACTTATGTAGTAAGGGAACTCAGGGTGAGTATAAAGGAGCTTAGCCCTATATTTTCATCATGCATAATTGCATTTTTTCTCATTAAAATCCCACTCTGATTCTAATTAAATTTATAATTGTTCTGCATTTGATGCTATAAACTGTTGTGTAGTGTTGCTGGGTGCTATTTAACGGATGTCATCCTCCCCCCAAGAGGCAGTGGTATTTCATTGCTGTGTGAATTGATCCTTCAGTGTGAAACCTGAACAGGTCCCCAGATAGCCAAGCAGGAAGGGGGATATCGTGAAGTAGCAACAATGAATAAATGAGGTAACCAAAGAGGGTCTTTCAGAATGTATGAGATGTAATTCCTTGCACTTCAGTGTATTTTAAAAGAGTAATCTAATTTTCTCATTCTATCTTCTATTCATAATAAAGTTCCAAATTCATAGTGATAATTCAACACACTATTCTCAGGCTCAGGATTACAAACAGTTTTTAGACATTTGCATTAGTTTTTTTTTGTTGTTGTTATTAGAGTTTTTTTCCAATACAGTTGCAATCAGTTTGACTCTTACACACACACAGCTGAGAAAGTTAGTCTCGGTTTTTTTCAGAACATCCCTTTTTTCGAGTGTGTTAATTGCATTCACCACCACTTCCCCTCCATCTCTGGCAGATATACATGTGCTCCTAACACTCTTCATCCTGTTTGCTTCAAAATAGCTGTTTGTTTCTGAATTTATTCTACCAAGTTTTCCTGCCACCACACTCAGTATTTACCTGGGGGCTCACCCACATCCGTCTCTGATCAGCTTCTTCTAGTACAAATTCCCAGTTTAGCAAATCCCACAGAAGCCTGCTGGTCTTCAATCAGATCAGAATGACTTAATTTTCAATTTATATATCTCAGACTTATTATTACTAAGCTGAGTAGGGCCTTATATAAGTTTAAGGACTAAAACACTGAAGTACACTAAATAATATAATTATGCTTTGCAGAAAAATGGCATTAAGAAACTAAGAGAGAACAGCAGGACATCAGTGGGTCAACATTCATTTCTAGTTCTTTTTTGTATAGCAGTAGGTTGAGTCTCAAGATGCTTTTAAAATGCTTCAGGATCCTCAAAGATAGTTGTGTTATAAAATGCTAGTTATTATTTACCATACAAACGATCACCAAAATCATATCTTCTCTCCCTTTCACGTGAAAATTCTGGGGAATTTCAATAGGAGAATAAGCTTGACCATGTTCTATTCTGCAGTTCTTCTTAGATATTAAACTTATTCTCCATCCCTTGTTCACATTAGTCAAAATCCAATACACCAGAGAAAAATCTTTCCACACGGTGCATAGAATGGCCTCAAAAGACAGATAATATTCTTAGACATAGGCTGCTTATCATGAGTGGTGAGTATTAGAGGTCACTAGTAGTATTCAGTATTCTTAGCTCATTATGAATTATGCATACTGCATGGTTATTTTATTTTCAGGAACATGAAAACTTGTTTTAAAAACAAAGGGGAATACATGAGGGCTGAAGTTTCCTTGCCTTTCTGTGATACTGCCTCTAACCAGCTGCTTATTTTAATGGCTATCTCCAGAAATTCCTATTCCTCCCTGAAATTTGACCAAATCAGACATACAGGGGATTTTAAATTGCAGTGGAAATACATGTAATTTGTTTGCTTATAGAAAACCACACAAAAATTATTAGTAAAGACTAAAGAGTTAGTGCTGGCTTGCTTTACTTAGGCAGGCAAATATGAGGGTGTGCAGTGGATCACTAACTCCTTCTTTACTGTCTTTTTAATTTGACTAACCAGCCATACTAGCTGCCTCATGGTCTGCTTTTGTTGGCAGCCTGGACAACTAGAAGCAATCAGAGGGATGATTCTGTCCTGTTTCTGTATCACGGGCAGAGTCAGGCTAGTGGGCTTGTCTAAAACGAATGTTCTTCCTAGTTAGTGGCTGAAATAATATGGTAACATTTGCAGAGTTGAGAGACAGGAATGAGGATTTCTCACATCTCACATCTGCCATTTCTTCCCTGTTCTTTGTGGAATTGCAGAGCTCACTGCATTTCCTCCTAACCAGAACTCAATAGATTGAATACCACAAGTAGCTAAAATGATGATGAGAATTCAGATACAGTGATGGTCTGTGTTGATCCATATCTGTACACAGCACAGAGTTCTGGTTTTCATAATTAGTTATAACATTTTTTTTCCTTCGGGGCACAGGAGTTAATATTTTATATTCCAGTTTGATGACTAGGTTTCTTTGCTGTCGGATTTTAGTCAATGAGCCATTCTTGGAAATTTGCCTTAAGCTCTGCAACAAAGTATTGTATCATTGTGTATAATGAGTTGGAATAAATGCACAATATTATTTACACAAAAAAGTTTCCCCTGCCCCCAGATATTTTGAAGCCCATATAAGTAACAAAAGCATACATAACATAATAAATTACAGAAATTGACAATGACACACAAGAGTGAAAAAATCAGTAAATAAATAACCCTGCTTTTGAAAAGATCTTGTAATTACATAAGACATGTATGACAGTAACATTAAAATAGCTTGTCAAAACATCAAAATAAAGACAGTTCTGATTCACTGGAACAATTATCTACTTTGAGCCTGAAAAGCAGCTTTAGAAAAGGAGCCCAGTCACACACAATGAGGAATACAGGATGAGAGATTTTGTTATCCTGTGAGAAATTAGCTTAGTTAAAATTCTTTGCATGGCTGAAATGACCACCTGGGGAATGAAGGTACCATCAGGGACATATCATCAAAAGCATTGCCATCATTAGTTTAAAACAAAGTTGGAAAAAAACCCCAGAATTTAAAAAAGAAAAGAAAAACTAAGAAGAGAACACCAGTTAAACTATTAGTTCATGTGGCTTTAAGGTAATCCCCAAATCTACAAGGCAGAAAGTCTGGACAACAGAACATTTTGACAAAACAGTGCAATCTAAATGATAACATGATAATCCAGAAGCAGCAGAATATGCTAATTCAGGTGCTTAAATGAAATGTTAGAAAACAAATGTCATTTATCCTTGCCCACTTGACCTATTCAGGCATGTGCTCTAAACTTGATGAGGAACATATTCTGTGCAGGGAGCTTGGGGTGCAGCTGCAGATGGAGCTTCAGGCTGAGCTCTGGGTGGAAACCCAAGACAAGAGGCCATGAACTGCCACCCTTTGCACAACAAAGGGCACAGGGACCTGTGGCACAGCCAGGTGAGGGACACTGAGAGGCATGGCAGGAGCCATGGCTTGGGAGGAATAGCAAGACTTTGGCACCCTTGGACTGTGAGGGGATAAAAGCCCAGGAGGTCTTCCTTGAAACCAGACGTCTGAGACTCTGCCATGGAGATCTTGGGATCAAGCTGGTGAGGAAACCTGGTCTGACTGTGCAGGGAGTCCAGCAGGGACCTGCCAGGTCACTGGAGCCACCCCTCTGAAAGGCCTCGGCCCCAGCAGTGACAGTGTGTGACACTGGGACTATGGCTGCCAGAGAGTCTCGTTAATTGTCACACTGGGAAGATTCCTTAACAAAACTCATATTTTCTGTTCTTAAAATGGATTGAGAATCACAGAATAAATGAGGAGGGACAGGACTTCTGGTTCATCTGGCCCAACCCCCGCTCAAGGCAGGCTGAGGCCAGGTTGCTAAGGCCTTGTTCACTGTGAATGGAGACTCCACGGCTGCTCTGAACCCAGTGTCTTCCACCCTCATGGATATTTCTTTTCTGTAATATCTAATTCTCTTGACACAACTTGAGTCTTCTGCTGCCTCTTATCTTTTCATGGTGTC
This sequence comes from Rhagologus leucostigma, assembly GCA_013397725.1. Classification (NCBI taxonomy): domain Eukaryota; kingdom Metazoa; phylum Chordata; class Aves; order Passeriformes; genus Rhagologus; species Rhagologus leucostigma. The sequence goes on along the minus strand of VZTD01005605.1, from coordinate 1,197,763 downwards.
CATGTGCATAGCTACCAGGTGGTAGGGAATAGAGGAGATAGAGCCAGACTCTTCTCACTGGTGCCCAGGGACAGGGAAAGAGGTAAGCTGTTGGAGTCACCATCCTCGGGGACATTCAAAACCCAACTGGACACAGCCCTGAGCAAGCTGTTATAGCTGATCTCCAGGTGTGCCCTCTGCATCAGCTATTCCATGTGAGCCTGTGATTTTAAAATCAGTCTGTTACAGTGCAAACAAATTTCACATTTACTGGAATCTTCTCTGGAAGACCACTTATGAAGACATTCTCTTCTCCTGTTTTTAATTGCATTTACATATCTAAGGCTTAACTGCTCAGACTAAGCTTTCCTAAAGTATTTCCCGCAGGCAATTTGTTTGGTGAAATTCAAGCAAGCATACTTAAGTAATTAGAAAATGAAAATTTCAGAAATGTTATGCAATGATTCAACTGTGTTACATGCTGTGAAACAAGTGGCTGAAGTCTGGTTAAGGGTTGGCTCTGATTGCAAATATGTCACAGTTGTGTTATCCTAGTTTGTGCCATGGCAGAAAAAATCAACTGCCTTTGACAAACTAAAGCTTGAACAATGTTGGTTTGGGTATGATCAGCAGAAGCTCACTGAGAACTGAAGTTTAACAGATGTGTTGAATAAAAATACCCGTATTTAATACAGGTGTTTCTTCTGCTGAGCATGCTCTGGACAGAAGCCTTGGGCAGGTTTTCAGAGCACTCATGGAATCTGGTGCTGCAGACTGAGGTGGCTCATGTGCAAATAAACTGAATAAGGAGAATATTATTGCTGTCCTTTGCATACCTTCCTTCAGAAAGTCTGGAGGAGGAGGAAGCAGCAGCCTGAGATCTTGTTCCTTCTGCCTAGCTTAGACCATTCTTGTGGTTTTCATTGTTTCTCTGTAATTTGTTATTATGTCCCAATAAGGAATATCCTCCTTGAGGTAAACATCCCTCCATGTCATGTCTCCAGCTCTAGTCCTTTTAATTATAGTTTCAGGTTTTGTTATTTAGTCAGGTTTTATTTGAAATGTCATCAGAAAAACATTTGGTTATTCTCTTTATTTCTTTGGTACAGATTTTTCTAGGCCATTTTGAAAATTGTAACTTCTCTTTGTCCTGAGGGAGTGAAACCACAACAGGAACCCCTGTCTGTTTTCTTTTATCACAGCTAGTAATGGTCAAACCTACTCTAGTGAAGTTTTCCCACATTCTACAAATATTCTGTGTCCCTTTATTTTTCATCAGAAACCCTGTGCTAGAACCCACAGTTCATGAGAACATGGCAAATACCTGGGTGCATTTCTGTGACCCTCAGTCACTCTTCTATGTGTCTACAGAGAAGTATTCAGAGGACTCAGGACTAAGTCTCTGCCTTCTTCATACATTCACTTGGGCAGAGATGGAGCCCTGAGACAAATCTGCCTTACCAGGAGTTGCTTTCTTCTCCTTAAAATTGCCGTTCTACATCCTGGGCATAACAACAACAAAAAAAACCCAACAAAACAAACAAACAAACAAACAAACAAAAAACCCCCCCGACATTTTAACTCCAGTTGCTTTCTGCAACTTTATCTCTGTCTAATTTTTTTGTTTCCTCAAACTACAAGATTGCCTAAATCTTACCTATTTTCTATGTTTTGAGGGGGAAAAAAAAAAGAATATTTACCTATGCCATTCAGATTAAGTCATGTTATTTTGACAGTTTCAAGTGAGGACTATTACAGGTGTTTTCCTATTCTGTACAGAAAATTCACGTTTGGGTTCCCAACAGATTTCATCTTTATGTGTGAAATCATATCCCAGCTTTTTCAAGTCATTGGATAAGACCAGCTGAGAAGTACTACAACTAGATATTTCTAATTTAAGCCTAGGTTATCCATCATTTCCAGTGACAAGAAAATATAGTATCTCAGTGTAAAATAATAGCTGTGTATATATAGAGAAGGTGGATTAAAATTGAAACATTTCCTAACTTCGAAGAAACTGTCTTTGGTTCAAAGTTTTTATGAATTTGGACATGAAAACACATTATATGAAATATAAAACACTGAGGTTTAGACCCCCAGCTCTGGAGTTTGTGACTGGCTTTTTGAACACACGTGACGTTTTTTGTTTTGTTTTGTTTTGTTTTTTTAATTAGTAATTTTTGTTACTACACAGCTCTGTAGTATTTGTAGTTTGGAAAACTGGGGGCTTAGTTTCTATTTTCAATAGAAATTACTTTGTACTTTTGAATTTTGGTTTTGAGACCTGGATAACGGAGCAGACACATTTGAACCCCAGCATCAAAATTTAAGAATTCAATGTATGTTTTCTCAGTGTAGGATCCTGGTTAATTTCTTCATTTCTTTGTCCTAGCAGTTCCTTAATGATTGAAGTGTTTTACTAAAAGGAAGTTTTCCATTAGTGCTTTCATTAGTGCTTCCTCATAATTTCCTCCTTTGCCCCTTTGGCAGAACTTTCTGGTTCCTAATTTTCCATAAAGTACATAGGCATAGAACTAAAAACTCATGAAACGTATTTCAGTTTTTCTTTCATCTTAGTGTTCATCATTAGTCATAAGTAGTACATGCAGGTAAATCTTGATTTCCTTGATCTTTTATATTTCTTATGTTTTATGATACACAGAGCTGTGTGATACCAGCTCAACAGAAACATCATAATGTTGAACCTTCCTGCACCTGCTTAATCCCTTTTGCATTATTTACTCTTAAATATCCTCTTCATTTGATTGGCATAATTCTTGCTGGTTTGTTGTCTTCTGTCTTGTGTATTTTGAGGCAAATCATTGAGGGTACTTTAACTATCATAGTTTAAGTTACGAGCATAAATTTCAAGTAGTAAATTTTGTTTTCAAAAACTTTAGTTAAAGTTTATGATGCACACCTGTTTGGAGTTTTTTGATTGGTTTGGGTATTCCTTTATTCTCTGCCTGCATTGAGAAGATGATTGATGATAAGAGCTAAAAATGGATGCTGAGATTCTTTTCTATCTTGCAGCAACCCGGAAGGATCTGCATTTTATCTTTCTAAGGGGATTTATTTGGAACAAGCATTTATGGAGTATACCTTTGAAAGTGCTTTGTGCAAAAAAAAAAAAAAAAAAAAAAAAAAAAAAAATTTTGCCTTTTTAAAAATAAAAAGATGAGAGGAAGAGTTTTTGCTTCATCAGGCAGCCCCTAGAAACAGCAAGTTTTAGTTTGTGAAGAAATTTAATACAAATCTCAGAGCCAATCTCCGTGAAGCCCATATTTATGCAAGCAGTAAAAAGAAGGCAGATTTCTTTCTGAAGCTTCTACCAGTTGAAGTAAAATGCAGCAAGTTACCATTCAAGGAGGCCATGGGTTTTGCACTGGAGGTAAATCAAGCAGATTAAGGTTAATAAACCTGCCAACTATTAAGGCCTTATCAGAAATAAAATCAGGGGATTATGAAGTAAACTAAGTAAAGCCTCTCTCTGGTGAGCAACAGACTTATTTCTGCTACACATTTCACGTGAGGTTGTAAGCAAAGAGCTCTCCCAGGTTTAGGAGCCCACCCCAGGTACGAGTGGCCAGTGAGCCAGAGGCGAGCCAGGAGCAGCCACTGCTCTGTGCCCTGTCCTTCCTGAGCAGTGACCAGCCACGCTGGATCACCTCATCCTTACACTCCATACAGCAGCACCCTCGTAAGGAGCCTGCCTGGGATCAAGAGAAGAAAATATGAACAAAGATGAATGAAAGCCAGGGCAATGAGCTCATAACTTCAGTAGCTGCCTTGGAAATATGAAAGAAATCGTACCTTGCTTCTTAGTCAGAACTGTGACCATACTGCTCTTTTTGCCAGAAATCTTTTTCTCCTTTCCTCACTCATATTTATATCCTAGAAGTCAGTTCCCTAAAAAAATAAAAGCTATTATTAGATTTCCATGTATAGTACCAAGTTAAGCTTTAGCTTTTCCTGTTTGGATCAGTGAGCTGCCTTACATTTGCCACAGTATAATCATTTAGCTGAGCAGGGTACCCATTGCTACTTAGAGCAGTAGAATTTAAATTATAAAGCATTGGGACTCTTTTCAGAAGGATCCCTGAAGATGGCTATTCATTACTGCAGATTAGCTGTGACTTCTGAGTAACTCTAGCAGGGCTGGTACTTAATATGGAGATACATTGAACCGTATTAGAATTAAATAGCCATTGAATCACAATGATAGATAGGAAGTAAAATCTGGTATTTCATAATATTTCAGGAATTCTGAAATGCTCTGCTGACTCTATACTACATATATATTCATATATATGTATACAATTCAATTTAGAAAGCTAGAAATGCTGAACGGTTGCTGTCAGATAATTTATCATGCTAGACAAATTCCTAGATGCAAATTTTTATCTTATGGAACAATTCTCAGCTGATGTAAATAAATCTTTTGGATCCACAGAGTATTGATTCAGGTAATGTAAAACCCAGAAGAAACAGAAGCATCATCTCTCTCAAATACTTTACAATAATTGCTGATTTTTCAAAATTAAGAAATGCAAGAAGTAGAGACCATATAACCACACTATCTAGCTGGATCATTTTCACTCTATTTATGTTTTAAAATAAATTGTTTTACATAACTTCCATTGTTTTTTGCTTTACACACAGCTTAATTTTAGTAGTTTATTTTTCAGAAATATATTGACTATTTAATGAGTTTCATAAATTATTTTGTATGCCAGACCAGGCAAATAATTTTTCTTAGTCACCCTGCTCTAATTAGCACATTAGGAAGTGATGTTGTCAGGATTGTGAACACTGTAACATAGGAAAAATGGCTACTGACATAATGCCTAGATGCATATATTGCAAATGCTCTTGTTTCTCTGTCCTCTAATTAAATATAGTCCTCGGGTCAGAATATGATTAGTTGTCAAGTGACAATTTAAGAGGCTAGAAGAACATGTTTGTGCTGAAACTAGAAAGGAGTTCTTTAGTGTTATTTGTAGTGCTTGGGCAGTGCTTTTAATGACTTTTTGACAAGGCTTTTGCTGCAATTCAATAATAGCATTGCTGTAGATAATGTCAGAAACTTCACAGTGCAGACTTAGTGTGTTATAAATTTGTTTTCAGCATGTTGAAACAGAAAACCTTACATGAATGTATGCATTGACAGAATATCCACAGAGAAAACAAGTAAGGATTATAAAAGGATAAGTAAAATTACCAGGAACAACTGGACATATGAAGTTTTGCCTTGCTTGTGTAACACAAAGCTTGGTGAAAACAGGAAAAAAAATTGCAAGTTTTTCATTTATGTTGCTCAGTTTTATATACATGACAAAATTGTGTCTTACCTTCTCTAAAAAATGTCATCCATCTTGCTTTTTGATTTGCTTTAGTTTGTTTTTTCTGTTCAAACGTGTTTTCATGTGAAAGAAGACTATATTTAAGGAGAAAAAACGCACACCTATGTAGTCTAGTGACCTTTTCACTTAGAGGAATCCATTGTGCTACTTTTGCATAATCCAGGTTTAACCAGGATGAAATTTAGAGTGTAATGTTAAACCAAGTTATATGCCATGAGCGTGTGACACAAACGGAGAAACTCCAATCCCATGGCACAAATTTTTGTTGATTTGGTAGCATTCAGGCATTGACAGGAAACAAGCTACGTCTCACACAAGAAAATCTGTTGCTGATTTGGGTTTTTTTTAGTCTTGATATGGATTGTTTTATTTTAAGTATGTAAATAATATTTTGCTTGTGAATATAAATGTCTCGCAAGATGTATGAATAATATTTTTTTTAACTGGTTTCCTGAGGTGCTTTATGACTGTTACAGAGTTAATCAATATCAATTACCAGATAAAGAATATGTTTTCTTCTGACCTATAAGATTATATGCTTTGCTGGTTTCTTTTCTGCACAGCATGAGAGGTTGTCTTTGCAACCTTTTTAAAATCCCACTCCACAGATTTTGAAATTGTAAGTGTTTTTTCAATTATTGGCAAGAAAAATAGAGATTGACATTAGGGATACTTTTGTATAACTTCATCCTGAAAGTAAAAAAGTAAGGGTACCCAAATACAGAGCAATATTATCCAATTTACAGATTACGACAATTTTTAGGTAAATCTTGGAGTTGCATCGGCATAATATGAAAAAGCAGCAGCTCCGTTGCGGCTGTTTTAATTGTATGTACAAAAGGTTTCTCAGGTCGAGTTTATTTACATGATCAGGCAAGAGGCTGAAACCTGTCTAACATCATATGAAAAAGCATATGAATTCTAAACTTTGTGAACAAGTTTGTCAGGAGTCATTGGAGAGGCTGTGAATGGCAGTGTCTCCAAGACCTCGCATCTCTGCCATGCTCCTCTCATCTGGGATGTGAAAATTTTCTCTCATAGTAGTAGAGCTCTTCTTGCTATGTTTACAGTAAATTTAAAATGAAACCCTGAAATCTAGAAATTTTTTACATTTTTCCCTTGGTGCTCTATGCTCAAGAGGAAAAAAAAAATGCAGAATTCACCAGCTTTATATTCATGTTGGCTACTCATGACCAGAGCTTGTGACATTTCTGATAAATAGTTTAAGCTAGACATGACAATATTTTTACACTAAGGTTGTTTTAAACGATATATTTTTAAAACTCAAAATCCCTGGTCTGTGAAGAAGAAAACCCTAGCCAGAAATTGCTATTTAGATATGTCCATTTATCAATTTCAAATATGGTTAAAGTTTCCACTTTTAAAAACTGAGTTGATCTCTCCATTATCCCTGGAATCTTTCAGACTGAATGAGCTTAACGTGTTTCCATATGCCAAGAGCAGTTTAGCAGATTCAGGACTACAATAACAGCTGAATAACCTTCTCACTTTACTGTGGACAAGATCATACATGCTAGTTTCCCCCAAGGATATTTTCAGATCTCTGGCCTGACTCCCTATCTAAAAGGTGTTTACAGCAGAGAAAGGGCATTCAGGCTTTGGGCAGAGGTTGTGCCAGAAATGATGCTAATCCCTAAATCTGATTGTACTGTCACCACTGCAGGGTTAGCCAGGGAGAGCAGGAGCTTCTTCAAACTGAAGTTGAGAATTATGGCAAGAAGGGTGTTTAAGAAGTCAGTGTTGTTCTGGGAGATGGGTATGTGTCCTATATTCATAGAAAACCTGGCTGAGGTTGTAAGATTATCATTATTATTATTATCGTTATTTGCAGCTGAAGAAATTAGCTGTGCCAGAGGAACTATTGTGTTCATAGATCCTGAAAGTCATAGAGCATTTTTTATTCATTTCATGTTACAGTGAGTGCATCCTCAATTAATTTATGAATCTGGATATTTTATATATATATGCAAGCAGAGATAGAATAATATCTGAAAGGTTAAAGAGAGAAGGAGAGTGGAGAGATGAGATGATGTATTATTTACCATACAGGACAAATTTGTAGAATAAGAATTCAATCCTTAGTACTTCGTGGTAGCATATTATTCAACAGTGCTTCTAGACAGCAAGGGCTAATCTAAAATCTGTGAGGCAGAAACAAGCAGCAATATTTCACAGTTACAGCCCACTACATCCTTGGTTTATGTGCTTTTCTATACCTCTACGCACCAACTTGCTGGCTATTAGTGGGATTCTGAATGTTGCTGAGGAGTAATAGTTTGATAATTCATCTGATAAATACCCATACATCAAAATTCCATACAGTCCTAATTAAAACTACTGATCACATTTTACATGCGGAATATATTTATATGTGGAATAAATGTAACCAGATTTTATAAATTGAATTGGGGTTATAGATCAAAGAAAAGATTTTCCATGTCAAAGGATCAGTGTTTGAGTAGCTGCACAATTATTTTTGTATTTTATCATAACAGATATGTAGGACTGGCTCATCAAGTGATATATGGTGCTCTGGCTTCACAGCAGGCAACTGAAGCAGTGCCATTTTTAGATCAGGGAGTATCTGGCCCAGCATAATCCATCATTCAACATGGAGAAAAGAAAAATAGAATATAGTGTTACCTTGACCTTTATAGAACTCTGTTAATATAATTTCCTGAGCACTCATCCTGAGCACTCAACTTTCAGGAGTTCAGCAACCTGTTTGATAGCAGAGAAAGGGGCCACACCCTCAAAACACAGCGCATTCAGGGACTCCAACACACATAACATCCTCTGGTGTCCTGCACTGGCACTTCTGGAATCGATGCTTGTGAGTTTTCATTACCTTCATTGCAATAACATTACTGTTTCATTTTCATAGACCTAGCAAGATTCAAAAATGGCAAAGCTTAAAACCCTAGTATTTGTTTCCACTTGGCTTGACCCAAGAGACAGAAAACCTCTCCTGTTGTTTTGCAGCAGAGAAAGAAGTACTTGTTTGCACACTCAGTTGAGACAGCCTTGCTTCTGAGATGTACATATCTGAAAATTCATGCCTTTAGAGGAGCTCTATAATGTAATTTTATTGGTGCTGTCCACCGTATCAGGGGGTTTGGTGTGTTTTTCAAAAGATCAGTGGGAATTGCTTTTAAAATGTTACTCACTGACAAAGTTTAGTGTACTGGCTGTATTGGAATGGCCAAGACAAGGGTTAGGATGAGCTGTGCTTGCTGCTGTACAAACACTCAGGCAGGAATGGCCACATGAGAAAGACTGAGGACTCTGGGATAACTACGGATATTAAATGTACAGCTTCAGGACACATCTGACCTCTAAATGCTTTTCTTCTTATTTACTCCTGATTTTGGAAAGGACCCACCGTAATGTAACCGATTTGGTGACCCAAAAGTCAGAAAGGCTAGAGGTTAGGTGGAACTAAGCAATAATTTGGGGTATTACTATTCTGATGTGGAAAATTAGATGACCTTAAATATTGGCAAATAAGGGAATCAGTGTAGGTTGTTTCCCATCATCCATTCCCCACCTTGCACAGGCTGAATCTGCAGAGCCAATCACAACTTTTTCAAGGATTCTTACCCTTTTTACATCAGTGAAGTTAAAAAAATATTCTCCTTTTAGTACAAAACCACTTCTTTATATTTTTAATGTGAAAATAAGACACAAGATTTTTTAGATGCTTTAGAACCTGAGGATGAGAAGGTCTAGATAGACCTAACTAAAGATCATTAATATTTCAAAATAAAATGCTTGTGAAATCACTACTTGCCATCCTTCATGGGAGGGTGATATAAACTTCCATAGCTCTGCTGAAGTCAGTCAGTGCCCTGAATTTTCTACCTAATAATGCACAGGATATGCCTTGAAGCACCTGAATGGAAGAGTGGCAAGTGACTCACACTCAAAGTTTATTTCTTTATCTCAATCATAAATTTAAAGGCTTATTTCCCCTTGGAGTTTACTGAGGAAGTATTTAATCACAGGACAACAGGGAGAACTAAAGCCAGTTAAGATGCCGACATCTATTTCATAAAATATTTAGACAAAGTACATTAAGGAACAGATGAGTTTGAAATGAATGGGAGCAGAGCACTAATGCAGTTGGCTGCGTTTAACGCAGTGTGCTCACTGAGAATGTTCTCTGAAGGAACTGCAGTGCATTGCAGTTCAGTTGTATGTAGAGTATCACATGTGCTTCTGCAGCTAAAGGAACAGGACCTTATTTTAATTTTAGGGCACTTACTGGCAAATAGAATATACAGTATTCCATGTTACACACACTGAGCTGAAACTTTAAGTAAGCAAGCAAAAAAATGCTGAACAGCTTTCACAAAAAGGAACTGTTGTTTAGCTTGTTTTAAAAAAAGTATAGTGAGTGGCCTGTATGTCAACATGTATAGTATTTTGACAAATTATGCACCTCAATATTTTTTTTGTATTCCCAGAGGTACGAATTGAGCTCAACTTTTCTAGTAAGATTAACTAAAGGAAAAGAAAACCCAGAAGAAATTTAAAAAAGCTAATGCCGAAGGATACATTAACCAGAATTTTAATATTTAAATATTTAAAAACAAAAGCAAAAGGCATTGGCAGGTTCTAACTGTATTCTAGGAATGGAAAATTAATTATATGAATTTATACTCAGCTGCCTGTTGACCTCAGCTTAGGTTCCACTTTTTTTTTTTGTTAAGATCTTAGTTTACATTTTGACTCTCTGTATTTAAGCATTTTTGGTTTAATTTTCATTTGAATCCACGACAAAAAGGATTGAAACAATCTGAACTGCCTAATATTGTTCCTGGTGCAAACTGCACGACAGGACACCAGTGAGCAACGTGCCCTTGCCAGAAAGCAGGCGAATGGTGTGCTGGGTGGCATTAGGAAAAGTATTGCCAGAAAAGCAAGGAGGGGGAAGTGACCTTTCTCCTCTACTCAGCACTGGTGGGACACATCTGGAGTGCTGGGACCAGTGCTGGGACCAGTGCTGGGCTCCCCAGCATGAGAGAGACGTGGATATACTGGAGTGAGTTCGGGAAAGGCCACGAAAAGTATCGAGAGACTGGAGCCTCTGACTCAGGAAGAAAAACTGAGAGGAGCTGGGACTGTTCAGCCTGGAGTAGAGAAGGCTCAGAGGGAAATTTATTAATGTGTACAAATACCTGAAAGCAGGAGGCAGAGTGGACAGACCCAGTGGTTCTTTTCAGTGGCTCCCAGCATCACTGAGACAATGAGCACACACTGAAACACAGGAGGTTCCTTCTGAACACCAAAAACCACTGCATTACTGTGAGGCTGTCAGAGCACCGGCACAGCTCACTCTGACAGTTTGTCAACACTTCACCCTTGGAGATGTTCAAAATGCACCTGGACATGGTCCTGGGCCACTGGTTCTGGGTGACCATGCTTGAGATGGAGCTTGGACTAGGTGACTTCACTGATTACGTTATTCTGGGATTCTGTGAAGATTTTTTTCCAAAGTATTTTTATAGCTGAAGAGAAAAAGATGAGAAAGTGTCATTCCTTTTTTAGTTCAGGAAATATAGTATGGTGACTTGTGAGAAAAGAACACTGGTCATTGTACATCAGATATTTTCATGTAAATGTAACAGGGATATCATAAAGCTTGTTGGTGTGAGCTGGAGTCCTTGCCTGATTTTTTTTGCTTTTCCTCCCTTTTTTCCTCTTTCTCATCTTATATGATACTGTTAGTGGAACCAAGATACATCCCCTCATTCTTTTAGGGAGGAAAAAGTTTGCTGAAATGAAAATATTCTTTTTCTTCAGCCTTTCCTCTGTCCAAGGATGGGGAGGACTGGACGCAGGTACTTCAGTGCTGAGTGCTTCTATGTGGACATGTGTCTGTAGACAGCCTCTTCCTGTTAGTACCCAATCTGCCTTCTTCCATGTGGGAAAAGAGCAGCTGCTTATCCAGAGGCTGTGCCACTAGAGCTGCTGGTAAACTGTCCCTTTCCACAGGGGAGGATTGTGTCAATTACTTTTCCAGGCACCATTTGATACCTGAACACAGTTTTCAGATTTCAAGACCTTAGTGGCACATATAATTTAAGTTGCAGGAATAATGCCATTTTACGGGATACAAACCCTTCTGAAGAGGGAGTCACACTCTTACACAGCTTTAATTCATAGGTAAGGTGGCTTAGGGGAATAGTGACTTAAGAAGTGTCCTCTGGCTTTATGTGCCAAACAAACAATTCAGAAATGCTGAGCACCCTCTAATCTTCATCAGACAGGGACTTCCATCTAGTTTGAAATTCTGTGGAAACCTAAAAGCTAATTTGAACATTTTGTCTTCAAATGTTTTCCATAATACAGGGTGAGAAAGCTTGCTTGCCCTTAATCTTTGTGTGATATTGCTGTGGGGTATTTTTTGGCCTTATGTCTGAAATTTTTAAAAAACCCCAAACTTTTAAATCTTGATCTCTCCTCAGCATTCCCTCCCGTTCCCTCCCTCCTTTGCCCCACTATGCCCTCTCGCCATTTTTTTTTTTTTTAGCTCTAATTGACATTTATGAATGTGATGGTCAAGTAACAAGGTTTTTGAAAGAAATTAGCTACTCAGCTATCAGGAGGATCATGTTTCTGTACAAGTCACTGCTTTAGCATTCTCCTGTCATTTTAATGAGGCATATTCTTTTGAGCTGGCAAGTTGCAATTCCACCACCCAGAGCCTCACTCTGAGGTATTTTTTTAATGTCACAGTTTTTTGTTATAATCCTTGCTAGCTGGCACCATTTGGCACATGCTTCCCTGCAGGCTATTTCTAATCCCATTACTGTGGAAGTGACTCTGTAGCTCTTTTAGCACATTTGAGGGAACATCTGAGAGACACTTTGGTCCCCATCAGAAATGGCTGCGTTTATCTAGAGTTTCCAGCTGTGTTTAGCTGAAATCCAGGGAGAAAATGCTGTTTTAAAGGTAAAGAGTAGATAAAGCAAATTTAAGTGTTCACCTTGATAATTAGGAATGCAATGATGGATGGAAAGCTGCCAGGAGAGTTTCATAGTTTTCAAATAGAAGTATAGATGAGAATAAATCAATTATTTGGCTTTTTAAATTTCCAGTTCTTCTTCAGGAAAAAAAAAATAAGTGGACTGCAACTCACATCTAAATTCTGCTGCTGCTACTAATTAAAAGTAGCTTTTCTTCTTCTTTAGAAATACCTAAAGTGTGCTTGTTACCACAGAATTGTTGTTAAACTTTATTCTCTTCACTTGTCAAGCTAATTCATAATGATCTACCTCAATGAGAACTTTGGAAGGATAAAGGATTTCAAACTGTAGGGAAATAGCTCATTTCTAATTTTAAAAAAAACCAAACAGCTATCCTGGCTCCAGCTGGAGGTGCAGTTATTCTGGCGTTCTGCTTTGCATGTGGACATTAGCAGATGATTACGGAAAGAGTATAAAAGCAGAATTATATTTCCTGTGCCATAACATTCCGATTTTGGAAGCTACAGCCTTTTCTGAAGCAGAGGTTCATATTTGAAGAGGAGGTATTCATTTTTGTGTTTTATACAATTCATAAACCTTTCTGTGAATTCCTTTAACTGCTTTCAAACACAATGAGTTTCTGACATATACATCCTGTGCTGAAAGGTTCCACAGCTTCATTACCTACCCTGTGGAAAAAAAAACCCTGTCCTTGCTCTTTTCCAAACAGCTCTTTGATGACTTAAGTTGCTGCCTCTAGTTGTTGCATTCTGATGAAGATAAAATCTTTCTTATTTATTCACCATATAAATTTTATCAATTTCTTTGAAATTATGTCAATACAATAAAATAGATGTGGCTTGCTCTTCCCCCAAAGTTATCTTTTTCTGAAAAGTGTTAAAAGATTTAAACTTTTTAACTTCTTTTATTTAGCCCTTCTTTCTATTTCTTGTATTAGTTCTGTGTCCTTTTTTTTCATTAAATGGGCTTCCAGAGCAACATGCAGCATTCAAAAGTCGTATGTTTAATAGATTTATCCTTTGGTATGAACTTCCTGTTTGTTCTTTATTTGTTGTCTGTTCTGCTGATATTAACTCTCCTTCAGACTGCAGCTGAACATTAAGTTGATAAGTATGGCCAAATATCCATAAGATCTTCAAAACCTCTTTTTTGGGAGGCGGAAACTTGGTGTTTTCCCTGCGCATTTCTATTACATTTACGAATATATTACCTAGGCATCCAGTATCATGAGAACATTTTGTGACTTTTGATAGTCCATTTCAGTTTCAATTCACCATTAGTAAGAACCAGTTTGTTCATCTCCATATCCACTCTCCTTTACAGAGTATTTATGAACATGCTGAACATTAAGATGCCTTTACATAATAGTCTGCAGGGCTCTTCCAGTAGTGAATTTATCCTCACAGTAAATACTGGCTATTTTGTTCCTTGTTCTTAAACCTCTATTCGTTCATGACCTGGTCATACCTCTTATCTCTTTTGTAGCTTATTTTCTAGAGGAATTTTTAGTGAGGGACTTTGTCAAAAGTGATGTGGAAATCCATGTGTTCTATATTGCCCTCATCACACTCATCTTTTCACACTTTCCCCAAGGAATTCTAGCAGATTTTTGAAGATTTATTTCCTTCCATAAAAGCTGGTGGTTATTGTGTCCCTAATATATTAAATTTACCTTTTCATCTGGTAAATGTAATCTTTTCCAATGCTTTTTATTGATCTCCCTGCTATGGAAGTAAGGACATGTACAATGATCAGGCATCGCTAAAGCTCTGCTCAAGATCTGCTATTACTTCCCCGTTCTTCTTGACTCTGGCACAGGGAATAAGCAGCGGGGCTGTGGAAGAGGAGCACTGCAGGTAACAAGGAGATAGATGGGTCTTCTCTGAGACCCCAGAGAGAAGGGGAGCCTCAGTCCCCAAGGGGGAGCAGGCAGGTTTTGTACTTATGGAGCTGTGAAGTAGGGATCCCCTGAGACTAAAGGCTGGAGGGCTTTGGTCACAGAAGGAAGATCAGGTTAGCACCTGAGATGCCAAGGAGGCACCAGGACCTGCATCCAGCCAAGATCCTAAGCCACAGAGCAGCACTGGGAGAAGTGATGAAGCAGCATGGTGCAAGAGTCCCCTAGGCAGAGGATGGAGGGCCCTGCCTGCCAAGCTGAGCTGCTGCCCGGGAAGGATTGCTGTTTGCTGGGAGCTCAGAGCCTGGAGATGGTGGAGAGAGGCTGAGGTTCATCCAGCCCTTGGATGGTTCCCCCACAGCCAGGAAAGACCCAAGGCTTGCCAACTGTGATCAGTCTGGGGGAGAGGGTGTAGTGCAAGGGAGCCAGGGGTTGTGTCTTCCATCCTGTCCCTGAAAGGGAAGGCTTGAGGAGGGGAGTGGATGCACCTCCCAGGTCAACACCTAATGGGCAGCTGAGCTTTACAGCAGCAATTTGGCCTTAGCAACCACAGGACCCTTCTTAAGGCTCAAGGACTGGGAGCCACCAGTATGAGTTGATGCCTCCCCAGCCTGACAGCTCTCCACACTGAGGCAGCTGACTGAGGTGATGAGGGCAGAGAAGTGGATGTTGTTTATCTGGACTTTACTGAGGCTTTTGACACAGATCACTAAGTGGTCTCCAGAGGTGCTTTCATCACTCAGCCATTTTGTGCGAGGCTGTGGTTTTAAAAGTGGTGAAATGCATCACACAGGAGTTCTAAAACCGTATTTTAAAGTTCCCTTAGAAATAGTCAATGAGCACCATTGAATCCATACAACTAGTTATTTTGTTTTCCATTTTACCTAAAGCCACTTTTATTGACACTTCTGTTTGAGACCATTTATTCAAATTTTCCTATATTTGAAAGATGTAATTGTGAAAATATATCTGTTTTTCTGTAGTGAGGGGCACAAAGAAGTTATTTAATTTTTTTTTGTCATCTCTCAACCTTACAGGCCCTTGTCTACTTACTGCTCCTAATGTGTTAGAGCAGGCTTTTATAGGCATTTTTTTATGAGTTTAGCAAATTATTTCTCAAAACCTTTTTGGTCTACCTTTGATTTGAAATCTAACTTGCCCCCCACCCATGCATTCTTTGTTTTCCTTGCTTTTGATTTCTAAGCTCTTAATTCAGAAGCATGTCTTACTTTTACTAGGCACTGTTTTCGGTTACTCTAGGTTTTTCTTTGGGTTAGATTCTGGGGTTTGATTTTTTTGTTGGGTTTTCATAGGCTGATTTTAGTGGTTAATACCTAGTGCACTCAGAACATTTAATGTGCTGTTTTCAGACAGACTCCATGCTCTTTACAAGGGTCTTGTCTAATTAGCTCCTTTCAGTTTAGTTTTAACAAGATTCCTTATTCTTATGTTCTTCAAATTATTTGAATTTTAATATACTATTGTGAATTTTTTGCTTGCTCACTTCTTTAAAGGTAGCAGTAGCTGGAGTATTTGAGAGTATTGCTTCAATAACTTCATCTTGCACCACAGGCACTGTGCCTTGCTCAGAACTACAGGATTTGCTTTTCCCTTTGTGGTTTCTTTAACCAGTTCTCTTAGAGGGTTTTCTTAGAGGCAGTCACCTTGGATACGATTTTAAGTTCTCTACCAACACCTCTTGTGATGATTATCAATTTTTGTGGGGCTATTTTCTCAATATTTCCATGAGATTGAGGCACGACCGTACACATGGTCCCACATGTGTTAGTTAGAAGCAGGGTCAGAGAACGTTATCATGCATGTCCAAACAGCTGCCATCTTGCTTAACAGCTCAGATGCTGCCTTCCTGCAAAACTAATGCAAATTTTAAAGCCTGATAAAAGATGTCTTTTCACCTTAAATTTGTGGAGAATGTTCTTATATTTAATGAGCTCTAGTTTACACCAGATTGTGGATCATCCCTTTAATTCTGCCATCACATTACTTGAGCAGAGACAAGTGCTGCTTTGAAGTGTCATTGTGCTGTGGAAAATCTGACATTCAGAGCTGAGTGCAAGATGTAGCACTAAGAAAATCGAAGATGTAGGCTCCCAGACAAGAATGTTTCCTCTGAATTTTAATACACACCTGTATTTATTCTTCCAGTCCCTCTGACTCAAACATCTCAATGTCTGTTTTGCATCAGAGAAATTAAGTCTTCTTTCATTTACAAGTTTCACAGAGAAAGTCAAAAGTAGGTCAGAAGACAACTTAATGTTGTGTTTTTTCCACCAGTAAAAGGAGTGAAAGAACCACCTTTTATGATCAATATGGTGCCATTCCCTTTTGTGTTAAAAGCTGGCTTTCACTCTGTGTCGACTCTGCACAGCATGTTCCGTTACTTTAAAAGCCAAAACTTTAATTACTGGATGGAGAACTTGAGAGGTTACCAAGACATGCATTATTTGGAACTTGCCTAAGGATGGAAGACAAAGAAATGGAAGTTGTTTTAAAGAAAGAATAAGAATAAACAGACATTTAGATCATGCTTGAGCAACAATACCCTAATTCTCTATTTTATACTAATAAATGATGCAGAGACATAAAATAAAGGGATGAAAAGTGGCCTTCTGCCCACTGTTGCACTGACTATTAAATGACCTTAATAGAATAACTAAAAAAAACCTAATGACATTGCAATGGAAAAGTTCCTGCTGCATAAGAAAATTTATTTGTACCTTAATGCATACTAAAGCGTACATTGTTGAAAAACAATTAAACCTAATTGTTGAAATGCAGGAGTCTGGCAAAGTGAGGGTTATAGTGTTAGTATGATTAATAGAGCCTTTTAATTAAAGAAACCCAAGGAAGTGCACACCTTTGCAAAAGTTTTCACGTGGAAAGGAAAAGTACAGGTTTTCGGTAGTGTTTTCCTAGTGTGCTCATTTACAGCATTTTGGTGTGAGTCAAAATGATGGGGTCAGAATTTGCAAACTGATATTATTGATCAGTGCATACCATTTTCTCATGGGACCCTCAGTAAAAACTACCAAACTTTCAGTTTAAGCTTGAGTATTCTGAATGATATTAAAGAGAATAGGTATTTGCAAGAATTGTGGTATGATCTCTTCCCTTAGATTAGAATAGAATGAAGATTAGAATAGAATCATAAGATCCTTCAGGCTGACAAATACTTCTGAGATTATCAAGTCCAAAAATAAACCCACTGCTACCAAGTTCACCACTAAACCATGTCCCTCAGTGTCACATCTGCATCCATTTTAAATACCTGCAGGGGTGGTGACTCCACTCTACTTGGCAGCCTGTTCACTGGACCAGCTTTACAATATTTTCCATTTAGAAATTTTTCCTAATATCTGTTCCAAACCTCCTTTGTTGCAACCTGAGGCCATTTCCTCTCATTTGATCACTCGTTACCTGGGAGAAGAGGCCAATCCCCACCAGGCTAACATCTCCTTTCAGGGACTTGTAAAGAGCAATAAGGTCTCCCCTGAACCTCCTTTTCTCCAAGCTAAACACCCCCAGCTCCCTCAGCTGCTCTTTACCAGACTTGTGCTCCAGACCCTTCCCCAGCTCCATTGCCCTTCTCTGGACACACTGCAGCCCCTCAATGTCTTTCTTGTAGTGAGGAGCACACATCTGAACACAGAATTTGAGGTGTGGCCTGACCAGTGCTGAGTGTAGGAGACAATCGCTGTCCTGGTCCTGCTGCCACACCATTGCTGATACCGGCCAGGGTGCCCAAACCTTCTTGGCAACCTGGGCACAGCTGGCTCATGTTCAGCTGCTGCTGACCAGCACCCTCAGGTCCTTTCATGATGGGCATCTTTCCATCCACTCTGCCCCAATCCTGCAGGGCTGCGGGGGGTTGTTGTGACCCTCAGGACCAGGCACGTGGCCTTGTTGAACCTCAGTCCATGGATCCAGCCTGTGCAGATCCCTCTTTAAGGTCTTCCTGCCCTCCAGCAGATCAACAGTCCCACCCAAACTAGTGTCCTCTGCAAAATGACTGAGAGGGCACTTGACCATTTATAAAACTATTAATCAGCATATCCCCAAAACTGAGCCCTATGGAACACCACGACTGACTTATCACAGGTGGATGTAACTCCATTCACCACCACTCTAGGCTCAACCGTCCAGCCAGTGTTTACCCAGTGAAAAGTACACCCATCCGAGCCATGAGCAGACAATTTTTTCAGGAGATTATCCAGTCCTGCACTAGCTACAATTGTGGCATTTTTCTTCATTGTTCTCTGGATAATCTTACAAAACTATATCATGGTTTTGTAAATATATTGTAATACAGCTATCACTTCAACTTAGGACAGTAACTACGGTAATTTACAGCTGCAGGATCACTCCATCTTCTGTTGTCTTGGAATTAACTTTTTCAGACAAAGTAAAAGCTATTGTCATACCACATTGTGCATCAGAAAACAGAGAACACAGTATTCATTTTCATTTATTCTGAGACTTTTTGTAGACGGTGTGGAAAGGTTTACAGAACTGGTCTTTTACTGGTATTAATTATTCTTCGTAGGTCGTTAGCATTGATGAATCTAAACATGATATCTAATGGCACATATCATTGGTACTTAGGAGTCTAAATTTTATATTTAATGGCAGGAAGATTGAAATTTGGGAGACTTAATTCCAGCTCCTAATTCATAAACTTGGCAGTTGTCGCTATGATTTGTGGCATTTGGTGATTCCAATTATGGAGACCTAAAGCTCCCTTCTCCCTCTGGAAATCCATGCGTGACTACGCCAGCCCATCTCCCTCGTGTTGTGTGAGTAACAACTGGAACTGCCTTCACAGGACTCCTTTATTGACTCAGGGAACATTAGATTAATTCCTCTTTCTATTTTCTTAAATCCTTATCTGTGTTTGTGTAAATTATTTTGGGGAATATTAAATTATTGACATAAGGAGTGATGTGCGTTTATACAGTTTACCTAATGACTGAAGTTAACTGCCATTAGGTAAGAACCCATTTACTTAATGGTGCTTTGTTTTTATTTTTATTTTAGTATTGTTGTCTAGAAAATAGCTTTTTAAAATTATTGTCATGAAGAGCTTAACAAGTGAAGAGACTGAAGTGCATAGGCATTCTGTGGAGAAACCTATTGGTAATTAATATACTTCATAGTCTTCCTTTCCAAGACACTTAGCCTAATGACCATAGAGATAAGGCAAAAAATGTACTGTAATATTCCACTGTCTTCTGCTTTGTGTTTTAGACTGCTTAGCTGTATATAGTGAGCTGTAGGCTGAGGTAATATCGAGTTCAAGAAAAATATACTTGTGATGATGTACATTTTTTAATGTTAGCACTGTCTTTTATCAGTCTCATCTGCAGGAAATAGAACAAGAATTGTCTCAATCAAGCAAAGTGCCTGGCTCCCAAATGGGAGTTTCTGTGCTAGTACCGGGACCAAATCTCCTAACTGTAAAATAAAAGAAATTAAATTATGAAAAAAAATTAAAATTACCTGCCTTCCACTCAGAATATCATGGTTTCAAATATACTGTTGTCTTTCAGATAGTCTTGTATTCAACAAACCTGCTCTTCATAGTTACAGTAGAAAAAAATGTAAAAATTTCCTTTTCTATTTTAAAATAGAAAAGAAACTATTTTAATGGGAAATCTTTTATGAATCAGACATTTATAATTATATTTGATCCATTTGACTAGTTTAGAGCATATCTAGAATGGCAGACATGCTGTGTTATCATACCTTGTTCATTCTCAGAGCTTTAGAAACAAACGTTTAAAAGAAAAATTGCTTGTAATCCCTAAGTAGGAAATGCTTCAGAAGGTTCTGTTCTTGTGTCAGTATTGCACAGGCTTCAGTTCAAGGATCTGTTTGGGTTGTGAACAGGGGTGGAAGTAGAAATATTCATTTCTGAATGATCAGGGCTGGCAAATTTGTCAAAGTTGATCAGGGCTGGCAATTTGTCTCTCCTAGAGTTATTTTTCATTGCATTCTTGTTAGATTTATAAATGTTCAATCCTGTTTGCTTTAAAAACGTATTTTGTGATATTTTCAGGAAGTGAGGTGACTGTGCCTGCCATTAAAATCTGGGAAATATGAGTGACATTTCTACGCTATGAGGAAATTATTTCTACAAGACCCTTGAAAGAGAGGGTTAGTGGAAAAGATGCAAAATTAATTTCAACTGTGAATATACTGATGAATAATGTTTACAGGTTTACAAGCTTATCACAAGTACATGCAGAGATAACGTGGATTTAATATGAATTGTTGAAAGCAGGCACGACCTAGTGCACATTCACGTAAGCAGCAATCCAAGCTTTCTGCTTGTAGGAAAATATTGCATGAGGTGAGGACTGTACACATCCGTTTTGGAAACAAGTATGAAAACTTGCCAAACAATGTTGCACCCAACTCAGACACTGATAAAACTCCTCCTAAGATTATAATCCTACTTGGTAGATTTCTACCAAATTATATTCACTTTGTTTACCTTACCCATTTAAGATTTCTAAACAAGTCTGTTTTCCTTTGCCCTCCAACTTAAGTTTCTGTGATGAATGTTTCAGCACAGGAGATATTAAAAGAATAAAGCAAGAGATTATTAAGCGGTGTGATTCCTCTTTTCCTGAAAGACTTCTAATAGTGAGATTGTAGAAAACAATGAGTTAAGAACCCTGACTGTGACTAACTTTTATTAAAAACATCCACTCTGAGTGCATAAACATGTGTTTATACGTAGTTTACCACAAATATAAATAAAGCTATATGCAAAATACAATTCACATGTTAGTCTCAAGAAAAATAATAGATGTAAAAATGTGTATTTTATACCATATGTAAGAAATTAATTATGAATGTGACCTGAATATATAATATGTTAGTTTGATATAGCAGCAGATTATATTAGACTTTTTGCCTAAAGTCTCATGCTATGAAAATGGAGGAAAGGTTTTCAAGATGTTTGTAGCCTAACTTTTACATGGGGAAGCCCGAGGCTGTCATTACCAGATGTTTTGTCACTGCAGCAGAAGGGTTTTTTGTAACCTAGGTTTTCAGGAATCAGTAAGGAATATTTTAACCGCTGACTTAAGGAGATATGAGGAAATGTTCTGAAATGTTACTTTGTGTACATTAGAAGAACAGACTCTGCACTAATCTGTTCATTGTCAGAGCAGAGCAAGGATATGTGAACAGTTATTTTGGAAACATGAATTGGGGATCTGACATCTGAAATAAAAATTATGGTCCAAAAAACCTGCTCAGATGTTGAAACAAAATGTTTAGAGCTGTCTAATCTTCCTGAGAAGCTCTCTTTTAAGTTTCTTTTAAGTTCTTGTCAGTTAATAAGTTAAATGTCATGTGGCAGGCTTAGAACTGACCTGGTCTCTGTTTCTTCAAAACTAAGTCAGAAACTACACAGATTCATACCTAAATACCCATTCAGTCTGTAAACTCTGAACATTTCTGGAACATGTCAGATGAAAGTAATCTCTTACAAAAGAATGTTTATAAGATATTTATTTTAAATAATTTTAAATTTTTTGTTCTAAGACTATGTTAAAATGCTTTTAGACTAAAGACAGTGTTACATAGTCCTTGACTTCTATATCAGTAGCTTAATTGTTAGGCTGCTTCACTAGGCAGTGGAACACCAGGGTTTGGTTTTACTTTCAGTTAAAACTCTTGTCTCATTCTGAAAATGTGCTCTATCCAGAGTAATAAGTTTTTCAAGATGGATACTCTCCAAAGTTAGGTAGAAAAAGAGCCTCTCAGGACTCATATGCCCTGAAGGAGACCAACTGAAAGGGACATTATTCTTTGGCTTATCAGATTTTCCATGTTTTTCAGAGGTTTGTCATTTCATTCTAGATCTCAACTTTGCTTCTGTTTTCACCAACTTAAAATTTATAGAAGTTCAGAAAGTAAGCAAGTCTCTCTTCCTGGTTATTTACCATAACCAGCAGGTAAATAATGTCTCTCCCTGTCTTGTGTCCCTTCATTCCCTAGGTTTCAGTGCCCTCATCTCACAAGGGCAGTTGTCTTTGTCTTAGAAAGTCCAAAATGTTCATGTTCTGGAAAAAAAGGAGAGAGATCCTTGAAAAGGACCATGCCCAAGATTACCGCAGAGTTGCTCAGACTTTGGGGAGGGGCAGGATTGCCAGCCCCAAGCAGGAATGCTGTGGTTCTGCTGAGAGCTCTTTGATTCTTCTTCCTGAGGTGTCACCTCCTCACAATGTCCACAGAATCACAGAATGGCCTGGGTTGGAAGGGACCTTAAACATGACTTTGTTTCAACCCCCTTGCCATGGGCAGGGACACCTTCCACTAGACCAGGTTGCTCAGAGCCCCATCCAACCTGGCCTTGAACACTTCCAGGGATGAGGCATCCATAGCTTCTCTGGGAAACCTGTTCCAGTGCCTCACCACCCTCACAGTAAAGAATTTTTTCCAATTTTTTTTCCATAATGGGGTGCATGCAGCCAAAACAGTGAAGAAGAGAAGCAAGTATGTCTAGCTGTTTTCCCAGAATGTATGGCAGAGGAATGTAAGCTTCCTGAGTTTCCCTGGTAAATCTGTATCTCTTACACAGTGACTGGATGCTTAAACCTAGGGTTTGGCTTTACATCGAGTTGCAGACACTTAAAATTTTGCCTGTTGCAGTGGTCTGTGTAGAGCTGTGATTACAAGTACAGATTTCTGAGCCCCAAGGGGAGGTGTTCTGGCAAATGGGTTACTCTACCCCATTTACTATATTGTTTTATGCTTTAGAGCCTGTATTTTCATTTCTCTATGACCACATCTTGACTCTGTACAGAAATTGTGTCTTAAATTTTTCATGCAGTAGATGGAATCGTTTCCCTTTGATGAGTATTTAAAGAATACAGCTGTCCTAGATATGTCTTAAGTAGGACTGGTTCAGGGGAAATACAATGCAGCCACTGCCAATTTGAGAGATCCTAATGTCAAGCAAGAAGGAGTTAATGCGGACTTAAATATATCTGAAAGCAAACACACTTAATGATAATGACAAGTACTTATGCAAATGAACTGCTAATACTCATCCAGCCAGAGGTGATTAAGTCTTTTAGGCCAACTGGAGATTTCACCCAGCAGGGACTATGTAGTAAAAGACAAAGGTTTAAATAACTTGTGGGGTTATAGCTCTACTGCTGCACTTAACTCACCTTTCTCTGAATTATCCTTCCTTTAATGCCTCTTCCCTTCCCCAAGAAGGAGGTCACAACTTCAGTTACCTTGTAAATCTTTTACATATACATTTTAAGGCCTGTAAGAGCACTGTAACCTATCCCAGAGTGATATGTTGGTATTAAATAGACTGGAATAATGAACGGACCTAAGGGATTATCTAGTCTGATACTTAATTATATAGACTAGGATTAAGGGAGAGGAATGGAGGAATTACATCTGTCTCTCGCTCCTATAGTGTATGTCCACAGAAAACAGTTATTGATACATTTCTATTAAAAGCATTGCAAAGGCAACACAGGCTGGAGAGAAATTTAGGTCTGTGTAATATGGTGAAAAGAGGTCTTCAAGCAAAATGAACTTATCTGAACCAGAGAAAAGGAAAATTATTAGCTACTGGAATTCTGTTGTAATAGTTCTTTTTATTCCAAATACTTCACTTAGTGCACCATTTTTATTTGGTGTTATCATATAGTTGGATGCTATTGGAACCCCTTGTTTTGTATTTCATTGATGAAAAAAAATCTGTTCTTCTCTGAAGTGGAAGGTACAAAGGCATCTGTAAAGACAAAACAGCACATTTAGTAATTAAATGTTGGTCTAAGAAAAGAGATTGGATATTTTTGCAGATATTTAAGGCAGAATTGGTTTGTAACAAGAATACATCCTTTTCAGATATATTTGTTTATATAAACACATACATATGCATAAATGTATAGTATAATTAGTAAAATGTATAGTAAAATTAGTATAAATTATCCGAGTTCTGCTTCTCATTGAAGGCTATTTTACTAAATAGATTTTCCAGTCAGGCAGAAATTGGGTGCTTGGTACATGCAGGTACTTAAACATTTTACTCAAAATTATTATTAACTGGTTGGTGCTATCGTGACCAGTATTTCAGGAAAAAATAGTTGTAGAGGCTTATGACTCAGCTTCAGGAAAAAGACAGTAGTTAACAGGTGTTATCAATCAGTCCTCAATCCGGTCTTCATAGCTGGGAGAAGAGGATCCAGCTGTCTGAGGTTTTCTGATTAATAATTCCTTCTTAATAATCTCCCAGTCTTTTGCTTGTGCCCACACATGTTTTATACTTTTCAGTGGGCTTGGGGAAATGAATGGATTAGTAGTATCATGCGTCTGAGTCGGTAAGTTAATTAAAGGCTGCATGTATAAAATGGAGCAATGAATTATTTAGTGGATAACAAACATGATCTAAAATTCCATTTACTCACATTTCGGGTCAACTTTTAGTTTCAGAATCCATATACCAAAACCTAACACTTTTGCGTATTGCTAAAAGTAAATGTTTGCCAACAACATGCTTGCTAAAGTTTCAGCTGGAAGTCTGTTGAGGGCTTTGTGACTTTACATTTGGGATGTTTGCTTTCCTTCCTATTCCCCATCCCCAGAGAAATTTCAGGCAATGGTGAGAAGAGAATTGTTTGTCTGAAGATCGGTACTAAATATAAAGCAGGTTATAGATTTGGACCCAAATTGCTTACCATGTCTTGTTTGGAGAATCTGTGCTGATTTTGCTATGACTTTATAATGAACCATGTGAAACTATAGAGATTAAAGCCCTGATCCAAATCAAGATCTGAGTTTCACAACACAAAACACATATACACTCACTCACACATCCTTGTGCTTGTTTTTCAGACATCTAATTAAGGCAACTTGGTTTTTTTCTGTGCAGAACCCTAGAGAAGAAATGTTTCTGTTGATTTCACTGGGACATTTCCAATGCCATGGTAAACTTAGACAGAATGTTTTCCTACAAAAGGGTTTAATTTCTGGCCATTTAAAAAGTACTAGGGACTGGTTTTACTGTAACACATACTTTTCTGCACCTTTATCATCATTCTCAGTATGAAAGGCCTTGTAAATCTGCAAGACTGACTTTCAGCAGTGCATTTAATGTATGGTGTCCTAATTAGAAACAACTCCACAATGTTTCTTTTATTTAGAGCCAAAAGAGGCCACTGATCTATTGCACACAATGACTGGCATCTATTTCGTGTAGGAGAGTGAAATATCTACTTTCTGAATACAGTTTATGCAATGTACTATTTCTTTTAATAACTCAAACCAGTGGTAGATATTTATAAAGCACCTGACTGATGTAAGCAGATTTTTAATGAGCCATTATTTAAAGAAAAATCTTGAATTGCCAAAGACTTGGAAGAACATAATATTTTTTCTTCTTGCCTACCAACGATTGAGATTCAAAATTTTGACAGGATTCAAGAGGCTTGGCTTCCTGAATGTTTTGAGTTTTCATGTCTAAGAGCTTTACTTCTTCAAGAAATTTGAAGCTCTGCACTTGCTTCTCACTTCTGAAACTCTCCTACTCAAGCTCCTACCCAAGAATGGCAAAAGACTTTTTCAGAAGGAAAATTCCAGTTCAAAGGTAATTGTTTCTAGATTATTAAGTGCTTCAGAATTCAATTTTTAATCTCAAATGAGAATGCTGGGCAAGTTCATGTGCATCTTCCTTATTTTTCTGTCCTAGTAATGATATGTCAACCTTGGACAGAAATTTCTGGAATTCTGTCATTCGACACTGAAATAAAAGTGAGAAATAGAACATCCTTCTGACAATAGTGGTATCTTCTTCCCTTCCCATATTAGCTCTCCCAAACCATTCTAGAAATGGATCATTTTCTGCTGAAAGAGATAATTATCTAGATTTTGGTTTTTTATTTTTTATGATTCACCCTTATTGACTCATAGCTATCATACTCCAAAAACAATTCAAAACCCTCTTAACAATAATATTAAGCAAGAAAAAATCTTTATTCAAGATTAGAATTCAAAATGTTTCTTTAAATTTACTGAAACTTATATGATAACAGAGACTAGTTCATAGATACTGAATATGTGAGTATCAAGCTTTATTTTTAACAATTTATATTTAGCAATTTATTTTCCTGCCTCATTATGCAGGAAAAATGAGCGTATGCTGAGTCAAACTTTCATAAGGTGGTGGAGTTTTTGTCAGCTTTCGTTCCTCCAGAGGAAGCATCTGGGGGAAATGGATAATTACAATGCCAATTTTTATTATCAAAATAATGTGCAAAATTTATGACCTGATAAATCTGTCCTTGGATGGAGATTCTCATTTTGATAATCCCCCTAAAATGAGTAATAAAGCACCTCTGATAGTAATAAACCATTTTTCTTTGACATTTCATGATAAGTGTAACAACAAATAAAGGAGGAACTTCAAAGACTGCTTACTTCAAAAGCTCTATAAAGTCCATTTGAATAAAATCCATGACTTTCATAAAAGTGGTGTTGAAAATGTCATGAATTAAATTAATGGTCTACATCTCCTTGCTTCGTATTGTCTGTATTTTAATCATAATTTATTCTTCCGCACATCCTGCATGTTGTTGATTGAGGAAATATTAAATCCAGCTGAGCTTTAAGCAATTTTAAAAGGAATGACTGAATATAATTATACTTGTTAATAGTCCTGAATCTGCTTTTTTATTTGCTGCTGTCTGTCATATAACAGATCAGTAAGCTTTGCTTTTTATAACTATCATTAATCTTTCACAAAGATTCAAAAAATATCCATTCTATAACTATATTGTGTTAGCTTTCTTACTATAGCCTTGTTTAAATGATCTTACTGTACCAGGAAAGTGAACTACTCAGATTTGAGCAACTTCTGGGAAAAAAAACAAATCGACTTTTCCTAATAAAACAAAATAAATTTTTGATGTTCCAGTTACAAAGAAAAGCTCATTTGAGAATAGGTTAAATTGATTCTGAAACCAGTCATTTTAGAGCATAAGGTTTTTTGATAGTTATGAAGCGCAATGACAATGTTCACCATAGTGTCCTGTTCATTATGGTTCTTTTACACCACATTTTTTGTGTATGATGGGACTTTTTTTGGTAGTGTTTGTTACACTCAGAGGAAAATAAGGTATCATAGATTATCCTGAGTTGGAAGAGATCAAGGTATCATTGAAGTCCAGTTCCTGGCCCTACACAGGAGACCCCAAGAATCCTGCCATGGGCTTGACTGTTGTCCAAACATTTCTTGATCTCTGTCAGGCTTGGTGTTGTGACCACTTCCCTGAGGAGCCTGTTCCAGTGCCCAACCACCCTCTGGGTGAAGAACCTTTTCCTAATATCCAGCCCAAACCTCCCACAACACAGCTTCAGGCCATTCCCTCAGGTCCTGTAACTGGTCACCAGAGAGAAGAGATCAGTGCCTGCCTCTCCACTTCCCCTCCTGGTGGTGTTGAAGACCACAATGAGGTCTTCTCCCCTCAGTCTCGTCTTCTTGAGGCTGAACACACCAAGTGACCTCAGCTACTCCTCACAAACTTTCCCTCAAGTCCCTTCATACTCTTTGTAGCCCTCCTTTGGATACTCTCTGATAGCTCCATGTCTTTCTTGTATTGTGGCACCCAGTACTGCGTTTCTTCCATTTTTACAACTTTCTGTACTCTCCCACTATGGAGGAATTTCTTCTTTGCTAGTTGAATGTAGGGTGACATAAAGCAATGGGTTGGTGTGAATCAGAGCCTCACGTCAGGTCCATTAGCGTAGATATACAGATCACCAAGGGTTTGTCTTTCCTTCCAAACTATGAATGTCTTGCTTTCTGTTTTGGTTACTCATACACTGTATTGCAGGAAATGTGATATTGACAATCACAGAAACAGATTTAAAGTGAGTTCTGTTGCACTGTAGCATTATGCACTAATTGAGAATTTAGAATTTGCCCTAAGAAGCAGCCAGCATTAGTGACCTTTTGCTAACACTGGCCAGCCTACAGGTGCTGAGCTGTCTAATGATAGCTGATGTAAAATAATCCAGGAGACAGTTTCCTCTGTTGTGATTCCAACAAATACAAGGCTTTGTCTGATTTCTTTACTCAGTTCTGGCTGGCATGAGATTTCCACTAAGAAACCATTGGTCTTTCTGGGCCTTGTCTGTACCAAACTTTATGTGTTGCCTTTTCTTTCCTTTCTCTAAATACTGTTAAACCTCTCTCTCAAGGAAAGAATCTTACATGTGCTGTCTGCCAGAATGCAGTCCTTTCTCTCTATCCGTGTTCAAGATCTATTAATTTGCAATGTCATTCCCATTTAACAGAGGGAGAAAAATTTTAAAGAAATATGTTTTGGAACTCAGTATGTTCGTACATATCAGTGTGGTCAAAAGTGTATCTTAAAAAACTGCATTTCTGTAAGAAAAGCATCTGAGCAGTGGATAGACCTCCAGTGAAGAGGGACAATAGTAAGAGTGTTTGTTGGTGTCCTGAGGAAAAAAGGGATCAAGAGTGCCCTGCCAGGGAGATGGTCCTTTACTTGGAGTACTTGATCTGTCATGTGCTGGAGAATGTGACCACACTCCATGACTGCCAGGGAACCAGTTTTCTCCATGCCAAGTTCCTCCAGCATTTTCACTGATCATGAAATTTTCTCTACCTTTCTGTAAGAGTAACAACTAGAGCTGTGAAGAAGCCTAAAGGTCCCAGCAAGCTGCACTGTGATGTAGGCAGGACAAG
Organism: Rhagologus leucostigma; assembly: GCA_013397725.1. Lineage (NCBI taxonomy): Eukaryota > Metazoa > Chordata > Aves > Passeriformes > Rhagologus > Rhagologus leucostigma. The sequence continues at coordinate 1,168,744 of VZTD01005605.1, read as the reverse complement.
CAGAGGTGGAGCAACCTCTTCAGGCTCTGGGCTGAAGTGAATGAACCACCAAGACTGACTCACTGCCTCACCAGGAGATCGTTTGCTGCTGCTAATGAAAAGTAGATTTGCCGCTGCTCTCATGAATGGTGCTACGTGACTTTCCGGAGCTCGGTACCACTGGCTGTGTGATCTACCAGGGGATTTATGAGAGATCTGAATTCTATTTCATTATATACCTAGCTCTTTTTTTGGTGCTGTTTGTTTTGTTGAGGTTTTTTGTGTGTGTATGTGTGTGTATGTGTGTGTAGGATGCATTGCTGTGCATATCGCTATTTTTTATAATCTCCTTCCCAATCAGTCCTATTGTTTTCTATGTATTTTCTTCTTGCATGTCATTGCTGGCAGTGATAGTTATTTCTTCATCAAGTCTTAATTTTACGTAAAGTGATAAAAGTGGAAAGAAAACCTCAATTGCATGAGTGCTAGGGCACACTGCATTAAAACTAGTGCTGTGTTATTTTTCAATAGCAGATAAGTTTTCTCGCTAAAACTGACCTTGCAATTTATCCACTGGGGAGCTAGATAACACAACTACACCCTTTGAGATTATAATTATTGCTGTAGTAATGTTGGACAATATTTATCTGATTCTTTTCTGAGAAGGAATTGATATTTTAATATAGTATTCCCAGGCTACATTTCTGTTAACAATATTAACGAATTTCTGCAAAAGTCATATTGAGCCACAGAAGTTCCCTTAAGAAACCTCATCCACATAAATATGGTAACCGAATCCGTGTACAGTTCAGCTACAGAGCAACGATATACCAATGCCTGAATGTTTCTTTGAGATCACATTAGTTTCCTCTTGGGATAGCTGGAAAAGGTCGAGATGCATAAGGTAAAAGAGGGAATAACAAGGAAACTGATCCCGTATGTAACCAAATAACCTTTCCTATTCTTAAGTGAGTCCTTCAAACTAACATGGTCAGATATGAACCAAAACATGCCCTTGGTTTTCTGGTAAGACTGACAATGTATTAGAAGGTTTGTAGCACTACAGGTACCCTTTTTGTCTGTGAATTTACTGAGTACTAAGTACTGCTTTGTCTGCCACTGGAAAAGCCTGTCAGCCTTTTTGTTTAGCCTAAACTCTACTCCAAATATGTTCTGGAAGAGATGCAGGGGAGAGGAATGTCATGAAGAATGGTGGTTTGCAGCATAAATACATAAACAATAAGGAAGTTTCAGGTTTCTGGGGCAGTTCTTCAAAAACGTCTCAACCAATATCTCTCACAAAACCTAAGACACTTGATAACCTAAAGAGAACCCATCAGTTTAGATAATATCAGTGCCATAAAGCTCTACATACTGTCATTTGGGGAGGGTGGTTGCTTTTTTTTTTTTCTCCTAAGATGATATCTCATTTATGATTTCTCCTTTCATTATTGTAAAACAGTTTCCATAAATTTAATTTGTTTATATTTTGCCCAAATTACAAGGGTGTAAATGTGAAACATACTGTTAAATGAAAAAGGGCTTGTACAGATAATACATAAGGTATTCTTGTGGGGGTTTATTTCACATTTCTATTTGAGTTATGTAGGTGCCAGAAACACTTATGTGAAAAGTAAGATTTTGTACAGTCAAGTGTTTCAAGTTAAAGATGTCACCAGTTGTAAGATTTTTATGCTACTTCATATTATTCTGCCGCCATCATTTTGTATTTGATGGTCCTTTAAATAATCACTTGAGGAAATCCTGAAATCAGCTAATGAACAGTGAGCTTTAAAGTGCCAAGTGCGTCTTTTTTAACAGATATCTGTGTCATATTAGGCAGAGTTTTGTACCATACACTGACTCTGACTTTATAAAGCAGAAGGGAATTATAAAACAGTAGTTTTATTGTCATATTTTACTGTTTAAAATTAGATGTATTTTAGGTGACTGACATAGTTTTTTTGTGTGTACAACTTTGGCTCTGCATATTTACTTTTTATGGGCTCTGAATGGAGAGAAAATGAGAAGAAATGTGTACTCCCTCATTTACAATTTAGAAAGAGAGACGTGCCAAGAAAACATAGAAGGAGAAAAGAATGATGTGTGTAAAACCAAGGAATCCAGAAAAGGAAAAAATCTGTTATTGTAGGTACGAGTGTTGAACTCCTAAATGTCATAGAATGACTTGTCATGTTTAAATTAAAATAGAAGTTTTTACTCTTCTTTTCTCATGTAACTGAAATATTGTGAGGAGAAATCCCAGCCTGGATTGATGTAAATTTTGGCAATTATCCAGAACCAAGAAGTCCTTGGAGTCAAGTTTTTTACAAGTAGAATAACCTAAGCTTGAGCCAGATTAACACTGTGTGTTGAGCTATGTCTGCAAAATGTGCAGCAAGGCTGAAATATTTTGTCGCCAGACAGCAGTAGTTCGGTTCCCACCACAGTTCTTAAAATATTATTAACAATAGTTAAATACTGTTAATCATCATCAGAACAAACCTCATGCTTATGAGTAAATGTCTAAGTACAGGAATTAAAACTTCCTTAGTTTAGAGCTTTTTTGTCACTATTATCTTAACTTCCTGTGAGAATTGGTATAAAATATGGCCTTATGAGATGATGAGCTAAAATACCTCCTTTTGCAAAATCCAAAATACATTGTTTGTTTCTTTGTGGGTTTTTTCTTTTTATGAATTCCTAAGTAACAATTTGCGGAAGTAGAAGCTTGGCCCCAGTGACATTGACTATGTGACTGTGTTTTCAGCTGTCAATTTTGTGGTTTAGCCCCTATGTAAGATACTATGGCTGTGTGATATTGCTAAATAAGGAAAGTAACAAACCCTGACGCCACTGCTCAGCACTGCCAAGGACTAAGCCCCTGTTGAAGTGTCATCTACACACCTTCCCTTAACAAAAGAATTACATATATTTATATTTTTATATTTATTATGTATAAAAAGCTCTTGCGTGCTACTCAGGAAGAAAGTAGGCCCAAAGTCGAGTGTAAAACACAACGTAAGGACCATTTTAGATTTCTTTTGCTTTGTGAGAGTTACTGTATTGTTTATCATTGGCCAAACTATAAAGTTCCTTTTGACTTTTACACATTTTTCAATCCTGTGTGCAGTTAGATCTTGAGTACATTTATTCAGCTTTAATTTAGTTCTGCACAACCCCAGGCGAACCCAACCCCAGGCAAACCCTGAGCATGGCAGATGTGTGACAGAGCAAGCTCTTTGTTGCCATTTAAGTAGATTTTTACCATGCAGAGTCAGGCATCAATCTTAGGTCCGTGGAATTGTGGTCTGGTAGTATCTTTGTCTTCCTACATCAGGGTATTATACCCCTAACTACATGCTTGAAATTGTACTTCTAGTAAATGCAAAAAAATTTAAAGTCTTTGATAATCTATACTTAAATCTAATTAAAGATCAGTGTGTCCAGTATTCCCTCAGATATGCTTTTATTTTTCTATACAAACAAGTACATGTTTAGTGCTGCTTACACCCACTGAGATATGATCCGTAGGTTCTCATGGGTGAAAGGAGGGGAAAGGGTCTCACATCTCGGGAAGGGCTGTCTGGCCGTAATAGCAGGACTCTATAAAGTGACCTGATATACCCGGGTGAGCGGGTTTTGTGCATCCCTTTGAACTGACTCTTTATCACAATAAAATGAAAATGAGTTATTTTCAAATCCACTGGCCTGTGGCATCCCCTTTCTGCTAAAAGAACAGCTATAGTTTTCAGTAGTCCCCTCTTTCTGTGTCTTATTTGGTACAAACTTCTCCCCCAAAACCCACTGTGCTCTTCTTCCCTGTTTGAAATACAATGGATCTGCTTTCTTTTACAAATGACATAACTAATCAGCTTCTGAGGGGAAAAAATCGAGACAGCTAACACGTATTCATTACCGGGAGTGTTGTGCAGGCTGCATTTTTTCCTCACAAGATTGATTAATTAAATATTTATGAAAGAGAAACACCTGGCATACTTCCATAAACAAATAGGTCTCCTGTGGGTTTACCACAGCTGAGGAGAGTTTTGAGGGACCACAGGGATCTCAGGGTAAAGACTTCCTCACAGCTTGAGTTCTTACACATTGCTGTTTCTCATAAATATGCACCAACACACAAATAATTTCTATTTTGAAGGCAGAAAGTGCAATATCAACAGATGAAATCTAAAAGACAGCCAAAGAGAAAGGTAAAGATTAAGCAGAACAGAAGTACTGTATGTGGGGAAAATGGCTTGTTTTTATTTATCTAAGTAAGGTCTAAGAGGCTCAGACAACTGGGCCCCCTTTTTCAGGTATTTATCTAGGGCTGGTAGTTAAATACTGAAAGCCTTAGACTGAAGAGATCTGTTGAAATCTAAGGGCAAGGGTTAAGAAATTATGCAAGACACCTAAAAGTGGGAAATTCATTCTGTTCACTATTTCAGCTGCTCTTCCAGATGGATCTGCTTTATAGATACTTCCCAGACTCTTCATCTTCAGTGGAATGTTTTCACTGGTATGTCACTGCTTTAAAAATAAAAATAATTGTGCCACTGACTTCAGCTACAATTTAACTGGCATGATTGCTTTTATCGACCACTGCTTTACTGTAGCCAGTTTCCTACAAGTGATTGTTTTAGTTCTTGGGAGTGGAAGTAATGTAGCTGTTAGTGTCAAACTCTTGTGCAATATCTTTTACATGTGCTTACATGCCATGTGCTTGCTGTATGTTGTATTGTACTTTATCATTCTTCAGCTATGATTTTTTTGGGGGGGGAGCTTTAGAAACTGGCAAGCTGCACTGAAACGTAGAAGTTTAAGGTTCAGCCTATATGGCAAATTATCAAGCCATTTTAACTCTCTTGTGTTCCTGAAGCCAAAGTCTAAAATGACTTATTGTGATGAGAATGTCTGATATTGGTAAAATGTTAATTTATTTCTCAATCTCAAACACAGCAAAATATATAGGTTCACAAAATTTTTAAATTCAATTTATAAAAACAACATCAATATTTTAACTTGGTTTTATTCTTTGCCACAGCTGGAAAAATATTAGAAGAAAACAAAGCCTTTTTCATTTTTAAATTCTGAAACAGAAAAGATTGTTTCTAAAAGAAAAAGGTATTTTTGAAAGTTCAGATTGAAATAATTGAAATAACACAGATGAAATTTGGCTATATTTTTATTTGGGTTGGCGGGGTGGGGAGGGCTGTTGCTGTTGTTTGGTTTGCTTTGGTCAACAGATTTTCTACCAGTCAGTATATTGTGTTTGATTGGAGTATTTCCAAGCGGTGAATTGTTTTAAGGATTAAGATTGAGAGGATCATAAGCCTGTCAGTCTATTTAGGAAAAGAAAAAGTGAAGGTTTTTTGATGAAGTTCTGCAAACACAACTGGTTTGTAGTGATAAAGTCCAGTGATGTGTATAATAATGTGGAGATAAAGCAGGACTGTGTTTAGTATTAAGGGTAGGCAGCACTTTGTCTTCTAGATAACCTCCATAAGGTGAAAAGGTGTTATTGTTAATCCTATGAAATTTGGTCAAAAAGTTAATGAAATGGATACGAGGTTTTTCATGAGCTGAAATATATCAGAGCTGGGGTTTTACATGCTTTAACTTGTATTGTGCATACTTTCTCTATGAGTTTTTGAGGAAGGTTTACTAATACAGACTTCAGACTCGCCTATTACGTACCATCACTTTTTGCCAGGGTAATCTCTTTTTTAATTACTTTCACACATTTTTCCAGAAATAATAGGCATTAATATGGAGTATATCTCAATGTAATACATTTTCAAAGGGTGATTACAAAGACTTATTTAATCTAGAGCAAACTTCTTATGCACCTGCAATTTCCTTTGCTTTCCCTAGGCATCCATAATAACAGTATAATGCATTCCAGGGTTAACTTGTTCCTTTAACGAAGGTGTTGAGCCTACATTCTGTAAAAATCTAAAATCACTCTTAGAAATTAATGTGCATGCTGGATGTCTGAGGATTGGAGAATTCCACCCTTAATCATCAAAAATGTATTGCAATTGTATATGGTGAAGGTCTTAAATGTCCTGACTAGAAAGAATGTTAATTCTGAGTGGTAGCAGATAGATCTTGATTTAATGAAATGTCTTTATTTCCTGCTAAGAGAAAATGATCACAGGATTGTTTAAAAAGGATGAACCATTGAAATCACCTTGTTAGACATAAATACTTAATAACATCCACTATAATGAGATAAAAAGTGATGGTAGTGAGGTCAAGTGTGAGAAGGAGAGAGTTCAAAGACAGCGTAGACCCTTCAACATAATATAACCTAGTTTTAAAGGGGAGAGAGGAAATGCATTGCTTGATGAGAAGAAAAGCCTTGTGTAAGCTTGATAAATATGAAGGGTTTGTGTGTAACGAGAAATGGAATCTGATGAATGAAATGTCATGGTAAAATCATTTTAATCAATAATGGAATGTGACATTATTCAGACCAAAGTAATATGTCTTCTGCTTTTTATTCTTTCCCGGTGGTATGCTTTCCTTTCATTTTTTTTAAATATTTTTGGTGTTTTGGGGTGTTTTTGTTAGCTTGAGATTAGTTATGCTAATGTACTGTACTTCTGCAGCAAAAATATTGAATGTGTAATGTCACAATTCTATGCATAAGTCTAGGAAAACAGAAGTAGTATGTGAAATAACAGCATTTTCTAGGAATATTTACATGTTCAAAATAATTTCCTTATTTCCCTGCTCCCCAAATGATGCTTTTAAATATAAAATTCTGACTGGATTACAGTAGATGTCATGTTTGTAGGGAGTGCTTGTTCAGATTCTTGGGTAATGTAATAATAACCTCAGTGTAAGTAACTGTGGATAAATTATGCACTATTGCATGCTAGTTGCCATTTACTTTGTTTCAGTGTTTATTTTAGCATAATAAAATGAGATCTTTTTTCATTATTGAGATCTAGTGGTACAGCAGTAACAATGAATTTATAATGCATTTGATGGTAATGCTTTATCAGCCTTATGGACTATTTCATCTGAAAATGCTGGAGTTCATTTTGAGCATTAAGCAGATAATCTGTCAGTTTACCTTCGTGATCTCGTGGAGAAAGTAATTGAGAAACTTCACTGTAGCTCAAGGTTTGTTTTCTGCAAGAGCAACTCTAAGATCTCCTTACTCCCGCTTTTGGTCACAAGACCATCTTAATGTGGACCTTTGTGAACCTGCCAGCTCAGATTTTGGACCATGCAGCAGACACAAATCTACATTTCACACCCCTTTTTAACTGTTTGTAAGCTTTCTAAGAGTCTCGGTGATGAGCAAAAGCATCCAGCCAGGAAGAACTGTGAAGTGACTGTGCCTGTAGGAAAAAAAATTGTTCCTTAACATTGGAAACTTGCCATGCCTTTAAAGCATCTTGGATGTTGAATTTAGGAAAATAGATTGAGAAAAAATCTTTTGAGGACCTTGAGCTGTTGTCATATAATAGTCACATTTATGTTGAAATCAGACTGGGAGAAGTAATACACAAAACTACTAAAGCAGAACAGAGAAAAACCTATCTGCCTGTTACTATGTCATTTGTTCAGGGTTTTTTTAAATTTATCTTCCTGTATTTGTTCAATGAATTTCTTAAATTTTGAAAAACTAAGATACAAAATTGTTCAGCATGGTGTTTCACCAAAGCAAAACAGTTGATAAAGGACACCTTATACATGCTTATCTATTTTTCATTAGTTTGATTGTTAGCAACTTATTATTTGGCAACACTTGAATTGATCTTTTTTTCCTTTATTGTAGCAGCAATATGGCCTGAATATACTCCATATATTAATACCAAGTGCTTATTTTTTTGGGATCAATTTGACTTAATGTCATTCATATCATTAACATTTTGCAGAAATAATATTGACGAAAGTCATTGATCCCTCTTGCAGAAACCATTGCATCAGTTGTACTGAAGACTTACAAATGTTTGATCCTATGTTAGCCACTATCATTGTTTGATATTGTCCATAGGCTTAACACAGCCAAGCCTAAGCAATCATTGATTGAGACACGGGGGAACAAAACCCAGAGACTGGAATGAATTTGGAAACACTGGGTTTCAGTGAGCAGGCTGCTGATCCACTCCAGCACAAGCACCTCATTTCTACACCAGTTTTGCAGTAGAGGGCACAAAACCAGTGTCAGCTAGGCTGTTTTGGCAACTAAATTTTTATCTTTGTACAAATACTTCTCTCTCCCTAGGGTTTTGGAAATGGCAGCCCAGGAGACACCATTTCCCTCCCTGCTTTCTGCCATTTCCAGCCTAAATTAACTGTTTCACTGGGAGGAAGGGAGAGGTGCCCCTGCCTTCCTTTCTGGAGCTGCCCAGCCTGAGGAGTCTGAAGAAAGGCAGCATCCCTTCCCCTGGCTGCCTCCCTGTGTGTCACTTAGGCTGACACTGGGACAGTTGCATTTGCAAATAGACTTTTTTTTAAATGTTTTCTGAATTAAAAAAAAAATATGTAAACACAAAAACCCAAAGGAAACTCCCACTTTTAGAGGCATACAATGCTGTGTAATGCCTCAGAGGGATACGATAATATTGTTAGGTGGCTAACATGGGAATTGCACAGTCCGTGCTGTAGCAAACCAGCACGTTATCCATTCTTTCATTCTATCCACTAAAATTTTGCTTTGTAGTCTCTGATTTTGGACAAATATCTTTAGGATGTTTATAACTGCCTCTCATTAATATTCCTGTTAAGACAAAATAGTGGTTTTTTTTTTAAGATTACAAATTAAAAACCGTGTAGCTTGGAGATTCCTACAAAGAAGGTAGAGCAAAAAAAGATTAATAAAAGATTCCTCATGCTATTTTGCATTAGGGATATTTAAAAATCAATGAGCTCTGCTGAGGGTCTCAGTACTCCAGAAAATCAGTTATTGATGATCCTTAAGTCAAATAGAGCCCATGTTGTCATGACAGAACAATACCTATAGCTCTATGCTGGTATAAATTGTCTGCTTTCTTGTAGGGAGGTAGGACATAAAGAAATTAAATAAACTTTTGTTGTTAGGAGGCAAGAAAGATTTCTTCAAGTTCTTTTATTTGTATTACGTGAAATGTCATCTGTGATGTGCTAGAAGGATAAAAGTCAAACTTTAAAATGTAGTTTGTTAAACTTAAAAATCATTTTCATATTATGCTTGGTTTTACTGTTGAAGATGTGGAAGTTCTAGGCAGCACTGCAAATAAAGGAATAACTACAGACTTTTTTTAAAATTAGTCTATATGGAAGCTAAAAAGTAGTTGGGAAGAGTGGGGCAAAGTATAAATAGCTTCTAAATAGTTTGTGTAGGCATTGAGGAGTGCTATTTTTCCTTTTTTTTTTTTAATTTGAAGAGCACCTGTATAAATGTAAATAAGTACACGTAGTAAAAAGAAGAGAAGAATGAAGGGGAAAATATATTAAGTCTGAGTCTGTGTATTTCAACATTAGAGTCTTAGGTTTGCAATCTGGTTCAAATAGAATTTTCTACCCAATACCTAACCAAAACAAAACCTTTCTTGGAACTGTGTATGAGTTTAGGTTGGTACTGTGTTCACAACACATAAGCAGGTGCTAAAGTTTCCAGAACTGTTTAATTCAGAAAGTTGCTTGCTTTGTTCAAGGTGTGTCAGCCCCTCAGCTTTTCTGTTGTAATTAAGCATTTTTAGACTTACAAAAAATCCTTTAAATGGAAAACAGCATTGCAATTGAGTTCATTTTTCTTTTTTTTAAAGTAAATACAAGTTGAGTTAGTGTGGCATTGGGAATTATAAAGGAAATTTGTAGCACTTTTAGCATAAAACAACAAAACTACATTGAGCAATGTGTCCAGAATTCTAATGTGTGTTTAACTGATTTTAGTTTCAAGGAGTATGAAATGACACTTACTATATAAAGGACATTGTGGTTAGTATATAAAGAATCTGAAAAATCTCTGCAGATTCGTTATGTGGCTTGCCATCTGCTATCAAAGGACTGCTGACTTCTTAGCAGATCTTACAGAGTGCAATAATTGCTAACCAAGGCTATTAGAAATAATTTTGAGATAAGAACTCTAACCATTAATCCCTGTAGGAGCTAGATTACTTTTAAAATACTGGTCTGCATATAGGAACTTTTTGATGAAGTTATCAGAAACACATTTCAGGTTTTGAAGTCAAAAATTAACCTGACCATTAATGACTTTTTTACTAAACCTTGAACAAAGCTGTTATCTAAATTTCAAGCGTATATCTGGGTGTGGGGGAGTGTACTGTGTGTGGAATCTTGCTGTTAAGAGTGTGTGCTGTAAGGAAAATTAGAGCTGAACTCTGTGACCATAAGCTTTTTCGACTTTAAGGATGTTTCAAGAGTATCCCCAATAGTTAACATCCATTCAAAGAAACCAGTTTGAATTAGTCCTGGGATGAGATTCTCATTTTCCCTGTTGATGACATTTACATCTTGCAAATACCTCTCTGTAGTTGCTTCAGCCTTTAAGGAGCAGCACGGAGACAGAAAATCTTGAAGCAATTTCCCTTTTTGAGACAGATGTTGAGAAAGAGAAATGGCTTGAGAAATGAGAACCTGCCCAGAGTTCTGAGGATTAACTGAAGTTGGATGATATATTTGGACAAAGTGAACATTTTTAATGAATAGCAACTTCTGTGTTCAAGCTGGGTTTTTTCCTGGTTTAGTTCTTCCAAACACAAAAATGCTTTATAAGGTGGGGTGATAACAGCAGCTGGTTGTACTCCTGGAAAACCTGCAGCTGATTTCACAGGATGTGCCAGAGCAGCCCCTCACCTGGCCACTTAATCAAACGTTCTCAGTGACAACTTAATAATAAGAGACCCCATTTCGGTTCCTTTCATTTTCCAGTATATTCATGTTGAGATTAAAATATTGAAGATGGGCCAACAAGTGTCAGTGTCTAAGGTACTAAAAGCAGTGCTAAAGCATGATGGATATCTAGTAACACATTATTGCTCTCTATTATCTGCTGTTGCCTAGATGAGTGATTTGTTCTTGGCTTCCAAATAAATAATGCAGAGCATCCAAAGAGGCCATCTCACAGTTCCTGAATCCAACTCGAAACTGTGATGAACACAGATATTACTGGTAGTTGTTGTTCTTTTTTAAGTAACAAAAAATAGGACACTTGTAGAATTTGGTGCCTCTTTTTGATGAAAGTGGAGCAGTTTGGGAAATATAGATTAGTTCCATCAAATTCCCCACCACGAGTACTAAAGAAAGCAGAGCTAATGATGGTATTTTTCAGATTTATTATTATTATATATTTCAAACCTAAAAACAACTGCTTCTCTCAACACTTTCTATTATTTTTAAAAATGAACAGTAAAAACCCTGCTTTGAACAGAACATAGCTTTTTCTCATGTGACTACAAGAATTCAGTTCTGTTCTGTGTGACCTTTTTTCCTCTTGTATTCTTGAACATTATAAGATATTTTCTGATTTATACACTCAGTTAACATTTATATGAGACAAACAAGGTTTACTATTTTGTTCTCCAGCTGACAAACTGATGATATATGCTAATGTCTCACTTTGAGACAGCTTTTTTGATTAAGAAGTGGAATTAGCAGATAAATTAGGCTGCTAATTCAAAGACTAGCCAGACTCCTCAGATAAAATCAAGTTCAGTTTCTTTGTCTTGCCTGTCCTTTGATATTTGTTTACAGATGGGCAAGTAAATTACTATACCATAGTTTAAAGAAAGAACACAACTCCTCCCAGAATTACTGTGATGTACTCACATGCACTTCCCTCCCCTCTCTTTCCCCACAAAAAAAAATTCCAGAGTGTTTTGGCCAACTATGTTTCTGCTCAGAATATTTGTTTTTCTTTTTGAAGGGCCTTTCAAGGCACAGGAGGGCAACTTAACTTAAAGAGTAGCAAACTACTTCATTCCATAATTTACAGAGACGTATTCTGATGTTAAGCAATTTTAAACATTTTTTCTTCACTTTTGGTGTGTCTCTTCTAGAAAGGCCAAGTATTTATTGTCATCTTTTAGTATCTCAATGATGCTCCAAATTACCCTTCAGAGGCTGGAAAGGAGATCCACCTTAGCTAACACTATGAGTTTATAAATGTAATATAAATAAAAGCTACTCACCAGGGTTAAGAAGACAGTGTCTGTTAGCAGTTAAAAGTAAGTGATGTTAATGTACAAGAAAACCTATTATATCTAGCACAAAGAATACCTACAATCTCAGCCTGAGGAGCTTTTCTGGGGTTTAGTTTTAAAATGCTGTCTCCAGAAGTGGACAGCCCAATACAGGGAGAACACTTTATTTGCAGGGTGTAGCATAAGCAAAAGAATGCTATCTTTCTTTTTCTTTTTCCCTTGTAATGTCAGATTTAGTTCTGTTTCTTTCACATACGTAATACAGATATTGTCATAGTAAACTAGGAGTCTGATAAAACTGGGCTGGTATGAAAGCTCCTTTGCTGTTTTTCTGAACAAAATCCCAAACTATTGAAAATTTAGAGAGAACTTGTGACTGAGAGGAGAACATGGTCCAGGAGCATCCTGTATTTCCATATAACTCTCTAAAAATACTGTTGGATGCTAGTCATGATTAATAGGAGGAATAAGGGGATGTAATGTCATGCAGCTCTGAGAATCTTACAACCATCTTTATAAAATGTTTCTTCTTACCAAATGTTCAGAAAGTTAATGCCCTTGAAACCTTTCAGTCATTTTCCATATGAACCATACGTGATCCTTTTTTGTGTCACTTTGAAAAATGAATTTGAAGCTGGATCCACTAAGCTTGTGTGAGCTTGCACACACGTGGAGCTCTCCAAATGAAGCATCACTTTCTGAATGGGACTGCCACATTCTGAAATAATTTGGAGCTTGGAAGAAAGTCAGAAACTGGCAATAGTTTTACAGGAAGTAAATAAAGGATGTAGAAATCATAATATAAAAACTCACCAGCAATTTCTGTTTGGGTAGTTCTTGAATTAAAGTGCACGGAAGACAGTATGGGTAAAGATGCTTTTTTAAGATTTCCCAACAGTAAAGTGATACTGGTGTGTGACCACCACCTTCCTACTGCCTTACCTGTGTTATTTATTGTATTACCTATAAATGAATGTCTGGTTCATTGTCAATATGGCTTTTAGACCTGACCTCTGTTTTCAAGAGAAACTTGAAAGCTGATTATCTTCTTTAATCTCAGAAAACCTTCTTAATGGTGTAATGAGATATAAATCCTGCCTTTTCAGAGGGCATATGTACACAAAATCAGTCCCTGAGGAGGGTTTGGTTTTGGTTTAGTTGGGTTTATTTTAGTAAGATTGCAAGTAGATACACAAAGTAAATGATTTTTCCTACCTAATGTCTTCTCACTGTTTCTCCCATTTAGTGGAACCCTCAAATACAGAATAAATCTTTTTACAAATATTTTACAAATTTCTGTGGTTAACTTCACATTTTCTAAAAAAAAGAAAGTAGTCAGGACCGTAGAATCGGTTCTTTCTCTGTGCTCTTCAAGAAATTCGGTAGATTTAATTTGCATGTTTGCAATCTGTTTCTTGACAAACTTTATGGAAGTGTTTCTTACGTGAAAAATTGTCTAAAATAAAACTATCCTGCTCAGTACAGCTTCCAAGATTCAGTATGAGTTCTGCTGTAAATGGATAGAATGCTGGATTCCCATGGATTCCTTTGTCATGGGGAAGACTGAGACCCCATTAAGGGAAGAGTTGTGGGTGGCTGTGCCCCCAGCACACCACATGGCCTAGGTAGAGTCCTTATCCCAAAATTATGTCTATAACAGGGATAATGTTTCCTGTGTTCAGAGGAAATAGATTGTGCAATCTGTCTGTCTGCTGATTTCCTTGCTTACAATACGGCTTTCGACATAGTAATGAAAACTCTTGCTTTTGTTATAGCAGAACTTATAAATGGAGTATTTTTCACCATAACACAAACTAAGAGAGAATCTGTTCCTCATAAAACTCAGAAAAATATGAGTGACATTACTGAACTCTTTTGTGGAATCATGCATTTATTATTCATGTCCGAGTGAGCAATTTGATAATGCTGACAACTTCCTGCAATGCAGAGGCTATATAATTTCACAGAGGAATTTTTTTCATCAGCCAATAACTTCCTGTGTAGTCCAAGTATATCCACAAGAAGATAACGACTCTGGGGATTTCAGTTGCTGTCATGCCTCTAGGAAATTGTTTATTGTGATTTTAACTGTTTTAGAAACTGAGCTTATCTAGTTTTCCAGCTTGAAGCCACTGGATCTCTGCTAACTTTGTATTCCATATTGAAAACCTTTGCACTGTCAGAAAGGCTGTGTCCTTGCTATCCACCAGTGATAATGGGGATAGAATGAGTCAGGATTTAGGGATTGAAGCTGTTCCACTGGTGTGCTGCTTGGGAGGTTAGGAAGAACTGCTTAATAAGGAGGAGTGGTTTGTTAAACCTACATACTTTTGGAATACATTTGAGTCCTTTTCCAGGGAATGGGTCATATGCATATTTTTACTGGTATGCTTATAAAAATTTTCAGAGGTTTGCCAAAGGAATGCTCATTGTAAATGATTGCAGATGGAAAGGAGAAGGTGGTGTAAAACGGTTTTCAAGTTTGTGTTAATGACTCAAAATTCATTCCCATTTTCTAATACGTAGGCAATGCAAAAATAAGCTGCCTGAAAATTAGAACAAAATTTGTCTAGTTTTCTATTGTAACCATTTCATGCTGCATGCACCAGAGAACAGTCATGGTGCAAGGATTGATGAGGTTTCCACCTTCTCTGAGGGTAAACCAGGAATTTTCCCGAAATTAGGTCACGTTCATAGTGAAACAGAGAACTTGTGCTGCAGCTATTATTCTAACAACATCCATCTGTAAAGTTGTTTCTCTGTTATAACCATGTCTTGGCGCAGAAGTTTGTGAAAATCACACACTCAAAATAAGTAATAAGGTTATCAAAAGATGGGAGGAGAGGCTGCTTGGAAGGAAACACTTAAAGGAGCTAATCCAATGCCAATGCATCTGTTAAAAGGCTGTTAATTTTAGGACAACACTTACAGGAAAGCAAAGAAAATAATTTCAGCGAGTGGTATAAGATTTTTTTTAACAATTTTGGTGGAACTTTAATATATTTTCTTAAGAAAGGGCTTCCTTAAAATTAGCACTCTGGGCCTTTACTTCCTGTATAAATATCTCCAAATAAGAAAAAGTAGAATGAATGTAATGTGCAAGCAATAATCATTTCAGCAGGGGACAAAAATGCACCCATCCATCCGTATGTTGTTTTGGAAACTGCCCTGGTCTATTCCTGTGCTCTTGGCAATGTCTGTGATGGCCAATCAACAATTTTTCGGCTGTGGACAAAGTGGATCTTGCAAGGATGGCTGCAGACAGCCACTCCTCCACTTCTCTCACGAGCTGATTTTCAGCACTGAACTGTTCATATTTACTCCAGGTTTGGCTTTATTCCCAGACTGGAGCAGTGAGCTCTTTAAAGGAAAGCCCTGCTGCAGCATTCGCAGGAGTACATATCCTCAGCAGCCTGAATGTAGGCATAAGCATATGTTTTTGGAAGATTTCATCGGTTACATGGAAGCAAATGCTTTTCCTCATTCTTACAGGTGAGGAACCAGAGTATACCTACCTTAGCAGGTAATATGTTTAGACATTTGCCTTACCCAGGCTTTCATAGAAGTCCGAATCCTTCCACGCTGGTCTGCCCCAATACACGGGAGTTTAGTCCTGCTCCCAAGAGAACACAAATAATTTATATCACAGCCAGGAACAGATCCAAGGTCTCTTAATTTCTATTCTGTATTATTAATGTCTTGCAGATATCTGTCATGTCAAACTTTCCAGGAAGCCCAGGAGTTGAGTTTGGTTTTTAATAGCAGCTATTACTCTGATTTCTTAGAATTAGCTTTAATCATTTTAGAAGAGCTGTACAGCAATCTGAAATGTCATCCTAATGCAATATTTTGATATAGCTCTCTCATGGCATATATGTTAACTCTTAGTTGCGGGCACAAGCAAGAACAGCCCTAAAAAAAAAACAAGTGGGAAAGATGAGAGAACAGTAAAGAATGTTTCTGCTCTTTCTCACAGTACTAATTTCAGCTTTGTTTCTTGGATGTTTTCAGTTAGTTTCTTTCCTGTTCTGATTTCTAGGAATAAATGATGAGAAGTGTTAGTGCACTGTTTAATACTGTATTTGGCTCCTGAGAACAAAGTAAAGTGTCTTTTTTAGTTTTTCACAAGCATTTAGCATGTCTTCAAACCATGGTTTAGTAATGGAGAATTATTAATACAACCTAAAAGGTCTGAAGGCTAAAAAATACACTAATCTTTTTTACTATGTTTCCTCAGCCCTGGCTCCAAATACTTGAATGTGCCTTTGAGCTTATTTCTAATTTGAAATAATAACTAAAAAAAATTATAATTTTAAATGAACTCCTTATCCAACGTGGCAATCACACAAAATGGTATATGCAGTATACACTATAACAAAATAGTGAGACAAAAAGAAAAAATTAAAAAATAAGGTACATTCACTCTTCCATGGAGCAATACTTGTAAGTTATTGAGCATCTTGAATCTGTACTGAAATGCATTTGGTCTCTGAATACACTGTGAACTAAAACTCACTTATCCACAAGCTTGATATGTACATTCACATAATTTATATCATATTGCAAAAACTTTTATCAGAGTGACAAATATGTAAGCATACGCAAGTAAGTGAGAGCAAAATGCAGTGCAAAATTAATTTGCTTTGTGTGATAGGTACGTAGTTGGGCCAAAAAAATCAGGTTTTTTGAGTCATCTAGCTCATTTCTCTAGTGAAGACTGGGAAGACACCTTTTATCTGCCATGAAAACTGATTAATTTCTACTTTTGGCTGTCTTTGCACCACAGGCTTCTGCTGAAAATTAGTTCTCACTTGTAATGTTTTCAGCCCCAACTGTGTTTGCCCTTGAAATCAGCCTAGTGTATACAAGTATTTTGGATTGAAATACATACATTTCTTCTTACAATTTAATGAAAGATTTCAACCCTCTTGGTTTATTGATAGATCATCATGCAGGCTTCACAGCTCTGCTCATTGATAAGAACACCTACTGATAAATTTTATTAACCTCCCACTTTGAATTCTTATTGAATAATTACAAAAGTTAGATTGCAAAAGGTTATAAAATGTGTATTTTAAATTGTTCTCTTAGGTCCTGATGATGCTGCTTTCACTGCTGCTTTTGGTGATTATTGATGTGTAGTACCTTATCCAAGTCTGCTCGGACAAACCCTTTCTTGAGGCCTGAACACTCAGCCTTCTGCAAGTAGTTTTATCCTAGCTGTTATTTTTGTGTAAAATCTTTTGAGGGTAGAATTAACCCAGGATTGAGAGGTTCGGAAAAACCTAGAAACCCTTCACTAGTCAATCATCATTGCTTCATATGAATCATTTCTCAGTTCAGACCAATTTTCTCTCCCATGTGTGGGCATAAAGACAAAAGCAATGTCAGGCTTGGCCATTCATAGAAATGAAACTGAGCTGGATAAGACATTCTAGTTAATGGTCTTGGCTTATCTGAAATGTTTCATAGTTTGTATATTTCTCAGACTTCCATTAGTGGTTAGGCTGTATTGCCAAGAGTATTTGCGATTTCGTTCTCTGTTCCTGTGGAAAACGAGAACTGAATGCACTCAGCCAGCTTTGGGGGCTGAAGGATCAGAAGGCCCTTCTCTTGGACTGGTGTTGAATCTGGGCTTCAGTCTGTTCAGACCTTTTGCTGTCAGTTACAGAAATAAGAAAACTGACCTCCTTAGACTGTAGGTGGGTAGGAATTGAATGCTGAAATATTAAACCCTCATTATGATTTGGAGCATCTGTTCTTCAATAGGAGAAACATGTATCACATCAAAAAGAGAGAGAGAGTTGTTTATTACCTGATCTTTTCTTACTAAATATATAAAAATACTTACCTATTACCTCTGTCTATTATTTGGCATCATTTATGTAAAATTCTAATCTCAATTGCATTACGTATAAGAGATATTTGGTCTAATCTCAACATGTTATTCTTAAAATGGATTCTTTGAAAATGGTTTCTTCTGACGTGGTATTTCTTTGCAAGGTGAGGGAAGCACACTTGAAATTAATTACTGCTAAAATATCCTGGAATGTGTGATGTTAAGCTGGTGGGGAACACAGAAAGGTACCTCATGTTACTTAGAAAACAATGACATGAATATTAGGTGCTGCATAATAACATACAGAGAACTTGGCAGTGTGGTGTGTTCTCAAACTTTTCTTTGAAATAATCTTTTTTTCATATTTGAACAGGGGTTTTTTTAAGACTTGGATATAAAAATCTGTAGTCACTAAGATTTCATATGGAGTCTGAGGGCCACAAATTCAGATAAATGGATGTGTTGGGTAGAATATCCTGAGAGTACTTCTGTTTAAACGTCTTTGATATCTCTTCTGTCTGCCTTAGTTTATTTTTCATTTGAAACTAGCTAACATATTTTAAACTAATTTCACTTCCAGTTTGTTTTCAAAAAGCAAACCAGTCTTCCAAAAATAACAGGACAAAAGGGGTCTGGGCAATAAGGGTCCATCTCATCTACATATGTATAGATGCATACACAAGAGGGCTGAATATGTAAAGGTGAAAATCATATTTTATCATCTCAGCTTAAAATATTTCTCTTAGGCTCTGGTTTGGTTTGCTAACTTCTAACCTCATTTTTATTTTTAGTTTAAAACCCATGAAATCAGGGACTAAGAATGAACATGATAAGACACTTTACTGCAGTAGCAAGAGCAGACACCACTGTGATATTTTATGATAACCCAGGAAGAGAATTCACTGTTAACTCAGGACCATACATAATAAAATACAAACACAGATAATGACTCTAACTCCTTTGCTTTACAGGGTGGAGATTATAGTAGCAAAGAAAAGGCAGGCTGGACTGACTGTCAGAAAAGCATTCTTTCCAAATGACCTGGTGACCCATCAATTTAATTTTATTTTGTTTAAATGATATGTATTGAGATTCCAGCCATGAAATTGATTGCATAATGGCACTCCCCCTGAGCCCAGAGGAGTCCTACTGAACCAAGAATGCTGGAATATGCCCAGGCTTTTGTGGGTTTGGAACCATAAATACCAGTGGAGCTTGCAGCAGTCCCTGCTGCCAAGGAATTTCTGCATCTTGTTCCTACATCTTGGGTTATTTATTGTTATTTTATTTCTGGGGATTGCATCTTAAGACGCATGTATCTCAGTCAGAGAGGATTCTGACAGCAGAATGGGCCAGCTCTAGTGAGCCTTTATTGATTTAGTGCTTATTGGGGAGGCAATATAATGTCTGCTGTCATCAGGTGGTGAGATAGGAAGGCTGTGTGCTTCTAAGTAATGGGGTGGAACAAACTCGAGCTGTTTCTAAGTCTTCTTTCATCTTCTCATGTGTTATAATGCAGTCCCCAAGTACAGAGAGGATAAGTACATGGATTAGATTGACTGGGTCCACAGTCGTTAGAGAAGAGCGTATTCCGTTGGCCATTAGCAGATGGAAGAACAATGGATAATCGGTGTGAGGTATTTAGTGTTGTTCATCCTAAAAATCCTCTTAGCCAGACCTTAATTTGATCACCTTTGAGGATCAAAAGGGTTCTCTCCATCTGAGTGCTGCATTACCCCATTTGCTAAGAAAGTAGAAAGACTGAAGGTAAGAGGTACTGCTGGAGCTGGAAGAGAAAACAGCATTTCATATATGAAATTACTTATCTGTCTGTTTTCACTGGAAAAGAGTGCCAGAGGAGGAATTTTATTTCCTTACATTAGGTTTTGCAGTTAAGTTGCCTTTTCTTCTATGCATACTTATGTTTCATGTGTTTTGGTTATGAAAACCTATCAAATCTCGATTACTTTTGTGTCAGTCTCAGGTGGACTAGCAAAGTCTATCTGAATAGATAGAAATAGGTACTTTTTTCCTCATTTATTGCATTATATCTTTTCCCACCTTATCTTTAAGAAAGCAAATATTTCTCATACGAGAGGCAAGAAGACTAGGAGCAGTTTCGGGGATTTCTTCACAGAGCAAGGCCACAGAGTCTGATTAACAGCAACGCTGATGTCCGATAAATACAAATATGCTGTGCACTTTTTGAGACTTGCAGATAAAGCTTGATGCTTTCCAGCTGTCCAGGAAGATTCTCAGACAAGAGGGCAAGCAGCTTCTTCTCAATGAGACTGCTGAAACTAGGTGGCTCCAGTGATTAGTAA
The DNA here is from genome assembly GCA_013397725.1 of Rhagologus leucostigma. NCBI lineage: Eukaryota > Metazoa > Chordata > Aves > Passeriformes > Rhagologus > Rhagologus leucostigma. Next base: position 1,148,438 of record VZTD01005605.1, on the reverse strand, counting down.
GATTTATCTAGGCCATTAGTTTAAATGTGATTCACGTTGTCCTCTTAAAGCCCTTTTTGGCTGTGTTAGATTAAATGAAGTAGTAGTTTATGTAATTCCTACTGGAAAAACTGCTCATATCACCAAAAAGAAAAAACAAGCCCAACAAAATATTTAATGTTGTTCGCTGAGGAAAATTCAATGAGCCTTTAAACTCAGACCTCTATTTTCACTGTCTTTCCCTCCCTCTGTCAGCCTCGTTGCTGTTTGAGTAATTTTTTTGGTATTCTCTCTGTCTTCCAGAGCAGTACATAATAAGGCTGTAGTGTTGAAATGCTTTGTGGTAATATACTGCTTTACCTTTCAGTAAAGCTCAGTAAGAATGTCAGCTATAACCTAAAGAAAAAGAAAAAAAGCAATTGATAGGCTTTAGGATTATCAGAAATTATACTCATTTTAAACTTGAAATTTCTGAGAATGACATGGAGAACAAGCAGTTTATGGGTTTTGTTTGGTGTGAGTTTGGGGTTTTTACTGTTTTGTTGTTTATACCATACCTGTGTTATGTAAAATAGGAAATAGGTATTGCTCCTACCATCCCAGCCAATGAAGAAAATGCCCAATATCTGCTTAGAATCACTGTCACACACTTGGTTACCTGTATCCAGCAGTTCCAAGGAAGAGCAAAATGCTACGGCAGAAGAAGGAACTTGCCTGTGGAGTACCAAGGAAACTCAGCCATGTTTTTTTGTACCACTTTGTGTGGTCTTCAGGGACAACTTGAAGCCAGACTCTGGCAGAACCATTTTCTTTCATTGTCAGAAGTCTAACTAACGAGGACTTTCTGCTGGGACCATCTCCCATTTCCCCTTCCTTTTAACTTCTGTATAATTTCCTTTGTCTTCCATTAATTTCATCTGGTGAATCCAAACTTCTGTGAAGGGTTTCAACAATACATATACTGAGCTACTTAGTATAGTTTTTTGGCATCCACTGAAATAAAAACAATACTCTTCCAACTTGGCACAGTGCAAATTCACAGACCATATGGCATCTTGTTGAAGTAACTAGATTTGTTTTAGTTTGCAAATACTAACTTGAGTACTAAATGCCAGCATTTTTTTTCTAATGCAACAGTACTTTGGTGATGAGGAAAAAATTAAAATTCCACCTTCTGCATTGTAGGATTCCTTTTGATCCAAAGGAGGCTGGAAAATCAGTAAAAGCTTTGCTCAGTTTGTCCCATGCTGGGGAGCAGATTGACCCGGGTGGCTTTTCCCTCTTTCCCATCAAAAGAAGTTTCAGTATTCTGGAAATTTTTGCCCTATTTGATTTGTTTGGGGTATCAATTTTAGCTTATATTTTAAATTTAAATAAAAACAACAACAAAAAAAGGTGAAATTAACAAATCCAGATGTTAGGCGAGTTTCTAAGAAATAGTTGTACACGAAACAGTCATAGTAGGTCTTTTCTTACGTGTGGTTGATTGCCTAATTTTTATTCTCTCTCTTTTTCGTGTTCCTTAATAGCCTAAACTATTGGAGGAGGAGAGAACTCTGTTTGCCAGAAAACTGCACAGTTAATACTACAGTTAATGCCACCATTATTAAGGTATTCCTTATGAAAAAGATATACTTTGGTGCAAAAGTAGTTGTAAATATTTCATCTGGCAATCCATAAAGCAAACTAGTAAATTTTCTTATTATTATCCTAGATTTTCTTTTGATTTTACTGATTTCTTAAAAATATTTGCCATCACCTTAGATAAGAAATCTGAGGAGGCAGTGAGTGAAAGCCTAGCTTTGAAAAGCATACTGTGAATGCTCTGTTGGCATTTGCAGAGATTCAGTTAGGGCTTGAATGTTAAAAATCGCATATTAAACATAAATGCCAATGTAATATTGCTGACTGACCTCCCAACGCCACATTTGTTTGACTTCTAAAGCTCACTTTTAGCTGGCCAGATATTACTATGAAAAGAATCCAAATTTTCTCTCTCACATACACTTTTCAAAATTACTGTAATGAGCTGCTGGTAAGGAGATATAACTTTTCTTGTCCTCTATTTTTTTCTGTGTATCAAAATGATGACAATCTTTTAGGTCCTTCTTCAATGATAAACCTTCAAAAAGAATATCCTCACCTTCCTATTAAGCATGCAATCCTGTGAGTCCTGACCATCTTATCCCAAGTTGCGTATTTACAGTCTTGATGAAACACTGATTAGCTCTGATTAGCTAATGGATCTCTGATTAAAATGTCTAATTAAGAAAGTAAGTTATTTTATTCATGCAGTCAAATTAACTTCCTTCCATAAAACCAACATGAGATAGTTGTACATGCTATGTAAGTACTTGATTCTGAAGGTGCACAGTGTTTCCCAAGCAGTGAGAATTCAGAGTATCTAAGTTCATTTCATTAGGTATTGCAAGTTATGCAAGCTTACACCACTTTAATGAAAAGTATTTGTGCAAATAATGTTTTCTTGAAAACACTGGTTCATATTATAAAGCAATGAACATCTTGTTAGTGCTGTTTTAATCATGAATTTGTGTTGTGTGCAGGTTTAAACTAGTTTAAAAAGATACATCACTGGGTATTAACACACATGGTAGCTTTACTTCAGAAATTTTATTGCCAAAGCAGAAATTTATTAATATTTTTCAAGTGATTATTCAGTAACTTTTAGAAATAATGATTTTTTAATGATTTTTGTGTGGTCTGTTAACCTTTGATGATAGAATGTGATGAATCAAACGCACAGATTTCCATACTTTTTAATTGTTTATTGTAAATTTTAGCTTGGCTGCACCATAGTAATGGTGGATAAAGTGGATTGATTATGTTGTCACAGTTGAAACAAATTAATCTAGTGTAAAATTTAATAAATCAATGGGACAAGTCTCCGCACAAACTGATGTGTCCAACAGATACGTCAGTATTTCATAAACCTTGCCAAGCTCAACCAAACTAGGACTCAGCTGGGGAAATTTTCTTTGTTTTGTGCTCTGTAGTGATACAGGTGGATTGCAAAAGTTATAAACAATTTCCAATTCCCAGCAATCAGATGTGCTTTTAAACAAGTTTCAGGAGATATATTCTCATTTCCACAAGGACGATGGGAAATAATGGGGTCCATGGGAGATGGAAACAAATCAACTTCTTAAGAAACGCACAGTTAATTGCACTTAAGAAATGGTCTGTACAAATTCAATGAAGGCTTTAAGGATGTGGATTTACGGTGCAAGTGTAGCAGCCAAATTATCTCTCCATGGATTTAGGAGTCCCTTAATACTCATAGAGGTGATAGACCATGATGGCTCTGAGGAACTATTAAATCCATCAGGTCGAAAGCAACTTCACATGACAGCTTTTACACCCACATTAAAAGCTGCCAGACATTTCTCCAACATCCTGGCTGGCAGAACAGGTGCTTTTTCTGCTAGCCAAACTGCACCGTTCACAAGCTATGCTCTTGCACAATTTTTGACATGTTTTTCATTGTCTGACTTGGATCTCAATAAAAATACTATCTGATATGATGACAAGAGAATTTATCAGGAGTTCTTTCCTCCACTGAGAATTTTGATTTGCCATTGTGAGAGAGAAAATAAAATGGAAGAGGAAAAAGTATAGGGCCATTAGGAGTCAAGTTCCCTGAAAAGAAGTTAGAGTCTAAGAAAATATAAACCTGATAACCATGGCACAATAAATTTCCAATGTCTGGAATTTCTTCTGGAAATGAGGAGAAAGAAATGAAAATTCCTGTTACAACACCATCCTCGCTTTTTTCTATTATGTACCTACTATATATCACTCCTTAGAGACCCATCTACTCGTACTTCATCTGTCTTTCTGGTAACCCTTGTGCAGACTAATGTCACAGAAAGAAATAAAGGGGCAAAGTGGAACACCACTGATAGCACTGCCCAGGGGTAATTTAGTGGGCCATGACAATATTCTTAAAAGAAATATATGGATGCCTACTGTGGCCAGGGTATAGAGAGAAACAAATCACTTTTCTGCATGAGCTGTTGGTGTGGGAAGCTTCCAATTCTCCCTCATTACATATGTTATTAGAAAGCTGAGGCAGGCTCATAATCACATTGAGCCTTGTTTGTGATGTTAGTCAAATCATTTAACCTTGTCACCTCCCTTTAACCTCCTATCTCAACCCAAGAGCGTTGACAAGATCAAGGAACATAAAACACTTCATATCCTCTTCATGGTGGAATGTGATACTGCAGCAAGAGAATAGCTTTGACTTTAACTCCATTCTTTTGTTTCAACTGGCTACAATATAATTTGTGACTCACTGGAGGTGTTAGAAAAGGCCATAATGAATTCAAACTTTGGTAAGGTTTTGAGACAAGGAAAGATGTGTAGTTACATATGGAAATATCTGCTAGTGAAAGAATGGTAAATATCAACAAAGTAGTAAAAAACGAAAGAAAAAACTGAAAAAAACCAAAGCAAAACAAATTAAAAAAAAAGCCAAAACAAACATGATAAATTGCTAAACTACCTCTGTGAAGCAAGAGAGGCTAGAGAAGCAGGAGAATATCTAGTAAAATACCAGGTTCTAAGAAAAGAAAATACCAGATTGAGGAAGTGAGAGAGAGAATGCTTAAATACTTAAATTATATGATTTTAGAAGAAACAGCTTGACAGGCACAAGCTTTCACTGGACTGAGTGTAACAAGTGTAAGAGAAAGTCTTTACTGGCACTGTTGAGTATCCATAAGACTCTTCCAAATCATAGTGTGAAAAGAGGCTGGAAATAGAGTCAGGGAGGACTTGTTCCTAGGAGACTCTCATTTTAGTGCTGTAAATCTAGCAGCCACTCTTGTGCCAGAAGAAAAGTACTGAATTCGCATTGACTTTGTCCAGCAGTCGGAAGCGCAGGCTCAAACAAATCACTATGGAGGATACTCGTTACAAACTAACTTTGTTTGTTATAAGAGATAAGATTTCATCTTTGTTCCACAAACTGATCCTAGCTGCTTCCACAAAAGCTGCTTTATAAGCAGTAATTCTTGCTGGGCTGAGGAGTTCATGCAAATTGTAAAGAGTCAGAGAATGGTTTGGGTTGGAAGGGACCTTAGAGATCATCTTGTTCCAACCCTGTTGCCATGGGCAGGGACACCACTAGACCAGGTTGTTCAGAGCTGCATCCAACCTGGCCTTGAACACTTCCAGGGATGGGGCAGCCACAGCTTCTCTGGGCAACCTGTGCCAGGGCCTCACCACCTTTCTGGTAAAGAATTTCTTCCTAATATGTAATGGAAACCTATTCTCTTTCGATTTGAAATAATTCCCGCTTAGTACAATTCTCACTAATGTTACAAGTAGGAACTTTTTTGTTAAGGGTTATCTTTTAGAAGACAAGTTGAGAATTTGAGGTTTATTTTGTTTGGTTGGTTAGGGGGTTTTTGTTTGTTTTGTTGCTTCTTTTAACATTGATATTCTTCTAGAATTCATCTCCTAGACACTGTTTTCAGGAATTGAACATGCACAATTGAAAATATCATCACAGTTTTTGAAGAAAAAATATTTTGAAGTTAGATCTCTGGGAAATGATGGGAGCAACAGTTTAGCTGATTGCTGCCTTCTTTCTCCTGGAGAAGTTTGGTTCTTTTCAGAAACTCAGTGTACCACAACAGCTAAAAAAAAGAAAAGGCAGATCAGTTGTAAGCAAGATTTGTTATTTTTTCAATGTTACCACTTCAAGGTTGTGTTCAACACTAGAAAACCATGTTTTTCTTTAAAATGTTACTGTTTTCTCTATATGGAAATGTATATCCCTCAATAATACATCTTATCGTGAGCCTTTATTGCAGCACGGCCAGAACTGCATTAGCTCAGCTGTGGCTGCTGCTGCAATGTACCTGGAACCCCCTTGCAGGGCTTTTAGCAGTGTGGTGTCTCAGAGGGCAGATGAATAAAGATTGATTGATTTTGATAAATATTCAATTAAAACAGAGACTATGGACAGCAAGTGCTCTACAAATATAAGCTCTTTTATTTTGCTTTCTTCTTATCCTTCTTTGTATTATATTTTGTCCGTTTGTAGTCAAAATTACCTACCACTCCTCTTGCAGAAGAATTTTTACTGTCTGCTGAGCAAAAAAAAAAAGGAAAAAATGGTGCTCAATGGGTTATAAGTCCTCCAGGAAAACATATTTATTAGATACTCATGTTGCAGAATTGTGTCTGGGAAATATCTGCAAGGGGTACTTTAAATGTGTTATATTGAAAGCCAAAAACCAATCTGCATCAGCTTTTTCCACTTTGCATTAGAGGTGCAAAGAAATTCAATATTTAAAAGCTAAATATCACCACAGGCTTCATATATCTCTTTGTAATCACTTAACCACAAAAGTAATGACCCGTAAGAAAAAAATCTATCATGATATTTACCATTTCAGCTGGGTACAATTAAATTATATAAGTTAATGAGTTCTCTTAGTGACTGAGACTACAAAAATAATTCCCTTTTTCTTTTGCTTTTTTGAGCAAGGACTATGATTACTTCACCCTGCCTTCATTTGATGGTTCTTTGTAAAATCACTGCCCTGAAAATGTCAGCTTTGATTTAAAAGGAATGCAGATGCTAAGTCTGCTTTCCTCAATGGATGTACAGATGATATTTTTTTTTATCCCTTTGGAATCAAGGTAAAGATTCTCCTGTAGTGATGCTTAGTGTTGGTAATTTCTCCTTGAAATCTTCTGGAACAGCTAGATGATTTCTAGCCCACCTTAGAGTGGAAAAAATATGGAATGTTTTCTCAAAATATATTAAATTATTTTCAATTCAGTGTATTTCTCATAAGCTGGGAACAATAGAGAGGCACTAAGGAGCTAGGAGCTTTTAAAAATCAGCTGAGAGTTTTAAATAAGCTCTGGTGTTTGGCTCTGTCCTCAGGTATTCTGATTCCCTTCATTTTTACTCACTGCCTGCCCCAAGCCTTTCTTTTTGCTCTCCGAGAGCTTCCTTGGAAGCGCAATTGTCTGACCCCAGATTCTAGGGTTGGTCTGCCTGCCTATGTACAAACCAAGAAACACACTATCCTTTACAGAATGGACTTGTAGCTGTGCTGCCAGCAGACAAATGCCTTTTCTCTTCATGATGGTGGAATTCCATATTCCATATTTGGAAATAGTACCCCATCTTTCAATGAAAATCTGCCTCAAACTGAAGGAAAAGCAATATCCTTGTACTCACTAGACATTTAGGTAAACAAATCCAAGGAATGTGTGTGGGAAGGGGGCAGTCTTTAGTAAAATCTCATCAGTCTATGGTTGTTGCCTGTGTTACGGCACAAGAAGAGAGGGAACACTTGTGGTTTGTAAGAGCTTTGCGGTGCCTGTTTCATGGGACATCATCAGCCTGCAGGAACTCAGGGTGTGCCCTTTGCAATTTTCCACTTTTTGACAATGTGGAAGGTGGGCCCCAATGAAATGCAGTGTTTGCAAATGTGTACTGAGAACGCTGCAGTGCCTCTGTGTGATTTTTGTGTGTATGTGTGATTATGGAAGTTCAAAAGCCTTCTGGGCAGGTACAGAACTGCCAAAGAGTGTGGGGGGGTTTTGTTATTTTTTTTTAATACAAGTAATCTCCTCACAATGTGAGATGGATGAGTCCAGAACACCATAAAGCCTTAAAGGCTGAAGGACATTTTATAATATCAGAAAGCAGCAGTAATGCATCTGGACTCCATTATTAGTTTTATCAGGTTTGTGCAGCTACATTTAAACAACAGTAGAAAAAAAGACAAGAGTACTCTGCCTTGAAAGTATATTCAGGGGAAGGCAACCTGAAGTGCCTGGAGACTGGCTTATATTGTGACTATTCCCTGAAGAGTTCCTAAGCAGTGTTTTATCCCATAACTTTTCTCTCACAGGACTTTTATTGAATTAAAAGCTTCTTGAGGAGAACTGTACATGAGAAATGTGCCTTGTGGTCTGCCTGTTAATAAAAATGTTTTGGTAAAATACTGTAAATTATTAGCTTCAGATTTGATGTTGGAGATAAACCATTTATGGAGGTTAATTCTGCATTCATTTTGAAGAAAAGAAGGAAGTAATAACAATGTGCGGTATTAATGGTTAGCTTTGCAAACTGGAAGACAGTGAGATCTGAGGCTTTAAACTTGGCTCCACAACTGACAGAGCAAAATAAGTCCATCTATCTTACAGTTGGGATGGTAAAGGATGAGTAATTAATTTTGATGGAAATCCGCAGGTTTTAGACTTGTAACAGAAATAATTGGGTGGGTTTGTGAGTTTGTAGAGGCATTTGAGTTTCCTATTCCACCAGCCTTCCAGCATAAAAACTTGTTGCAAGGCTCACTTGGGGGTTTTGTTTAGCTTCAGTATTAATATCAAGCTGAATTTTGCCTTTTGAATTTGTTTGAGGTTAATATTTTAGCTATATTTTATTCCTTTATTTCTTCTCCAAGAACCTCACCATTACTTTTTCTTCCACTTGCTTTGGACCTTCTCCAAAACTTATTAAAATTGATGGGGTCTTTTTTATGTCTGCTATTAAAGAGAACTGAAAGAAAGAGTAAAACTGTCACAACGTTATATCAGCTTTACATATTTATGAAAGGATAGTAAACTTATTATGCATGATAGCTTGTATTCAGTGGAGATCTGTACTGTAAATTAGTTTAACTACAGTTTCTTATCACTGAATAGTTACTACTGATCTTTAATCTGTCTTTAGGAAAGACAAATTATGCTCAGTATTATTATTCTTGCTCTCCATCTTGAACTTTTTGAGTGTAATATTATCCCTTCTGGAATGATTTAATTAGATTTTATATGATTGTGATTCTTGAATAGCATTGTAGAGGTTAAACGAAACTAGAAGTTAGACTTCAGGCAGTAACAGTTGTGTGATATCTGCTTTAACCTGGTAATTATTTTAATAATTAAATTTTTCTGACCAAAACATTTAAATATTTCATAATATTTAATGCTTTAACATGCTCAACACTTTCCACAACAATAGAAACAGAAACATACCATAAGAGACTCTGAAATATTACTCCTATTCTGGAAACTAAAGAATATGGAGTTAACAGACGAAACTTATGTTTGTCCATGGGTACAGAGATATTTTTCCAATTTATACAAGGTAGGAGAGGACTGGTATATGATCAGCAGGAGGTGGAAGAGCTCCCTTGAGTAATCAGTGTCATTTCTGGGGGAAATCAAAGAGCTTCTGCTTCAGCCTCCCTCTTTTCTTCTCCACCAACTCTCTCACATCTGTAACCCATCTTATTCAAATTACAGCAGCAGCAAAAATATTGCCCTTGACCCTGTTTGATTCGATCTGAAGTCAAGTGGGGTTACATATCTGTGGTTTTACCTAGCAGGGGTTCATGCTACTTCTTCGAGTACTTTGGGAATAAGCACATTTGCAACACCTAAATTTCACCTGGGGACTTGAGCCAACCGCACGCATGGAGTTGAGAACCTCCTCTAAGCTGGAGTAAATCCTGAAGCTCAGAAACTCTCAGTGAACACTTGTTCTAAAATGAGATGATGTTGCCTTTGCCCATGGTAAGGACTATTGGTTGGCGTCTCTATTTGAAATGGAAATATCCTGAGTTTGTAATGGATTTTAAGTTTAATGTGACTATTTATGAACATCTATTCATTCTTCTGTGACCACACTGACTGTCTACAGCACAAGATGTCAAGATAATTTTATCAGTAAAACATCAGGTTACTTGTTACTTCAAGAGAGTTTTGTGCTAAAAATGTTCAGTTCTCATAACAATTGGACAGGAGCAACAGGAAAACAGCTTCCCCCCCCCTCCCCATTTTTAATCTTCCACCCAATTAATTAAATGATTATGTAATTAATGTTGCCAGGGAATAGCTACATTTGTGTCCAGAAAAAACAGCCCACATACAGTGCGACTTATTGCCATGTGGTAAATTTACATTTTTGTGTTAAAAAACCCTTCGTTTAATCTTTTCATGATTATGGCCACAGATGTGTTTTTGCTCATTGGTATTTGACTGCTTTGCATACATACAGATGACTCTATGTATCATTCTCCCCTATCTAAGACCTTAGTTTAAAATAGTTTAATTAAAGCCTTCTGCACTTTTATAATTTAATTTTACAATTAATACAGAGCCCTTGAAGTATGTATTTTGCTGGTCCATATACTTCATGTTTTGACAGTGATAATTACAAGATTTGCCTGCATATTTAGAATTTACATCGGTTAGAAATCTTTTAAGGGATTTAAATCCTTGTTCAGGAATTTGCTAACCTTAGCCTAAGGTTAAGAGGAAAATTCACTTATGTTCTTCCACACATGGTGCTGTTCACTGTGTGACTTGCAAAGATCTGGTCCTGGCTGACACCATCTCACTGCATCTAAAATTAATTTCAACTCAATCAATCCTCTAGTTCCAAATACTTATCTGTATCTAATCCATTCTCCTCTTTTCATGCAGGCACATGCATGTGGAGTTTCTGTGAGCATGAGGGAGGGAAACAGATGGCTTTAACAGCAAGATTTTCCACTGACTTCTAGCTAATACAATATTTTCTCAGGAAAATAATCTCTCACATGATTTATTAGGTATTTCTTAAACAGGAAGCCTAGTAAGTATCCAAGTCATCTTCATTTCTTCCCCTTTCCCCAAATATGTATTATGCCATCCAAATATAACACTTAGTAATTTTCTGAGGAAATAACCTTTCTTGTAGCTTTCGCCTTAATAAGCACATTGTTTTTACATTTCAAATACATCACTGGGAGTTAACTATAGGCAGAAATTGATTTGAATATACCTAAAGTGCATGGAACAGTGGTTTGGCCTAACCAGAAAGACCTTGCCTAGAGCAGGCAGTTTCAGAGGGTTGGGGTTCATTGGGGATGAACCCTCTCCAGTGCCAGTTTTCCTTCTTGCACACACAGTTGTGAGGAAGTGAAGGAATGCCTGAGCACACGTGATTTATAATGGTGCTTATATTAAGATGCATAGAGCACACACTGCTAACTCCTGTTAATGGCTTTATAAAGCTGCAGTTCTGGCCTACGCTTCCATTGATTTAAAACAGACTAATCCCAACATTCTTACCTTTGCTTTCATGGGTGGTGGAAGCAGCCAATGCCATTAAGACCCAGTCTTTACACGTTAAAAGAGAAGCATCAGCCCTATGGAAACTCCTCTCCCAGAGGGACTAAGACACTTGGCACATGCAATTGTTGGAAGCAGGTCTAGAGATGAGCGCAAGTACTCTGAAGGATCACTCCTTCTGGCATGTTTCCATAATCTTCCAAAGGAAAAGCAGTCAAATGTTTAACCAAAGTTAATCCCTTCCCCAATGACCATTGCAAGATGAAGCTGTAGCAGACAGCCAGTAACAGCAGAGAGGTTCCCTTCCTCCAGTCCACAGAGGAAAGGGCTTGACACGCACTATACGGAAACCTCAGTAGTTCTGAAACTTGTATTAACTTTCAGAATTGCTGTTATTAGTGATGCAAAAATGCATTTTGCCTTTCCAGCGGTAGCAGGAAGAAAACACACTTTGAGTGTGTGTGTGTGTGTGTGTGTGTGTGTGTGTGACAGAGCATTTCAATAGTAAAAGATGATAAAAAGCACTATTTAAAGGACGAAGTTCTGGCAGGGTAACTCACTCTGTATAGTCCAAGTCATGCTGGTGATACCACTGTTGAGAATAAGACGCACATGAGAGTTGAATACCTAAGTTTTGGGTTGATTTTGTTCAACTGAAAGGGCAATGCAGTGGAATTTTTGCAGAGACCTCTGATCTCTAGCATTTGTTTTGTGTTTTTTTCATATCTCATGCGAATTGAAATAAAAACCTAGAATAAGCACTGTTTAATTTTAATGACTTTGTTAAACAAATGCATTTTATCATTACATCAGGCTTATGGATTATTTTTTTCCTCCATCATTGAGGTGTACAACACAAATATTGGTTTTGCAGATAAGGAATTCAATTAGCATTTCAAAGGTGTCAGACTCACTCCCTCTCTTAGCAAGTTCTTATTAGCTTATTTGGAATGATTGGGAGCTTCAATGAAATTAGACAGCCTAACAAAATTAAAGTACATACATAAGGAAAGAGAGGGTAATGTTTTATTTTTATATAATACAAAAATCATTCCAGAAGCTTTTGAAAATTTGGGGAACAGAGTAGTCATAAATATCAGGAGTAGTTCCTTCCCTAAGGGAGGCAAGCAAATGAATATCTAGAATTTTCAGATTTTAGGAAAATTTTTGAACTTGGAAAAGTACCTGTATATGGTTTAACTTCTATGCTACTACTTATAATTAGAATTTTATTTGTAGTCCTATTTATTTATTAGGAGAGCTAAATCTCCTCTGAACAAAGGAACAGCATGGTCCTGCTGTATATTCCAAACTAACAACCTTTCCAGCCTTTTGCCACTCTGCTGATAGAGGAGTATCCAGAGTGCAGGCTGGGCAAGAGGCCAGTAAAACAGGGTGCTGCTGGAGTTACTTCTCCTGGGAGAGAGCTGTAGATGCAGTGGAATCTCCCCTGGCACATGCTCACACAGGATGCACAACTTCCACTGCAGGCATCTGCCCTCCACCTCCCAGCTGGGAATACAAGCAGCACCAGAGCCCAGAGAGGCTGCCCTTCCTCCTTCTAGCAAGACATAAGCTAGAAGCTGCCAGCACTGGGACATCCACGTGGTGCAGTGGATCAAGCTTCCAATTTTATCTTTGCTGCCAGAAAAACAGACAGGATCCAAAAGTGCCTTGGGCAAAGCTGCACTCTAAGGAATTAATCCATTCTAACAGAAAAGGCAAACTCATCTTTTTTTGATGAAGATGTTCTGTTTGTTTGTTTGTTTTAAGGCTGCTTTTTATAAAAAGGAGGATAAGGAAGGAAAGAAAGGGGTTTTGTTCCCGCTAAAGTTTGTAAAAAGGTGAATATAAATGAAAATGAGAAATAATACTACTCACAGTAGCCCACAGTGCTACAGAGGGCAGTAGGTGCAGACTCAAGCACTTGTGACAAGTTGTGCCTATCCAGGTGGAGATTAGAAACCATGGAGCACAGGTTCACAAGGCTATTTCACGATTTGTCTTCTCATTTTTCAATGCATAGTTTGCATGTAGTTAATGGATATGACTTCACCCCCACCCTGCCCTCGTTAATATAAATCAGTATTTTATACTCACATGGTTCTGATGCTTATGTTTAAGATGTCTTTCAATCATTTCTCAATATTATCTTAAATGAGAACCTTCTCCTAAGGAAAATAAAACAAATAAAATTATAATGTGTGGTGTGAATGAGATTTTGAATGATTTTCAGGGATGGTGACTTTGCCAAAGATTAGAGCAAAATATACAGAATTGCTAGCTGACATAAAGATTTATGTAACCACCACTTATCTTAGCATGTGTGAGGGTTGGCTTCTGCCTTAGTGGTGACCTACCTTCCCAGCCTTGCATTTAGTTAGTAACAGCATGATAACCCTGTTAAAACGCAAAATATCGCAGCCTGTCTTTGATGCTGACTTCAGATTAAATTCAACTTCTGTGTAGGAGGATGCAACTCTTACAGACTACAAAGCAAATGTAACCCTACTGGTTCTTGATTGCTCTATAATAGGAGTTAATGTCCCAAGTTTGCTTCAGAAGTTCTGCCTTGAAGACAGCAGATGTGTTGCTAAAGCCATCTGGCTCTTTTTTGAATATAATTTGTATGCCTATAAATAATCACCATGCATATGGGCTGCATTTCAACCGTGTGTTCCTCAAACTATGTAAGTTAAGATAATTTATTTCTTCTAGTCTTACAAAGAACTTCTGCCATACATTCCTGTCCTCTTGTTAATATTCTTGCAAACTATCAGAGTGAAAAAACAACTTATGTGTACTAAGAAGCCAGAAAAGTTGATTAGACAAGGAAAACTAAAATACCCCTCTAGGCACAAGCAATCACAGAGTTCTTTTCAGTATTTTCCAGCATTTGAAGTAGCAATTTAGAGTCCCAGAGCTGATTCCAATCTCTAGGCTGCACGTGTGGCATTAAGAAGAAAGGTGTTAGAGAAGGGATGCAAACAACCTCAGTCAGAGATAATATTCTTCTGAAATTATTTCTGCTTAGGGTGCAAAAACTTGATGTGTGAACTCTTGTTCACCTTTCCATTCAGGATTCTCTTACTGATCAGCTGCATAGTTATGACTCATATGCATAGAAGATTTCCTAAGCCAGCACTAAATCTGGCTTTTCTCTAAACTGGAAAAAAATCTCACAAACTTACAAAACAGATATTTAAATCAATCCCCATTGCTTGCATTCTGCTTTGTGAACTAGTGTAATTTTGCCGCAGAACTTTCCAGTCTGTGTCCTTTAGCATAAAAAAGATAAATTGAGTATCATTTGTTCATGTTTGAGATTATCCTCTCTGATATCAAAAATGAGGAAATAAATATGGATGTCATTGCATTTTAAGCAAAGAGAAACTTAGTTTTTGCACTTGTTAGCATCAGCAGAATAAAAAATTCACACAACCTTTTCAGATGACAGTTTGAAAATGCCTATTATTTATTAGAAAATAGCAAAAGGCCTTGTTACATGACTACTTATGAAGGAGCAAAGTATTTATAGTCTGCTTAGCTACATATAACTCACAATTAATTGTATTAAGGAAATGACTGTTTTTCCAAGTTTTAGGATTGTGGAAGATACAACAGTCACTGCAGACCTGCTTAGGCTCTGTGAGGAAATGACAGAAGATTCAAGTGTCTACAATTCTGTTGGGGAGCTCCAGCTCAGCATCAAGTCATGTGCATTCTCAGATTAGGTGTATGAGCAGCCTTTTGATTCAGAAAAAATGCATTTACAAACTCACAGCACCACTTAGATATAAGAATTTTGTGGAAATGTAAGTGCGACAGTATATTTAGATGTTGAGCTCAAGAACTTCAACTATGTCGTTATTTGGCTTTGCTTAGGTGTGGTATAGAAAAGTGTCTTGTCAGTCCACTCAGGTATAGAAAGCCAAGTGCAAACTATTTTTTAAACACAAGTGTTAGGTAAATATACACTAAAAGCTCCTACATGTGATGCAAAAGAATGCAATACTGTGCTTACCATTTTGCTTTCCTTACACTTACAGGTTTTGACCAATTAACACTGGTTACCAACCTTCTGAATAAATGCTTACAAACTGACAAAAGTGGATTCTACTGAAGTTAAACAGTTTTGTGGGTCTCTGTATAATTTTTTTCTCTCTGCAAGGCTTTTGAAAAGAAAAAAAATCTGAAATGTATGATGGCACTGCTCTTAGTAACCACTTAAAGACTGTCCTGGTTGTGAGCTTTGGTTTTCCACAGTGATGTTGAACTTCAGACCTTTCAGGATACTACTGAAACAAAAGTCAACTAAGCACTTATTTTTGAGGCCCAGAATGATCTCGTCTGATCTCCTTTATCTGACTGCACCACAGCCTGCCTTGCATAAAGGGTGGAGGCCTTGAAGGGTGGTGGTACATCTACTAAACAACACTTTTCAAATATAAATTGAAAATAGCTGTTTCCTTGATACTAGCTTCATGATCAAAGCTAGAATTCCAATCTCCTTCCACTTTCTTCTCATGACTATAAACTGCCTAAAAATGTTTGTTTGATTAGACTTTGTGGTTTCATTTGCTGAACATCTGTAAAACACTCGTGTCTAAAACCCTTTGAAACTTCTTGCCTCCTTCCCAAACTCTTTCTATCACACTTGCATTGCCTCAATTTTGTTGTGTTGTTGGTTTCTGCTTGAAGCAAAGAGAAAGAAGGGTTTTGAAAACCAGAAAATGGTGTGTGACCGTATTTTTAAGTGCATCTCTCCTCCACCTCCATCGCTCAGGATGCAAGCATGGTGCAATTAGACTGTCAATATAGCACACAATTGCACTGTAAAACACCACTAAGACAATAGCTAGTGATGCTGATGGGGAGAATGGCTGTATATCCCAGGAAACAAGGAATGAGTCTAACAAAAGCATATCTCATGTAGCTACAGAATGCTTACCTCTAGCTAGGAGTGCTTTCTCCTGGTTTCCTAGCTACTGTTCCAGTGAAAAGACAAAGCTGGTGTCTTGGGTGATGGAAATATTCTCCTGTATGCTTATGTCTGATGTTGACAGGGTTTTATTGCCTCTTCCATCCACTTCTGCCCTCTCTCTTGCTGTCCATTTGCACACATCCTCTTAGGAGACTGACTTCCATTGTGTGCTCATTTTGATTTATTCAAATTGTTCAGCATCATAATTGTGAGCATTCATTGCACAGTACAAAAAAATTTTTTATTTTACAGAACATATAGAATACTTGCATCCTATATTAATTAGTTTATATTAGGCAGTGTTCTAGAGGCTTAAACCATAGCCCGAGATTGGAGAAATTCAGTGTGCGACTTCTACTGTCATGCATGGCAGTCTGACCATCTGAGTCTTGCTTTGGAGCAAGTTACCAGTAAATGTCTTTAAAGAACACAAAATCTTATTCCATGTAAAATCAGCGTTTCCATTTGGAAATTACAAAACCAGATAATCTCAGTGCACTAATTATCCAGGAAATATGCAGCAAATTTAATAGCACCCCGTGATCCTTTTTAGGACTAAACAACACAAAAAGTGCATGTATTGGTGCTGTGTTTGTTGCTACTTGCAGCAGTTACTGCAAGGTAAGTGATAGACATATATTCCCTCCCCCTGAACCTTGCAGGTTGCTGCATTCATCCTTAGGGCTGTTCTTGAGGACACACTTTTCCTCTCATCCATGAGAAGGGATTCTTGTGATGGGAGAAGTAGAGCTGTTGTTTCAGAGTGTATAAATTCACCGTCCCTGTTAGGACTGTGGGTAGTGTGTGGTTTACCTCCTGATGTTTGCAATCACTGGAATGGCCATGCCATAACCTCCATTCCATTCCCTAGCTGAAAGTGCTCTGTTACTTTCCTATTTTTAACACTTTTCCTGATGATTTTGTTTTGGCCCCTCTTATTCCTGTTGCTTCCTAGTTCAGTGAACACTTGAGAGGCTCTTTTCTTTATTGAGGGAGGCCACACAAAACTCTTCCCATGTGGCACAATCTTATTTTTGCAAACTGTAAGGTAGCATCTCTTGCTTGCTTAAGTTACATGACAAAGTTGAGAACCAGAAAGTTAGGGTAAGGAATTAAAATGTGCCTTCATAGTGCACCAGGTTCAGTAACTGATCTTTTTGTCTTCACAATTTCACGAGCTTAGTAACACATTTTAATAATCATAAGAGATCTATAAGCCAGCTTGTGAAGTGACATTAGCACAAAGACCATATGGATGATTGTGAAATATCTTGTTGAATTTTTAGGAGTGTGAATTTGTCTAGAGTCATGTCTCCCTGAATACAAAAATAATTCCTCTTCTGTTCACTGTGAAGTCTTAGTTTCTAACAACACAAAGCTTTGCAAACTCTGTTTTGTAGATTTTTAATTCTCTCAAGATCAACCTTAATTATCACATATAGTTCTTTCCATAAAGGGCCTGAATATCCACAGTAATCTACATGCTGTGTTATTGGTGTAATAAAAGTAATAAATTAATCGGAATATAAGGGGTGTGCAACAGAGCAGTTACCAAAGAACTGCTTTAGTTGTTATTTCTAAAGTAATTTTATCTGCAGTCCACCCATCTACCTTTCAGACTTTCTTTACGAGCACACGAATTTCCACTTTTACGTACATATGCCCTTTTCACTATGTGCCACTTTCAGCTGTTGATGAATTATTGATTTCTCCTGTCACAATTCTTTTGAGTTACAGTACTCATGATGCTGAAAAAGAAACAAGATCCATTATTGTACTTTTTTTGAAACGTGTTCCACTCTCTTTAGATTTTCTTAATTTCCTTCAAGGTTATATGAAAGAGGTGTTGAAATGACCCCAAGGACAGGACATCAACCTGCACCCAGATAGGATGGTTCTTTATAAATTTCAAATAAATTGAAGCAGATAGCCACAGACTTCAGGAGTAAATTTTTCTATTAGAAATCAGTTCTTCTTCCCTCTGGGTTTGGAGTAAGAAACTATATATTTACTAAGAAGATAGTTATTTTGTTTTTACTTTGGGTTTTCAGTTAACCTTTTGAAGGATATCATGTTTTACAAACCTGCTGTGAGCTAATTGGGTGTGTTTACCTTTTTTTAAAGATAGCATACCTTTAATGGCAGCAGAGGGAGGTTAAGGAAACAAGCCAAGAAATGTAAAAAAATGGACAGGCTAATACTTTAAACTTGCAGTATTAAATATCAGGTTTGATTAAACTTCCAGGACCAAGGATTTTGACTTAAATAACTTTCCTTTTGCTGCTGTGGATTTATTCATTCAATAGAGTCACTGCCTGCTCTGGGACCGGTGTTTCTGCCCAGGAGCTCCATCCAAGGACAGAGGCAGCTCTGGCCACCGGCACCAGGAGCACTGCCCCAGGTCAGCTCTGGCACCCTAGGCTTGGCAGAGCCAGTAATACAGTTCAGAAGAATAGGTGAGATTGTCACAGCAAGCAGGTGCGAGATGTGTTTGGTCTTTTTCTGTGTTTGCTAGAGGCTGGCCTAAGACTTAGAACATGAAATTTAATTTAAACTCTACACTTGTACTACGAGTACTATAGATCAGGCACTCGGTATCCAAACACAGTTCTATAAATATTTACGTCTTGCATCAAATACTCTGCATCACAGAGTTCTATAGTCTATTTTCAGGCTGGGGAGAAACATAAGAATTTTTAACCAGTTTTGTCATTTTAAATGGAGTTGAATGTTCACTGGTTCCTGTGAAGTTTTGGTGAAAATGATTTTTTCTTTTTTTTTTTTTTTTAAGAACACCATGGATTGCTCTGTGTTGATTCGTATCAATACCAGACAAAATAAATACATGTTTCCTACCAGGAGCAACATAATGCAAAGGACGGTAGTGTGTGCCAATAAATGGATTAAATGATGGATATATTAAAAAAAACAAGGAATGCACATTGATTATTATATGTAAATCAAATACTGAACTTTCAGCCCAGAAGCATTTTTTGACAAAATTTGTAAGATTTTGTTTCCATATAATACTAAATGCCAGTTAATATCTGCAACCAGAATATAATTTCCCTCTGCAGTGAACTCAAACATCTTGTCAGAGAAGTAAATTGTTTGACAATCAAATGCAGGATGTGCAGGAGAATTCAGTCCAAGTTTATTGTTGTCTATGTATTCTGCAAATCAAATGATTCTCGACATAATAGAGCAAGAAACTTCAGTAAAGATCACTGTTATGAGCAGATGACATATGTTTGTGTTAGTAACCATGTACTCTTGCAGATTATCTTCAAAACAATTCAGTTTTCTGATTGGAGACAATGGAATAAAAGATAGTGGCATACTTCTTTCCCTTTTATCTGAATCAAACTCAAATATATCATTGAGCAGGAAGCATTTTCATTTCTTGTTCTTAGATCACTTTTATTACTATAATGCAAAGGCTATTTTGAAGTAATATTTAGGGGGTTACATTTTAGGATACATAGAAAATAGGACCTCAAATGTAAGGAGGTTGCTAGTCCTTCCCTTGGCTCAAAACAGTCATGGCTGCTTGTCAGATCCACTCTTAAAAACTTCTCCAGGAAATTTATTCCAGTGCTTACTCTCCTTTCATTTAGAAAGGTTTTCCTACCTTAAATGTTTTACCTACCTTAAATTCACCACGCTTCAGTTTAACTCTACTGCTTCTTATATTGTCTGCTGTAAATCTTAAAAGCAGTATAAATGTCCTTTCAAAATTTAAACCTGGTTTTCAAAGAGTTTATTAACCTCTTGCAGCCTGATGCAAATTTAAAGCCAGTTTTCCTTTCTATCCTTCTGTGTTCTGTGAAATATCAAACGATGTGAGATTGAGGTAGAACTCAAAGAAGTCCGGATTGATAATGTTTTTTTCTAATTCAAAGTGAAACCTTGACAATCACTCACTTGAGTAGATGTTTACCAGAAAGCTGGTCTAGTTCCTATTTTCTGTTGACTTGTTTTATTGTGCAGCTATTTCACAGCGGTTTCCTCTAGACATAGTTCTGTAACTTGTTTACGAGATGGGCATGTCAGATACTGCTTTACTAAACTCCAGGCATATGGCATTTACTGCTCCTTCCCCAAGGAAAGCATACTATGGAGTCATAAAAGGAAAAGGGATTGTGTTTGGCAAAATTTATTCTTGACAAATACCTGTTGGCTGTTGCTCCCTTTATTTCTTTTCTTAATTTGCAGGTCATCTTTTTACTGGTGTGTGGATGCTAAAAGCCTGGGTGTAGAGAGATTTTCCAGCTCTCTGGCAGTGTCTGTAGGAAAGCGAAGACTTTTGCACAGATGCTGGCTGAGAAACAGTTGGGGAGTTTTTGTAAATAATTCCTCTATCTTGCACCTGTACAATGTTTTGCAATATTGTTATGTTTAGTTGAAGAATTGTTTTGAAATGGGTGTTGTAGGATTTAGCCAATCATCCTGAGAGGTGGTGGGTCAAAGAACCAATGACCTTATGCCATGCTGGCAACCCAAGATATAAAAATCGATTTATAATTAATTAAATACACCATTTTCTCCAGATCTTGCTCATGTCATTTCTCACCGTTCATGGTACAACAGCGACACTGGTGCAGACAATCTCTTTCTCAGGTTATGTCATTAGCTATAAATAACATTTTATGTTGTTCTTTCAAAGATGATTTCATATCCAGATGTAGGAATGATTTATACAAACTAACAGCATTCCCAGAGTTTTGGGAACACTCAGTATGCAGTTTAGAAATTATAGTTAATGCCAAAGATGAGCCCTTTTTGCTCAATGTGTCAGAATTTGTGCATTTGGACTTACAAATTCCATGCTAGGTATGCTTGGATTCAGGCAGGAAGAGTTTACATTGGTCATCTCCTGGAATCATTTTAGATACAGGCTTTGTTTAATTCAAGTCCATCAGGAATATGTCCCTGTTTAGTTATTTATTTTTTCCTTTAGGCAGATCCTTCCAGAGTCCTTGGTTCTTGGCTGAGTTGGGCAGGTTCTCTGCCCTACTTTTCACGGCTGCTGAGTTATTTTTGTTTGATGATAGTTTTTTGAAATATCACCTAAATTTGATAGATTGCAAGACATGAAAACGGATGAATGAAAAACACAAACCTATGTTTTCTGTGTGAGGTGGTTTTCCATTTTTGTTGGGTTTTTTTTCTGTTTTTTGGTACTAAAATATTTTTTAAATAAAAGGATATAGCCTATGGTGAGTAAGATTCTTTGATCCAAGGATCTGGTTTCTAACATTATAATTTATTTCCACAAATGTTTCTAATCAAGTCCTAAACTCAACGAGTGCCTCAGGTCTCTGTCTTTGCTTGGACAACAGCTCTTCTGTTGTCTCTCCTTCATTCTCATGGATTTAAAAAGTATTGTGATACCAGATAAGGAATGACAGCATCATACCGTAGAGTATGCAATCTCCAGATAAGTTTGGGTTTTTATAGTCTGGGGTGTTTGAAACATTTTATTTGAATAGCATGATTTATTGCAACAGTGCCATTTGCAATAAAGAAGAATTTATTTGTAAATGTTTAGATAAAATTAATAAACATGTAGACCTCAGCTATAAGATGGGTATTTGTATCTAAACCAAGAAACTGAGCACAGACAACTGAGTTCTGAATCTATTCTGGTTTTAATGCACTGGAGCAATCATGGCCCTGTGCCCTTGAGAAATTCAATGTGAGCAGTAGGAATGACACCCCACCTCTTTCATCAATACGTGCAATTGGTGCAGCCATGTCATTCTCTCACGTGCCTCTGAAAGGTGATCTATCCTTCAGTGTTGTTCTACTGATGTTGTATTTGATATCATGCAAAAAACCTTTTCTCCTTTGAATGATCATTTTTGCTCTGGCCAAAGAAATAATTGATTTCTTTAATTGGTAGAACTGAGCAACAGGGAAATCCAGCAGCAATCTTTCCTCTATTACAAGCAAATGGCATTATAGGTGTACTCCAGTGCAATCTTGCAACGCCAAGGTACTGCCTCCCCCACTTTGGCTGGAAATGTCATTTTGTTATAGAAGCTCAAAATCTAGCCTGCAAAACCCAGCAGCAGTAAGAGTCCACTGGGGCTCAAGGCTCAAGCAGAACTTGAAACCGGACATGAGAATGGATATGAATTTACACACAACACTAGATTACAGATGAGGAAAGCATCATTGCTGGAATCAAGTCATCTTATGTATTCAAACTAGAAGTAAATTTATGTGTGGAACTGCATATTTTCAGATACGACACAAACAAGGAAAAGGGTCTTACTGCTGAACTGTGTAAATGTATCTTAAGCAAGTGCACAAGGCAAGGAATGAAAGCAGTTAGCACTGAAAACTGAAGATTTTCCTTTTCGTTCTTCCTTCTTCATCTTTTTATTCCCAATTTCCGTGCTTTTAATGTGTCGCAGTGGGAAACGGTGGGATATCCTCATCCAAAATCATCAAAAATGTTGAGCTGGTTATTCTTTGTCCAGTCAGAACAGCTTTTATGCCATTCAGTTGATGTCAGTCTCACATGGACTTCTCTCTGACTATGAATATATATGGTCATCTGAGGGGTCTTTCTCAAACAAAAAAAACAAACAAAAACTACGTAGGGATTCACATTCTCCCTCCATTTCTTCATGTAGTAGTTCATGCTCAAGATAATGTACGAAGACCAGTAGCTAGTCTTAAAATTATGTCTTGAAATCTTTTTCAAGTTTTTATCAATCTTCCAGTATTTAAAAGCTAGTTTGTAGTCCACTGTTAATGAAATAGCATTTTTACTGGTGTATAATATTAGCATTTTATCAGTATGCAGAATTGTTTTGTGATCAAAGAGGCCAAAAAGAGAAACATTTTTTTCTCATTTCTGAAAGAATTTTTGCCCGGAAGAATGTTAACCCCGCTGTTAAAAATACGGCTTTTACTCACAATTTATTTTTTCAGTTTTCTCTGTCCAGAATTATTTATAGAAGTAATGTGGGGGAAGTTTTTATGTCCCTCATTAGGTTTCTTGCCAGTCTGTGGTCATGTTCACTTGTCCCTTATGTCTTCACACCATTTCCTTTGTACCTGTCTCATCTGTGTTGCAGAAGATTTACTTTGAAATCTAGAATGTTTTGTTATACAATAACTGAGTTTCTTTGTCTAAAAATGTCAAAGAGCCAGGTTTTCTGTTGCTGTATATTATCATATTGTCAATCCCTTTCCTCCTCCTTTCTCCATCTATACAGCCTAAATTTTCAGGCTTTGTTCACTTAGTCACAAGGGAGCCTTTTCCTTCCCTTACTCCCCTTATAATTATTATTTTTGTCTGCGTTCTGGTTCCAGCCTCATTGCAACTGCACGCAGCAGTGGTGGCAGCTGTGACAGGTGCCTCTTTGAAGCCTGGGAAGCAAATGCATCTAATGAAAGGGCTTGAACACCCTCTCTAAAGGTGTTTGTGGATCGATTCGAACAATTTCATACCTTTTCCATCCCTGTGCTACCCAGTGTTTCTCTTAAGCTTAGTTTGACTTAGCTGCAGAACTTCCCTCTCTCAAGAGATACTGGCTCATGCAGAGGTCAAAGGCATCCTTTGTGAGAGGAATGCTTCAGACCTACTGTGCATGGGGTTTGATTTTTGACAGATTTCAAATGCTGCCTCTCTGGAAGTGCCCTAACATCAGGCCTTTCCCAGATAATGGGAAAGGCAATCAGAAGGTTTTTGGACAACCTAAATTATAATTTGTGCCTTTTATTGTTTTTGTTGTTTGTTACTTTTCCTTCCACAGTGATGTCTTATGGAATTTAAGTTTCTTTTAACAAGGGAAATACAAATGTTGATGGTCTAGAAAACCCATCCAAGGCTTGAATCTGCCATGGTCAGTGACTTGTTTGTAAGCAAGATTTCTTATCTATTTCTACAGTATTTCTACAATGATTATCATTGCATAATCAACATTCACAAAAAGGAAAAAAGCACCCTGGTCCCACCATGTTTCAGTGCATTTGTTCATTGGTTTTGGCTTCTGGTTCAGTCTGATGGTATCACAAGCTGCAAAAAGCCTTGGACCTGTTTGCAGCCAGGGTTTGATCCTTTCAGGGCCTTCGGAGGTTCTATGATCTCTTCCTTGCTCTTGGTGGCAGCTCAGCTCATAGTTATTTGTGCAACCCATCTCTCCTTGAGGGTTGGGAATTGCTATCCGCTTTTGGTAAATGAGAAATTGAGGTCGTGTTAAGAGTTTTATGTAAGATAGCAGGGAAAATGGGCAAGATTAGCCAAAGAGAAAGTACACTTCCTAAATTATTTCGTATTTTGAGCAGGGTATAAACTACTGCTACTTCCTGTCTGCCATGCCTGTAGTGTGAGCTTTATATGGGTGGATGGATTTCTTTTATCCTATTTCGATATTCGTGAGCATAAGAAAAATAAAAAAATAGTATATACTTTTCATTCTCTTGCTGTTTGTCTTATATAATGTGACATAAAAACCATCAGGCATCTTTTTTTGTTTAATACTTTATTATCTTTAGCATTACCCATTGCAAGAATGCTATACCTTTGCCCTCCTTTTCTCAGATTATTTATTTTGTGTGTGTTTTTGCATTCTAGAGGTTTCTGAAATGTTTCTAACTCAGTATCCCTAGTGCATCCCCAAGATTATTGCAATTATCCTCATTTTCTTCACGTGTAGTGTGTGTATGTGTTTGTGTGTATAAATATTAACTGAAAATATTTTCATGTTCACCTCTGGGGAATTAACTGCCACCCTGAAAAGAGGTTTATTTTAAGATCTTTTGGCTTTCATTCCCAGTTCCCTAAAAAAAAAAAAAAAAGAATTATCCAGCAGCATGCAGAGTGCCAGCACAGGCTCCTCTGGGAGAGTTTTATCCATAAATCCATTTTTGTTACGTACTTGTTGATTTCATTCAGGTTAGTAATACACCTAGCTAATTCCGGAGTTAAATAATTTTCTCTTAACTAATTTAAATTTATCACAGTTGTGGGTAGTTAGGCAAACTTGCTCCATTTATACTCTTGTATTTATTGAGAAGGTACCCCCAAGTGGTAAATGGGGAATGGGATGCAAAAAGGGAGAGAAATTGAAAGTGCAGGTTGTGATGTACAAAGAAACACATAGAGCCATTTCCTGGGGAGAAATGAGGGAGTTTTAGAAGGTTTGACTTCTGCCTGAGACCTCTTTGCCAGAATATTCGACACAACCCAAGAACTGCGCTCTTACTGAAACAGATGAATGTGAAACTGGGAGAAACCTGTGTCAAATGAAGCAGTGACAAAGGCTGTGCCTCAGCTTCTCAGCTGGGTAAATGTAGTAAATCATTTCCTAGCAGAGTCAAATAGGCACACAACCTGTGAACAAAAGAACAGGGGTTTATCTTCCCTGAGCTAGATTGCTTTGCCCAGCGAGGTCTTATTCAAGCTGTAAAACCAGGTGAAAACGACTTCTGGTGAACTTGGAAAATTCTTCCAAAATTATGAGGATTTTTTCAGCCCTTTCAAGAACTTAGAAGAAAAATGTAACTTGTCAAATTTGATCTACTGCTAAGGAACCTAGAGACATGAGTGCCCTGATCCTCAAATGCTAATGCAAACAGCAAAATAGTATAGGGTATAGTTACTGTTCAGTTAAAATACAATTAAAGCCCCTAATGATATAAATATAGAGTCTGAATAAAGTTGGTTTCATGTATTTCAGTTGATTTGTATCAAAACCTTAATATAGTCTTGCAGTGATTGAAACTGAATTCAGAAGTTCGGCAAAGGACACAACTGTAATAAAACCCATTTATTCTAACATATGAATCCATTAAT
This sequence comes from Rhagologus leucostigma, assembly GCA_013397725.1. Lineage (NCBI taxonomy): Eukaryota > Metazoa > Chordata > Aves > Passeriformes > Rhagologus > Rhagologus leucostigma. Next base: position 1,122,546 of record VZTD01005605.1, on the reverse strand, counting down.
AAATATGTCTGATAAAAAATTCTGAATTCGTTTATATTTAACCAGTTTTCTAGAGCTAAGTGGAACCCGTAAGTAATATTTGGATTATTTCTGCATAAATTGAAAAAAAACTTTGTTCTTCTTTTGAGATGGATTTCTGTTTCATGCATAGAGATGTAGGATGAGGAAATCATGTTCCCTAGAATACATAGATATTTATATATTGTATTCATTCTGTATTACTTGGCTTTAGCCTGGGAAGCCAGGCCACCCTTGCTGTGGAGAAAATATCCTAGCTTGAAAAGCTTTAAAGACTTCTAAAATCCATATATCAGGCCTTTGAATTATTTTTGTGTTCTTTTATAGTCAGGTGCATGCTTGGAGGCAAGCAGAATAAGCATTAAAGTGTATGTCATGCCATAGTGGATATCATGGTAGCGATATTCAAAGTGTGTATCATGGTAGAGTAGCCTTGGATAATGCACATTGTAAAATATATCTGTATGTTTCCAAATTTCTGAATTCTGAAAAGACTCAGAAAGAGATTTTCACATCCCCCTGCTTCTTTTCGCAAAAGATTATCTCTGTATAAAATGGTTGTGAGATAGGGTTAAGGTTAGTAGTAGAGACGGAGTCCTGGTACCACAGGATGAGTGGTTCCTCAGTGGTTACACAATGAACAAGTTGTTAATCTAGTGTTCATTTATTTCTGTTCCTGCATGTTAACTATTCACTGCTTTATGAACCTTAGGAATTAGCTTGCATTTATTGTTTAGAGAGAAACTCTCAAACCATTTTTCTTCTATGGCCTGCTAATATGAAAGCTATATAGATGTTAAAAAGCAGAATTTTAAGAAAGTTTTCACTCACAAAAGCACTTGGAAAAAAAATTAACAAAATATTTTAGATCTCTTCTTCATTGAAGAAAAATATTACTTAAGCCAGAAAATCCACTGAAGTGGTTTACACCTGGTAACACCAGTTTGATCGATGCACTTCAGAAGGATTCCACTTAAAATAATGTTGGCTGATTAAGGGAGCTTATAAAGCTGCTCCAAAATACCATCCAACATGAACAAGCAAGACAGTGCTATCAGAGTAATCAATTCTATTTCCAGCCTAAAGTACTCTATTCCATTTCCTTTGAGGTATACAAAATATAAGTCATCTGGATTTCACCCCAGAGATAAAAACAGAAGTACCATTTAAATTACAATAATTTGTTACACTGTTTTTTTCATTTGATAATTTTAAGGGTCTTTTGCTCATATGTCATCAAACTTTGGCCACTTAATAAGGGTAGTTATTCTCTACACTCTTTCAAAAGGCTTTTTTCAAGACCAAAAAGGAGAAAAAGAAAGTGGTGGATTATAATGACTGGATAGAAAATGATGGCATAGTTTAAATCTAAGTGGCTTCTTTCAAGTGTGTAATGCTTTTAAGTCCCAAGAAGATTTCTTGAATTTTAGTGCAAGTATCTCAGTGCTTCAAAACAGCCTCAAAAAAATCCATCTTTTCTGAACTTTTCCTCTGTCAGAAGGTTTAACAGGGTCTCTGAATGACTTTTGTCCAACAGTCAGTAATTGAATCTGCTATGAAGACAATTCTGCTATTCCTATACACGGTACAGGCATTATGATTTGAGATGCTCTAACGTTGTTTTATTTTTTCTTTTTTTATGAATAGCATTTAAAAATTATTTTTATGATTCCATTTTAGAATCTCTGCCTTTCTTTATTATAAGATATAAAAATACATACAAGCAGCATGTACTTTCCATACGTAGGACACACATCCTTTCTCCTGTATTGTTCCTATTCAGAAAATCGCATTTTGCCCTTCGTCTGTGTTATCTGGATCTCTGGGACACTCTGCTTTGTTTTGATTGGATTTCATAGGAGCTATCATTAAATTCTTCAGTCAACTAATCAAATTGATTACTCACATGAAATGAAAATGATTGCATTTGAGAATGACATAGATGGTTCTCTGGTCTTAGCACACAACTAAATGCATAATAAAAAACTGTAAATAAAAGTTTAAGTTAGTATGTAAGTTCTATTCATGGCATAGAGACAATTTGTGCACATGATATCTAATTATATGCTTGAGTCACAATAAAATAAACTTGAGAAATGCTGAGCAACAGCATTTTCTGTCTAAAATAGGAAATAATTATTTTGCTTCATCCAGACTCAGACTTAACTTTCAGTCCATAAGAGTAGCTTTTCTGTTTCCATGCAGAGCTTCTCCTTTCCTCCAAATGTTACCTATTTTTACAATGCCCTGAGCTCAGAAATAGATGTTGCCATTTTAACACCAGAAACAGATATTTTAAATGTAACTACTGTATGAAGTATGGCTGGCAAGTCTGGGCCCTGCATAGTTTTAAATTCAATTCTTTACCCTTTAAGAATGATATCATACATGTTTCTTAAATGACATTAGCAATATTTTTTGTCCCCCTTGTTGAAAACCTGCATGAAGGCAATTGATACCACAATACTATGAATTCTCACTGCATCTGACTGCTTGTCTCTTAACATTAGAGTCACTGTAGTGATGTAACTCCAGTTAATGAAAAGCAAAAAAAAATGCTTAATGGTGTTGATCATACCATGATACAAGGAAGCTGAGACAAAATTTGGAAGTGTTAATAGGCAGCTTTATCATTCAAAAATGCACACATTTAGAAACAGCAGATAAAAATGAATTGTGGCAAATGCCTATTTCTGTTAATCCCCTTTTTTTATATATAAATTTAATGCTTATTACTAGGTGTGAAAAAGCTTAACAATGCCACAGAACAAAATTCATATTCATATTCCAAGCTAATTAACATATTTCTTGTGCCTATACCTTTGCACAAACAAAACGGATATTGCCAAGGCTGGTTTGTGGAGAGATTACAGAGGAGAAAAAAAAAAAAAAGAGATACTGAGCATTCTTTGCTCGGTGGTATCCTGCACAGCTCAAAGGTGTACAACTCCAGCATCTGATAGAAAAGACAGAGGATGGGTAAGATCAAAACAGTCACATCATCAAAGTGCAGCCGAAGCGAGAGCAGCTAATTGCTGCACGTCCCCTCACACTGCAATTAGTGACAGCAGCAGTGGCTCTCCCCACCAGCCTCCAGCCTCATCTCACTTAGGGGATGCATCCCATCACACAGCCAAGGCAGAGCTGGGGGGAGGAAGACGTGGAAGAAGCTTGCAGGAACCTGTGGTTCTTAAGGGATTATTCGTGCTTACTAAACAACTGTAGTTTGTTAGTTTGGCACACCCACGGTAGGGTGTAAGCTCTAAATGCAAATCTCCGTCTACAGTTGCTGGTTTTGTTTTGAAAGCACTATAGTGATATTTCCATATGATAGTTGCATTTATTCAGACATTTATTGCCACAGCCTTTACCTTTTGCAATGCTAAATATTTCTGTTTACCACCCAAGGAACAGCGTCTTTTTAGAGATTAATGTGGGTATCTATTCATGTACTTTAGATTGACCGTGGTGGGAGCCTTCTGGAAATGGCCAGTATTTCCAAGGATGATTTTGCACTTTACTCACTACCAGGAGTAGGAAATGATGGCAATATACACCCAGAACCTCTGGAAGCAGTTACCTGGAAGTGTCCTTTGCAATGCACCCAAAGGGACCATCCCAGGAGGCCTCCTCAAATCATCCTTCCCAACAGCAGTTTTTCATTGATCCTGTTACACTTGTACCCTGTGTGGGCATTGGGGTTGACCAGAGGTGGTGATTGTGGGGTGAGCTTATTGAGGCCTTCCACTGCCTAAACTGGTGCTACACCACAGCTGGAGACAGATTTTTTATGAGAGCATGCAGTGATAAGTCAAGGGTGATTGGCTTTAAACCGAAAGAGGAGAGATTTGGTTTAGATATTAAGAAGAAATTCTTCATTGTGAGAGTGGTGAGGCACTGGAACAGGATACTCAGAGAACCTGTGGATGCCCCACCTCTGGAAGGGTTCAAGACTGGATTGCTTGGGGCTCTGAGCAACCTGGTCTAGTGAAAGATGTCCCTGTCTATGGCAGAGGGGCTGGAACCAAACGATGTCTAAGGTCCCTTCCAACCCAAATCATTCCACGATTTTCAGTACAAGTCTCATTGGGTCCAAGTAGCCCTGGTACAGCTCCATCATGTCCTATCCCTATCTGCTGGTCCCCTCAAGAGGCTCTGTAGGTATAGAAATATATTTCTTCTATAGAGGCCTTCATGTTTTTATGTGCAGGATATGCCTCTGAAAGGAACTATTCATTACAAAAAAGCAGCCTTAGGTTTTCAAGTGGACTTTGGGCATATGCTTCCCCTAGCCACAGTTAGTGATTAATAAAGCCCAGCAGAGTTACTAGCTCCTACCTTCTGCAGCCTAAATTTCTCCAGCCAATTCTTTGAACAAATGAAAACAGTCCTTGCCCCTCCCCCTAACATCTTAGTTTTGTATCCCTTCTGAGTCTCTTGTGTTTGTACACTCAGCAGCAGCAGCAGTTAGGATCCAGCTTGTAGGAGAGAGAGAGTTTCACAATTTTTTGCTCACGTAAATCATGTCAGTAGCTCAAGGATTAATGCTGTACGTGTTGAAGACAGGACAGACTCAAGCAAAGGTGATGTGCTTTTGTAGGAGCTTGAAAGCCTTTTCCTAATCAATACCTGCATTCCATAGTTCTTGGAGAAACACCTGGATGCTGTGGTGTCACATGGACTACCTTGAGCACAGCTGGTGAATGTCACAAATTTAAAGAACTGATGCAGGCAGAACACTGACAAAACAAAATTACTTTTTTTGAGAAATAGGAAGCTGAGTATTTGGTGTGTTAAGGTAACAAAGCAGAATTTCAAATCCATCACCCTTATAGCAACATGATCCCTTTGGCAGAAAGCTCAGTTACACTGTGAGTATTTATGTATATAATAATGCTATTCTTGGACTACAGACATCAATTCTGCTTCTGTATGTGGCTTATCTTTTGAATCCTCCAAATTAATCCTCTGGCAGCAGCTGAGAGAACTACGGTGCATCAAGGCTGCTATTGCTCTGAACAGTTTGTTGGTGTGACCCTTGACTTTTCCAGATATGTCACCACTGCGTCTGGCCACCTCCCTCTCAAACAGGTTCTGCACAGACTCTGTAGCTCTTAGAACTAGCTAGTCCAATCAAGCCCACAGCTCCTTACAGCAGCTCTCCAGAATGTCTCTTTGTTAGTGTAATGACCATTCTCTAATCTTTTGTTATCACTATAACAATTTAATTTCTTTTATTACTTCACAGTTGGAGGCAAGATATGTGTATAATGCAAGACACATAATGATTTTACATCAAAGAAAGGGTTTTATTTTGAATGTATGCTATTACAGCTTCATATATTTTGTGAACAGTAGTACAATGGAATATCTTTGCTGCCTCAGAAGTGGGATGGTATCCTCCTTAGAAGAACATTTAATATTTATTTTAGTTTATTACTTAAGGCTGAGGGGAACAGAGATGTGTTCAGACTATATCGTTGTTGACTAATACTCCAAACAGATGTAAGCAGTGGTCTGCTAGACTTCTCACAGGTATGGGATTTCTGCAGCATTCTCCATTTCCCGGAATAGAAACCACGACACAAGGAGATTGTATCAGAGGCAAGAGTAGACCCTGGGCCTTTTAAATGCCAACAATGCACTCTATTTACAATAGTACCCCGCTTCAATAGCAATATATTCATTGTTGTCATGTCTGCAGGTATTCGCACCCACATGGTTGCTCATCATACATTGCTCTTGACTCAATATGCATTTTAACATTTTCTCTTATGTGCCTCCTAACAAGTACTGAAACATTGCTGCGTAGGATTTCTGACTTAAGAAAGTGATGGCGTTATTTGCTTAACAGATAAATATTTGGACTGACCACAGTCTCGAAAGAAGTTATACTGCTTTTGTTTAAGAGCTGAATTTGGCTACATGATTAATATTCTTTTACCTCTGATGTGAAAGTTACTGGCAATGAAGTATCGCAAAAGAAAAAGGTAAAATATTTCATTTTAAAAGCTAATAACAAATATATTCTTTATTTCTTCCTCATTATATTAATAAATATTCACCCAAAATAGACTAGCACGAATCATATGTCTATAAAGAAAAATATAAAACATGAATATCAGGTTTATTCATCTGGATTGTGGACAAGACACAAAAGGACACTTTCCTCTTGTCTGTAGATACTTTGGGAATTTCTAGGCGTATATAGCATCATACTCAGATGTTTTCACTACACTTGGGAAGAGAATAATGCCTCTCCACCCCTTTTATATTTATTGTTCACTGATTAACTGCAGTAGAAATAAGAGTGACACTGAACATGTTCATTTAGAAAAATTTCCCTGGAGCCTTTTGCTCTATGTTTTACATTCCCCAACTTTACCTACATCTGCAAATACTTTCCTTGATGACCAACATATCTCTGCATGTGTTCTTGCCTTCACTGTAATCTTTCTTCTTTTCTGTAATTAATAGGTCATCATTCAGAACAAATAACTGTTCCTTTTCCCTGTCCTGATTCTTTTCAAGTTGCTCTGAACTTGCAAGAAAATTTCTGCCTTTCTAAATAAATTCCATTTTATATGTAGATTTCTTCTGGAGAAAAAAATAACTTCTTCATATATCTCTGTATCTATATATATATGTAGTAAAGAAAAACCTTTAAGGACAGGGTGCTAAGGTACTCTTCTTGTGAATCAATGAAATTTGGGAGGAGGGTGGGAAGGAAGATAAGTTTGCTTTTGTTTTCAGAAAATAGGAAGAGGAATTTTCATCTATGTTTCTCGTGGAAACAAAGAAAACTGGAATCAGCTTCTATAGCTGGATAGAATGAATGTGGTCAGTCTGTTCTAATCATTCAATAACTCTTCTTTTCTAATTTCCTTTAACCATAATGTATTCTGTGAGCAACTAGTTCTTTAATGCATTTATTTTCCTGAGCAAAAATACAAACTTACTAATTTTTTATCTATTGCTGTCGCATCACTTCATAAGGTAAAAATCCTAAAACAGTCTTGATATAAATTTGATTGTTTATGTAGGGATCTCTTTTATTACTTATAAAATACCTTGTGAACTTTCTGAAAGCTATGCAACCATAGAAACTTGTGAGAATGTGATGTGCTTTGACTTCTAAAAGTTAACTCAAAGAAAGTATGGGTAGTGTTAGAGTTTTTAGTAAGACTCTTGCCGTGAGGGCATGCCAGATACGTACTGACACATTATGCAAATATGTCATTGTGATTTACACTCTTTAATGACCTCAAGATTCTCCAGATTTACTTTTAGGTGCACACAGACAATAAACGAAGAACAGTACATGGATGAAATTAGGCCAAAAGTCAAGATATATCAAAGCAGCATGAGTGACAAATATGAAACAGTCAGGCAGCATCAGTCTTCCAAGATGTCCAGCTATGTTGAACCAATATAAATATTTGATGTGATAGAAAAAAACCAAATGCCCAGCAGCAGCAATATTTTCCTTAAGGAGGTAAAGTCCAGCTGTCGTTTCTTCGTGTCTCACAAGCACAGTGTGCGGTGGCTTGGCGTGGTCTGGATGAAAGAAACCACAGAAATGTCCAGAACAGACAGGAAAGAAGGGAGGTGTTTCAGCCTGTTAAAACTGGAGCTTTTTTATGTCATTTTTGTACTGCAATCAGAAAAACTTGCTGTTTCAGATTTATATGGTATGCTTACTGTATCTGTAATGTAATAATTATTGCTTAAATGATCTTACGGCAGGAGACAACTTCTCAATCTCAGAGATATAATATAATTTTCTGGCCATCATACTTTTACCAGTATTATGTTTTTAAATGGTTATGAATGAAGATTTGGGGATAAACACTCTATGAGAAGTAGTTAACAAAAAGCTGGAGAACAATGTGCATACCTAGGTTACTCATCCTAATACAAATAATCAGCTAAAGTATAATATTCTTTGAGCCAAGAGCTACTTTTAAAATAAGTCTTTTGAAGTAGATGGTTTCCCATTAAATTTTATATTCTTTTTGTTAAATAAGGCAGTTCAGTCAGAAATTATGGCTGTAGTTTTACCACTGGAATAAGAAAGCCCTTCAATCTAGACCGTTCTCAGGTGAGGTGTTGGGTCATAACCTGGAGAAGGGACAGTGAAAGAAAGCACCCTCCGTTCAAGATTTCACGTTCACCTGAGCAGCAAATTTCAGTTTCCATGTAGCCATTGCACAAACCCAATTTCAAACTAAGTCAGGACTGTAAATGACTATAATAATTGATCTTTGTTTTCTCTGAAATTGTTCATCCACAGCAGATTCAACATACCAGTAGAACATCATGAGGAAGCTGCTATCTATACAGCCTCTGTTTAGTGGCTAGAAGAGACGAGTTCTCACAACTAACCAGCAAGTACCTTTCAGCAGCTCTAGATTCACTTGGGATTCCTCATTCAGCCTCACTTTAAATGCAAAGCTTTTCTGATATTCTATGAGCCTGGGACTGTCCAGCACAAACGAGCTGACTGAGTTTTGAGATGTGAAGTGGGAGCTAACACAGTAACTCTGTTTTAATTTCTATTCCACACACATGAGCATTAACTGAAACGTAACAACAAAACGCTGTTGCTACTCCCACCTCTAAAGATGCTGGGAAAATAAAATTACATCATTTGATTTCTACTACTGTCCTCAAAATACGACCTCTGTCACTCTCTGAACAACCTCAAGCTTGACTTCCCATTTTATAGCTTATCTCTGTTAGTCAAGTCAAGAAAAATATTTTAAATCTCTCCTTTGATCTCTCTACCCCTGTGGTTATGCATGATGGAGGAACTGATAACTCATGAGGTAGAACTATTACTGTCAATAGAGGGACAAGGGCAAGTTTCTCTAGAATTTTTATGATGGACTTGCTAGGATATGTGTTTTAGAGTTAGTTTTTCTTTTGAGCCTCTGGTTGTCATTTTAGGGTTTGGGAAATGGCATGGAGCAAAAGAATGCTGAAATAGTTCGTCCAAAGAAATGAATGGCAAAGTAGAAAACATGTTGCAGGTTTAAAAACTTCATAAGTGATAATTATTTCACAGTATATATAAATAAAATATTTGGCTACTGAGTTACAGGGGCTTATGAGGGCCATAGAACCTTATTCAGAAGCAGCTCAGTTGGGTTCTGTGGGCCTTGGTTCAGCAGCGTGGTGGACTCAAATCCAACACTTCTGTGTGCTTAAGTTGCTAAGGATTCTGTTCTGTTTTGTTTACTGTTTTTCTTCAGTCTTAATTCAATGAAAATAGCCTTGCTCATTTTCAACAGCACATTGAACAGCTTTTCTCAATATTAATTTTCCTTTATAAAGGCCAATTCCCAGTTTGATTTCTTTGCTGAAATATTTAGCAGCTTTCACCCGAACCCATTGCCTTCTCCCTTTCTCGCAATCACTTCTCCAGCACAAAGTATTGAAATCTGGGTGATTTCCTTTCATCCGTGTCCTTTGATCGTGTCCTTTTTGTGTGGAGTTGGCATATGCTTATGGAAAAGAGCATCACGCCCACCCATTCCCTCTCAGCTGCCTCGAAGCAGGAATAGGGTTAAGGAATACTTGGACTAAGTATGTTGAACTTCAGTGTGGTCCTTCACAGTTTATGGGCTCTGTAGTCCAGTCTTTGCCCTTGTGCACTGCGTGTGTAAGGCCAAGCAGTCAAGCTGACCATTACTGGGGAATATTTTTATCACATACCACGAAGAAAAGAAAGAGGCAACCTGGTGTAAAACAATGATGTAGACCATAGCTCACTGAACAGTCGAAACAATTTCTTTGGGAACTGCTGTTTAAAGAGGTGAGAATATTAATTTTGAAATTCCTGACAGTTGTTATAGCTGTCATGCCAAAACAGTTCTAAGCAATAGAAGTAAAGATGGGTTTGTTTGTTTATCTTTAATGCTGCTTATCACTAGACAGTTAACTTATTTGGGAGAGGTGAATCATCTATAATATCCTGAATCAGCACTGTCTCAAGCACATTTTTTTTAATTTATATATCCATCTAGAATATGACACATCTGAAAATCATCAAGATTGTGAATGGTCTGGCAAATAGACCTTTAATGAGATGTGTCAGAGCTGCTATCACATAACCTGGTTAGAAAATGAGCACATTCAGCATACATAAAATTACACACCATATTGTTCGTAGTAATACTTTATCCACATGTCTCTGCATGAGAGTGTTTTGGCTGTGAAAAAAAAGGCCAGGAATGGTATCCTGTTTCTTTTTTAAATCTCTCAAGTGGATATTTGGTGTATTTTGGGGAAAGGCAGAAGAGCTAAAAGAAAAAAGTCTTGCTAAAGAAATGTTTTGAAGTTCATTTAGCTCTATTAAACAAAAAGGCCTACACATGTACAAAGTTCTCCACTATGACTTAAACAGAACACATTTCATGTTAAAAGCTATTGTCTATTTTAATAAACTCTGGTCTCTTAATAAATGTATTAGTGAGAAATCATTTTACAGATAATTTTTTATTTAAATATTTTTGTTAGAGAGAGTCAGGGATACACTGAGATGTGTGAGAACTGAGTTTAATTTCTGGCTTTTTGACATTCTTGAATAATAATGGGAAAGATAATTAGAACAAGAACCTAAAGTCAATGAAAATATTGCCAGTGATTATAATAGGATCAGAATTCAGTCTGTTTCCCTTTCACAAAATGAAGATATAACAGTGCTTACCAGTCTCACATGGGAGTCATAAGAATGAAAACATTACAGTAAAAATAATGTGGGTCAAGTTATTACAAAGAAGATATGTAATAGGTACCTAGTTATGACTGAGAGATTCAACAACCAGATCAAGTTACCAAAATCGTTTTTTCCATGAATGAAATGGTGGAAATCTCTGAGGTTTCTCTCCAAATATAATTTAAAAACTGTAGAAAACTAGTGCTCATTCAGATTCGAAACATGATAACAAAAGCAGCACACTGACTACTGCAAAACCACAATGTGAATGCAGAATAGGCTCTTACATTTAAATTTTGATCATGAAAGCCAATGGAAATTTTTTTTCTTTGTTTTCCAGAACTTTTTTACAGAATATTTCCAGAATATTTCTTCGTTATTCTCAACCCATCTAAAAGATTTATCTCTATTTTCCTGTCACACTGCATAAAATTTCTTTAAGAAACCAAGACAATATTTCCCCTCTACAATAGTTTCTTGATTAAAATTCCAAGGACAAAAAGCAAGATCATGACCTGGATTAAGTAGTATCCCTCTGTCCTTCTTCAAATTAACATGAAAGGAGAAAGAAAACATTGACATGTTAATTTGGAGAAACAAAATATGAACAAAATATGAAGGTGTTTACCACAACTGCTTTCTGTTGTGAGGGAAAAAAAAAAATTACAACATCTGGAACTAAATGTTTTCAATTATACTGGATTGGAGTATACAGTCAAACTGAATTCAATAAAATGGAAAACAGGTTTCATGATAGCAGAAATGAGTGAAAGGGAGAAATCTCAAGCTGAAAAGCATAGAATATGGCAAAGCAATCATTCATAAGCAATTTTTTTTTAAAAAGAAGTAATGTTCATGCAGTCTGTGAAGAAGTTTTAGAGCTGGCATACTATTAAGAAAGTTTAGAATGCATTAAGAATGCATTTTACACACCCTGAATAAGTTTTCTTTTTTAGGTGACCATGGTGTTCCTTTACCTCTTCGGTATGAAGTAATATGTACATTAATTCTTAATTAGAGGGAGCAAGTGTTTTTATATCTGTTTCTCCTTTTTAACAGCCTGTCTTCATCTTGCCTGCAGGAAACAAGTGTGGAGAATATGGATAAGACAGAATTCTACCACAGCGATTTGTTAATATGCCTAAAGAAATAAAATTAAAAACGAAAAAACACCCCAATTTTCCTCACCCAATTAATCTTTCAAGAGATTTTGTGACTTCTTTGGTTTCATCTTGGTTTTTCTTTCAAAAGCCAACTCAGTAAATTTCTCATAATATTGCAGAAAGATTTAATAAATATTTACATAAAATTAAGGAATGGCAAATGAAATAAGAATGGTCATCCAGGCTTTAAGTCCTTGGGTTGGCCAAGTTCGGGTAGTCAAGCTCTTCAGTATTTTCTAATTTTGTAGCTGAAAAAATGTAGTTACAGACACTGTTTCTGGCTTTGTCAGAATGACAAATGTAGTTTTAGAAGGATGTCTGTACTTTCTGTAGTTTAGAAATCTTGTAAAGTCCTGTATGTTCCTAGGTTGATAAGGCCATACTGAGCACCCCTGAGTTCAGTGGGAAGCCACCTGGGAGCAAGGGTCCCTCCTAGCAGGCAGCGTGGAAGATCAGTAGGGAAAAAGTACAGAATAATGAGTTGGTCTTACTCATAACATCTTGCTGACACCTGGTTAAATAACTGACTAGCTTATTTAAACCAGAAGGAAGTGCTTTTTTTTTTTTTTACTTCTGTTACTTGAAATATGTAAACTATAGCTGGAGGATGTTGTTGATGCTGAATGCATGGGCTCAGAAAGGGATTAGGGGAAAAAAAAAAGCAAACCACAAACTTGTGGAAGGTTCCCCTTAGAATACAGCTCAGATTTCTGATTGTTGAAAAATGCAAAGAGTAATTTAGGATTGCACCCCATTTGGCTTGTATGAACACTACTCAAGATCACATGTAGTTTCCACAGTTTAAAAGCTCGGCAGCACATTTTGGTCCCTTTTCAGTCCCTCTGAGTACGTCTTTCCAGCGAATGTCATATTTGTCTTCCAGGAGGTTAAATAGATCATTCAGGGCAAGAAGAACTGTCCTTCACCACCCTTCTTTGTTAGCCAGGCAGGTTAACTTGTCTGGCCTCCCTCTCTTTGACAGCTTTGGGTGTTTTTTTCCTCCCAGAGAACAGAAGACCAGCAAGCTACTAAAACACATTAATAATACAGAGTTTGTGAAAGGCAATGTACAGATACAGACATTTGAGGCAAGGAAAAATCTTCTTCAAAAATTTATTCTCAGGAAAGGTTGACCCTTCCTTTTTGAATCTTGCATTCTTGTCATCCCTGCTTCACTATTGGTCCTTGTTTCTATGGCAGTCTCAGATACAATTTTTTTAAGACACCCACCCAAACTTCCTTCTTGATTAAACTAATCTATTTCTAATTATTACATTTCTATCTATTTCAGGGATGAATAAACCTGGCCACTGCAGCAGGGCTTGGTTCTTCCCCATTTAGTAGCTTGTTCTTTGTTGCTTCATTAAGAACTATAGTTATGATCCCTTATCCCTTCTACTTTGTTTCTTTTGATTTTATCTTTATGAAGCTGTGTCAGGTAGTATTGCACAAATCCACTCAGATGAGGCTGGTATTTATAGATATTGATACAAACAACTGCCTCCACCAGCTTATTAAAATAATCTGAATTTTGGTATATTTCACTTATGTTTGCAATAAAAAAAATTAAATGAGGGCTGCTGAGTCAAATTTACAAAATTTAAGAGAGGAATGCAGAGAATGGACAGCAAAGTCTTCTATTAAACAAATGGTAAAACAAGCCCATACTTTTTTTACATACCTTTTAACAAGCTTCAGATCATGATGCTTCTCCAGCATAAATAATTTTAAAAGTGCTTTAACTCACAGAAATTGTTTAATCCATCAATAAAATACGGAATTAGTTTATTTGCCTCTAACCTGTGTGTTATGCTTTGTTTTTAAATTAAACTAATCAGTTGTCCTCTGTGTTCATCACTTCCCCCATCCCTAAAGTGGGGCTAATGCTTTCCTCTTAAAAATCTTGAGACAATTTATTAAAAGCCATTTCAGATCCCCAGGCTGAAAGCACTCTAGCAGTGCTATGCATTTTTATTATTACAATATTTGTAATCAGACTTTTTATCCTGGGTGACAAAATGCTCTTCTCTTAATGGAGATTTCCTCTTTTGTTAAGACAGTTTAGGAAAATAGCAGTCAAAATCCTTAAAGAATTGCCATTGCATGTGTTTCTGCCACAAGGTGGTGATGGGATAGCTGAGCCCGTCATTCCACATGTTTGGTGAACATTGTGTGATGACAGTGAGTTAAATGCTAAGACCTTGACAATCTGCATATATAAAACAAATGTTTTCATAATATGAAAATTAAGACCATTCTTTTCTCTCAAGATTGCATAATTCCAAGATCATCATCCATCTGTGTATATCCTTTATTTTTTCTTTTCACTTACTTTAATAGCTTTATTTTGCAACTTAATGTTTTTCCACCAGCAGGTGAAAGCATTCATAAATCTGTCACAAACAGTTGCCAATGAATATTCATATCTGAACTGACTGCAGTACTGTGACATTTTTATTTGATTCTAGTGGGAGAGCAAACTTAGACGTGCTTCTTATTTCCTAATGTATCCTGATTGATACCTCAGCATTGTGCTGTTGAGTAAGTTAATGTAATTAGTAACCCTAAACTAATAATTTGGAATATAAGCCTACATGAAATGGTTAAAGAATAAAATGCCTGACTACAAGATAAAGGGCAGCTACAAACTGTTACTCACATATTTTTTTCTAGGTTGGTAAATAACTGGGATCTTTTAAAGCCAAAATCTCCTACTGTTCAGTCACAATACTTGCCAATTAATGGATTGTTTATCTGTAACATGGAAGAAGAGAGGCAGTCAAATATTTCTATTCAGTTTGTCTCAATTATCATTCCAGTATTTTCTTTTATTCTCTACTGGCTTTGTTATTCAGTCATCAGAAGAAAAGTGAGGGTTTGTAGTAGCTCCTTATAAACCAATGCTTTGGCTGCTGTTTTTACGAAGTAGCTCTTTTGTCCTTAAAATTTGTTGTTCTCCTTTCTATGAGCTCAGTTACATATGACAAGAAAAGAGTGTGGCATTTTTTATTTTTTTTTTTTTATTTCCTTTCTCCAGCACCAGTCTTCAATCTGTGCTTACTTAGAAGGAAGCAAGAATCTTCATCATTTTCACCCTTTCCTCTCTGGATAGTTTACACATTAATGCCACTTTCACTTTTATCTTGATCAGACTTTATGGTAGGAGTCAAGGGAGAATCTTAGGGAAGTTGAATTTTTACATCCCATAAAAATCAATATTTGAACACTTACCTTCCAGTAGGTGTCTTTGGAAATCTAAGCATCCATACTTTCTCCTAATTAGGCAAAAATACAAAGTTACTGTAAAAGTAGGCAAGAAAAATATTCCAGTGCTGTTTTCCTTCAAGCAGTCCTGTGAAATCACCATAAAAATATGCACTGCCATTAATCTGTGGAGAGATAAGATCAAAATTAATGCTTCAACACACTTGAATGAAAGACACAGTTTGTAGGCAATTAATTGTATTTGAGTGTGGTTTGAGTCCCTCACAGAGGAAACATTGTGTAGCCCAGACCATGGGGTTTACATCACCGACAAAGGGTACAAATTAGTCTTTTAATAGTAAGCGTACCTAGAAATGGTTGGCAGCCTACTGAGATCTTCAGTTGTGAGTTATTATTGCAAAACCATGAAAGTATTTTGACTCTGAAGTTGATGCAATCCAAGTTACAGTTGTGTTTTCCAAGGAAGTCTTCCAGCTGAGCTGCAGGACGTGTTAGCTCTAGTTAAAGAGGTGTGACATAACTTACACCTTGAATATTAAGTATCATGGGCCAAATCTGAGAATTTATCAATCACAGGTAATTTAGAGATTGTGAATCATTTATTGAATTCATTTCAATATGAGTAACAACGCTTAGCTCTAAATAAGCTTGGAATTAAAAAAAAAAGTTTTCTTTCTGCCTCACTGGTAGGTCCTCATCATCTTGAAGAACCTGGCAGCTGGTGAATGAAACGAATGTTATTCATTAGCTGTTTGGAAGGCTAAGTCAGTTTTAAAAACAGAATTATAACTACTGGGTCAGTTAGGCATCGCTGAAAATTAGATCTAAAATGAAATCTGTAAAATCAAAACTACATTCATGAAACAAGAAAATGGGATTCGAAAGCTTCCAGTGCCTGGAAGAGGCAAATCAATCCAGCTGACGTCTCATCAATGCTTGGTAGCAGTTTTGCATAACTTAACTGGGAATGCACATGTGCATGCATTAGATTTCAGGTTTCTGTCATCAAGAATAACAATGTGTTTTCTAGAAACAGGTTTATGAATGAATGCAAAACCTGCAATTCTGCTCATGCCTAGAATGGGGAATATTAAACTTACCCAGAACAGGAAACACAGGGTTAGAGGAAAAAGACAGACACCAGCATCTGATTTGATCATTCTTTTTTGTTCAGTCACGTATCCAGTGCTGCTACTTAAACACCAATGCCCAGAATCATAAGGAAGTCAAGATGTTTAGGAAAAGTTTATCTAAATGACATAGATTTCAAGGTTTTAAGGTAGATTTATATATTTAAATACATGTAATTTGACCCCAACTGAGTACAATTTCCTGGTGACAAAGTTATTCTCTGCAGGATTTTTCTGAGGTATTGTGGTGGAAGGTGCTGTTTTAGGAGGGATATGATCTTTGTGTAGTTTCATACAGCTTTTCAAGGCAATTGGAGGTGTGTGTTGTCTCAGCAAAATAAGACTGGTTTTTGTTAGTATGTTGGAGGGGTGTTTTGTTTGGTTGATTTGGTTTTTGTTGGGGTTTTTTTATTGGTTTTGTTTTGCTTTTAAACTGGTTTTTTACCATCAGCAGGATGGAATTGTGTTTTTAAATAATCACGAACAAAAGGAGTTTCACCCAGAGAAAAGTTCAGGTCAGGGTGTCTTAGCAATCAATTCTGTTTTCCCAATTAGCCTGTGAGAATCTCAAACCTGGATCTTTCTGGCCTTTTATGCTCTAGTAGATCCAGTTAAAATCTGAGACTCATAGAATATCTCCCAAGTTATTAGCATTTTCTATAGAATTATAGCATGTTTTGTTGACTCTCACATTAACGCTGTGAAAGAGTAACAGTAGTGATTATTTGATAAGTCATTAATTTTTTAGGAGCAATGGACCAAATTAATGCTGTCTATATCTCACTGTAAAAGTTGATTTCTTAGAACTATTCAGATACATAGAGAATTAAAAGTTTGTTGGTGACCAGGGAAAAATATTGTTGTTTCCAATACAAACTTGTACAGAGTGCCAAATTCTAGTGAATTCCAAATGCAGCTCTTCTGTCATATATTGAATTCTTATACGAAAATTTGGGATGCCACTCTTGATTGGATAATTACTAGTCTCATGTTAACTCCATTTTTCTGTAACAAAATAAGCCGAGCATAGCAAACAAAGTATGATGAGGGAATATTTGTATAAATAAGTTTCTAGGGTTTTTTTCTTGTGTAGCTATTTGGAACTCTGCCATTTCGTTCAAGAAAATGTTTGTGACTCCTAAACGCTTATTGAATGATTATCCATGTAGAGCAGCAAAACTCTAGGAAATCAGAGATGAGACAAAAATTAAATTAGAGGAGAGAGATCAAAGTCATGGCAATACTTAGTTCATAAGGATACATGCAGAGAAGGCAGGGCTTGTTTATTGACTAATACAGGATATAGATTGAACACAGAATTCTACTGTGATGAACCATTTTAAGAGATCTATTCCTTTAATAAAATAACACAAAGAGCATCCAAACATTTTGAGTCAAACCCAAGGTGGTGTTATGCACAATGCAAGGCTAGATGGAATTCCAGAGCAGCTTCTTAGCCAAATGTATGGATCTTGAACCTTACCAGTGCTAGAATGTATTTTTTCGGTAACATTTGAATCAACACTACAAATATACCATAATTTCAGTTTAGTTACCTTTTCTTCTTCTATGTGGTCTGCAAAATACAGGGTAAGTTTTGAGCAGTTCCGTTCTGTTAGGCTTCACCAAGCAAATTGCACTGTAATAGCATCTATTTGATCTTTCAGTACCTAAAAACTGCCTAGAGGCTACATGTTTCACTTCATTTCATTGGATCAAAGAGAGGGAAGTCTAGGGCTTTCAAAGCACATCCAGACTTCAAGTGGTGAAAAGTGTTCTTTTGATTTCAACCATCCAGAACAAGCAGTGCAGATTTAGTGTGAACCCCATTAGTCACCACACTCTGTTCCATTTAGTAGTCAATGATTTTCTTTCCAAAGTAGTAGGGTTATAAATTTGGCACAGACAGCTCACTGTTACACTCTGTAGATGTTTAACAAGGCTCATATAAATATAGGTTTGATTTTAATTACATCCTGGGTTTATGCACAAATTTTTCCTAGGAAGAAACAGACTTCAGTGAGTGGAAGATGTGTTCATGATGTGCTCTCTGCCTGATGCTGTTAAATTGAGATGATTGTGAATCTCAGTACAGTAGAAGTCCAACTTGAATATTATCATGTAAGACCACTTTGCACTAGCAGTGGAAGCAGTAGCATTTACTCTTTCCTCTAGTGTCTATCTATCTTTGGAAATCAATTTTGGGAAAGCTCTAACAACTGTGGCAACTCTAGGAACCGTGGTGTTTGAATCTGAGTCTGAAAGAAAAGAGCCTTTTTAACCCAATATCACTTTTGCAATGAGAATCTTTAAGATGCTTGAGAGAAAAACATTAGAAAATGGCCTTCCCTCTGTTTCACTCCAACCTTCTAAGAAATGTTGAGATTTAATAGGTGAATTTTCAGTGGTAAGCAGCTATGGTGATTTTTAAATTAAAACAATATTTCAAACTGTAACTCTCTACTGAAAAGTTCAGCCAACAATATTGTCCTTTAAAAACCCAAACAAATCATGACAAATTAAACTCCTTTAAACAGCTCTACTTTTTCAGAAAGATGACCTGCATGATCTAATATAGTTTGAGCTCAATTATATCTGCTGTTCTTTGAGTACATTCGCTTGACCTTTTACAGTTACTGTATCATGAAGTACTTTTTGGTTGCTTAAACTACATAAGATCCAGAACTGACCAGTAGTTTTCAGGAAAATTTAATATCCAATATGTTTTTATCATAAAGGTCAAGGAAATGTTAATACTGTGTTGTAATCATCAATAGTTTTCCATTTAAATCAGTTTGAAATAGCTGCTGAATTGTATTTTTTTTTCTTTGAGCATTTGCAAAAGTGCATCTCTGAGACAATTACTTTGAGCTGTATGCTACGTTTCCTGTCTGTGTTTAACCTATTTCTATTCAACAAGTATGTGGGCCAGGCATGCAGCATAACCCTTACAACAGTTTACTTTGGAAAATGAGTGGTATATAAGAAAAGTAACAGAATTTTGCATGTGTAATTAGCCTGAATTAAATAGCTGTCAGAAGAGGATAATTTCCAGAAACTGAGTAGTAGCACCTGCACATCTGAACAGCTACTCTTCATCCCATGAATTTCTTGAGAGTCTGATCTAGTTCAGTCATTTAGCAAATGAATTAATCAGTCAGCCATTCCTCCTGGTTTTACAAGAGAGGATGACTTAACTGACCTTAGCTATGTAGCTAGAGCAAAATCTCGTTAGCAACTTGTTTCTTTGTGAAATGTGTTCCTTTTGCTTCCTTTTAATCCATCACTCCAACACTCTGAATTCTCTAAGAATTAAAAACTGCTGCTGAGCAATCATAAGAAAAATATATTTCAATAAAATTATTTACTAGAAAAAAAATAATTCTGTGCTTCACTATCTCCCACTTCATCTCGGTCGACTCGCTCTGAACTGCAGCTATGGTATCATGTAATGTGTAGACACAAGGTAGCCTCTAATCCAGGCATGGAATTCAGATAAAATCTGCCCGTGTGTTTTTCTAGTTTTGTTTATCTCTACTCCTCTTGAGCCGGTACATATCCATTTACATACTTGAAAACTGTGTTACCTATTTGCTGGACGTTTATACGAGATAAAATGCCCCCATAAGGTATGTAACCTGATGTGAAAGTTCTCAGCTCAATGTTCAGGTTTAAATAGTTCGTAGATACCCTCAAGTGAGCTTCAGGTTTTTTCCTTAGATGCTCGTAAGTGACTTTCTTCAAGGTGTTAAAATTCTTGAGGGCAATGAGTTGAGTTTCAGTATTAGTTCTTTGCAGACTGCCTGGCTTTACCTAAAATGCTACTGGAAATTTTTCTTGGCATAATAGACTAAGTAATTTGCTTCTTCGCCTATGTCACACAAAATATGAACACTGAAATAAAAATAATGTTGATTTTTTTTAATGGTATCCGGGACACCTTTCTCGATCTCTGTTTTCCAGTAGTTTCATCAGCTGGATATGTGTTACAGCAGACTCTTTACTGAAGTAACCATATACAAAAAATCTTTAAAAGTTTAAAGAAAAAAAAAAAAGATAATATTGGATTTCAAAAATGTGAAAGGTAATATCCCTCTCTTTATCACACTTCAGTCTCATGTTAAATGAAAGCAGATGTACTCTCACAGTCCAGTCTAAAGATCAGTAAGGTCAGCAGGGTCTTTGGTAGTTTCTGTGAGATTTTGTTCAGAGTTTCTCCATTAGAGCATCTCTACTGGGCTGAGTCTAGGAACCTAGAAACCATTTTGGTCTGGAGAATTGTGGCAAATATATTTTATACCACTAAGAGCAAACAAGTTGTAAAATCACTTAATTCTCCAACCCTGCAGCTGTGCAGCAATTTAAGCAAGTACTCCCAGCATCACTGTGGGACTCAAACAACAACTTCTGAGGCTGTGCAGGTCTGCTCGTCCTCCCAGACTCAGATCCCAGCACCCCATTCAAATGTTCTGAGCTACAATAATAATAAATTACCTCACATACAAAAAACTTTTATTGTAATTAGGGTTAGGGTCTTTGACAGGTTGGATGTTCCACAAGCTGATGCAATACATTATTTTATCAAACGACACACTTTCTTATAATCATTATGCATTTGATTACCACAAAGTATTATCTTTCCAGTTTCATCTATTTTCTGTATCTAATTAGCCAAGCCAGTGACAAGTCTTTATGGTACTTTCTTTGACTCCTTTATTTTGATCTCCTGAGCAAAGTGTTTTGTTCTGGAGAAACAGTGTGTGTCTATATAGGCTTCTTTATATATTCAGCTTTAAGCTTACTTTAAATTTTAACCTATCTTCTCTTTTCAAGCTGTCACCCCTTCTGATTCATAGAAGGTTCCATTTAGGACATTTAAGAGGTTATAATTTTGGCATATTAGGTCAGTGCAAATCAGAATGGCAAGCAAATCTTAGAAAACAGCAATAGATGGATGCAGAGGACTGGACATGCCACACTTTCCTGGAAATAGTGGTACCTGGAGATGGGATTAGAAGACAAATAGTGTGGTCAGAGTTTCAGCTAACAGCAAGCATTTCCAGCACTGAAAACCTGAGTGAGGAGGAGACACTGTCCACTATGAGCCATGACAGAGATTTTCTCAAGGCACTGCAATGTACAGTTTATAGAACAAATCTTGGTAAAAGATTCATGTGTCAACTAAGATAAATGTGATCTTAGTCTTACCTCACAGAATACATTTCGTTTTGATTTTACTGAAAAGCTGTCAGTCTATGATGATTATATTGTTGTTATAATTAGCTATACAGATTGATCATACATGGTATTCAATAAACTTTTGGTGCTTAACCTGGTTTACTTAATTGCATTTAGTCAGATACATTGCTTGGAATTGCTTTTGTTATCCCAGTGGTGATAATCTCTCCCAGGGAAAATGTTTGTGAGTAGTGGCATATCTGACAGTCATTTTCCATCACAACATGTGAAAGTGGAGCTCAAATGCATGTTTTTCACACAACTGATTAATCATAAAGTATAAGAAATACCTGTATATTTTGACAGGAATGTTAAATACTCCTCTAAAAGACAGAACAATTACCAGGGCTGACACATATAAAATAATGCTATATTTACATACATTAATTTTTTTTCAAATCTCAAATATATTTTCATTTCATCTGAAAAATAATCTGCACAAAACCAAAATACAAGCTGATGTTACAGATGTTCTATATATAAAGAATGTAATTTGACAATAGCTTGGAATATGGTAAGAGAGGGAAAAGAGTTTTGAAACATTTACTCTTAAGAGATTAGTATAACAAAAGAAAAGCCAGGTATAATGGCTGTAGGAACCTAGCCTGGTCATATTTATTACAGAAAAATCAATACATAGAAGAAATTTGTTCATGAAGCTGGACATGACATTCAACTTCTTGGTGAGGCCTGATGGGTACATGAAAAGTGAATTTCCATATTAAAATTCAAACTTTTGTTGAATTTAAGATACATGTGTTGACTTTCAAAATTATCACCATGGCTTGAAAAAAATCTGTTTCAAAATTATCTTAATTTTAAATTTAAGAAGAGTTAAGTGAATATTGTCACAAGCTAGAAATGTATATAAATGAGGATAAGAACGATGAAAATAGAAGTCCATAACCCAGCCATATATTACAGTTTTGAAAGTTAATTATTTAGTAGCTGAATTTCAGTCTTTCATTTGACGTAACAAGATTGCAGTACTAGCTGTATATTATTCTTGTAGGCATTGCATCCGTATCATCATCCCACAAAGCAAAAGATTTTTATTTTTTTTCCTTCAGGTTGCAGGTTCAGATTAACAGGTTACTTAAAAAATTAGCACCTAGCTTGTTTAATGAGTGTGTAAATGATCAACATTTCTACTCTGAGAACTCTTTGTAAATAATTCATGAGAGTAAGCTCATGTCATAAATCCACACATGCCTTTCATGGCCTCCGTTTGGTATTGTCTCCAATATTCAGCACATATCCTGCAGTTGGCTACAAAAATGTAAGGGAGGTTTAGGCTGGATATCAGGAAAATGTTTTCACCCAGAGGGTGGTTGGGCACTGGAACAGCTCCCCACGGAAGTGGTTGCAGCACCAACCTGACAGAGCTCAAGTGTTTGGACAATGCTCTCAGCACATGGTGGGATCTTCTTGGGGTGTTCTGTACAGGACCAAGAGATGGATTTTGATGCTTCTTGTGGGTCCTTTCTAACTCAGGACATTCTGTGATTCTGCAGTCCAGAAATGCTTACAGAAGTGTGATACTAGACAAAATTACCTTATGGCCCACACTGAGTGCTACAAACTCTAGCTAATATCCATTCATGACGGCTCACTTAATAAACATTAAAACATATGCTGAGATTAGGCTTGTGTTTCCCAGGATGATGAAAAACACTTTATAAATATTTTACTTTTCTTAAAGGCTTGCTCCAAGCTACAGAATGCTTAGGATTAAAGCAAAAGGGTATTGTATTTTTACTTTACCAAGTCTTCCTGTAGTTTTCAAAGTTGGAAGAGAAAATGTGTAATAAAGTTTACTTTAGAATTTGGATGCATTCTCTAGAGACCTGTGATACTGGTTTATTGAGAAATATATGGGTTATCCAAGAAGATATTTGTACTTTAAAGTTATTTTGTTTGCCAACATCAGTTTTTAGGGGTCTATAAATTTTAATTTTTAAAGCTCTAACTCCAGATTCTGCTATTAGCAGTAAGTAGCCTATTCTTTCAAGTTTAAGATGTCTGGGCTATAATTTCTTTACAGATTTTGAATTCTTGGCAAAAATATTGATTGAAAGTGAGTGTTTGAATGTTAAATGTTTACTGATGTTAAGACCAGTCTCCAAATTTGGGGGTTTTTTGTTTGTTTATTCAAGTTGGACTTCTGTAGGACTGCAAAACAAAGCCATGTTAAAACAGTAAGGCAGGTGTCTGTATATCCTTTGTAGAGAGTATGAGAGATTTGGTTTATCTGCAAATGTGTGTAGTATGGTACTAAAAAATCCTTAGTAAAATGGCATGTGAAGTGTTGTCAGGCAGAGATAGCCTTTGTCTTTCTAACTGAGTTTTGGCTAGTTGTGTGTAGCTCTCAAAATACAGTTTCTCCCTGTTTGTGGACTGCTATGTTGCATCCTGTCTAAAAGCTCACTTAGTGTGCTTATATCCTAATTTACTGATTGCATGGCTGGAAGGCTTGTGACAGGTAGATTCCTCCTAGATTTTTACTGATATTCACAGGGTAGTGGCCCTGGATGTTTTCCATTCTTTTCATTGAGATCTTTGTGGTTCAGATTGAGCTAGAGGTCCTGAGGAGACTGATCTTGGAGATGGATGTATAACTCAACTAATATTGGTGGCCATGACAGTGAGAATTCTTGAAAAAGCATTTGTCTTTAGGTCTCCCAAGTCAAATAAGTCACCCAAGAATTTATGTAACTCCTATAGTATGCAGTGTATGAAACAATATTCCATTGGTAACATGAAAAACAATAAATCAGAGAGAGGTGTCTTGAGGAGCATGAGCAATTTCCAGTCAAATCACTTAGATGAGCAACACCTTAGAGGTTTCCTTTGAGAAAGTGACAAGATTTCTCTAACAATTTTAATGTTTCTGTGTTACATTTATCCCAAAATTAAAGGAAAATCCTAACCTTACAGTGCTCGCTTGGGCTAAGGACTAATACCTCATTGAAATTTTGCTCCATGTGTGTCATCCTGGACAAACCAGTTAGTCTCTACTTTTCACCTGTAACTCAACTTCTCAGGAAGTTAGAATTGTAAGAGGCCTGGAAATAAAGAACTTGAGTACTAAAGGTTTCAGGAAAATAAACAGACAGAAGCATTTGATGGAAAACTTCACCGTTCCACCACTGCACTAATTTGTATCATGCAGCTCCTTTGTGTTTTTAAACAAAACCAAATAGCAGAGCTCAGCTGAGTGGAAAAAATCTCTGCTATGGTCTGTACTCATCCATCATCCCTAAGAGGGGTAGGACAACAAATCGCACCCCCACAAACGCTACCACAATCTTTCCCTATCCTTCAATCCCGCTGGCAGGGTGGGGGCATGTGAAAGCACTTACGCAGGCCACTGGCCTCGGTTAACTTGCCCCAACCTCATGGCCCTAATACAATTCAGATTTTCGGGTTCAGAAGATCACTATTCCTACTTTTTGGGTCAAATTATTCATACATTCACATTCATTTTATTAGGTAGCTATATATATATGTAGTGTTTTGCATTGTCAGTAATGTCCACATTTCAGTGAGAATTACATGTACCTTTATAAACCCTAAAATTTATAGGCTAGCGAACAAGAAAATTGTCTTTGTTTTTTCTTTTTTTTAACTATTGCTTCTCTCTCTGATAAACATTGTAAATAAGAATAATATTGTTTACCAACAAACATAATGAAGAAATTAGTGGAGAAAAGTCATTTTGCCAAGAGAACTCTTAGGGAAGAATACAAATGGGCCCTAACTGCCATTTCTGACGTCTTCCATGTCCCTGGGTGAATTCATGTGTCTTTTTTCTCTTTCTTTATAACTTATTTTTACATGGAAAATACTTACCCTAGGGGACATTTATACATAAATTATGCTGCTTGAGTTCTGGCTTTTTGTAAACACAAAAATTACAACTAGAATTAGAAATTCCACTCCTGAATACAGAATATAGATGCATCACACAAGAATGTTGCTTAATAAGTTGACATTAAATGCAATTATCTCTGGTATTTCTCTGAAGATTTTGGAACACAATGTAATAATAGCTTATCTTCTCCTTTAAATTCAGTGTGGCTCACTTAATCTGACAATGTAGAACAAAAACGAACAAGTTACATGAAATAAATTACTGGCCCTTCTTCTCAGAGAGACCTTTCTGCCATGCATTTGAACATGTCATTATGCTAAATGTTAGCTAAAATGTTCTAGAAATTTAGTGCAAGAAAACTGGGATAGGTTTACTGTCAACTAGCAGGATTAAACAGAAAGCTGGAAACAAGTCTCCTCCCCTCTTTCAGTATATTAAAATACATTTCTAATTCAATTAA
The DNA here is from genome assembly GCA_013397725.1 of Rhagologus leucostigma. Lineage (NCBI taxonomy): Eukaryota > Metazoa > Chordata > Aves > Passeriformes > Rhagologus > Rhagologus leucostigma. The sequence continues at coordinate 1,096,718 of VZTD01005605.1, read as the reverse complement.
TTTTAGTCTTAATCAACAAAATACCCATGAAGTTAGAAGAATGCAGGCCAGTTGGGCATATTTTGTAAGAAGTAACAAAGATGTATATGGCCGTCCATGGCCTGGCTGTCCAGGGAGACTTGGCAGGAATTCCTACTGCTCTGGAAAAGTGTATTTTTTGTATAGACATCCTCTCCATGCCTTATCCTGACTTATTTTGAAGCTAAAGTACAGGCCAGTATTTGGGCAGGGTGGCTGCTATGCCTGAAGTTGCAGCCTTGCTGCGCTAAGACTGCATGAGGAGAGGGAAAGATGAGGAGGAGGTGTCCTCATCCCTTTCCACTAACAAGAGAGGGTGGAAAGAGTGCCCCAGATTGGTAGGAAGAATCAGTGGTTGTGTTGTGTTTTGTTTGGTTTGGGGTTAGTTGTGAGGCTGCTTTATTTTTTCCTTTCTTTCTTTTTAAAATTTTTTTCTTACTATGTTTCTCTCATTAATTCAGATCCTCCTCAGCCCCCAGTATGTATGAACTCTACAAAGTCCTTTTCTGACCAGAATATTGAGGAAGCATTAGATAACTTGAATGCCTGTTTTCAGGCCAAAATCAACTGAGGAAAATGTAGCAAGACTGAAGTAAGTTATTTATTCATTAGAAGTCAAGGAAAAGCAACAGGAATAGTTCCTAAACTGAATCATTTAAGGGCAAATTTTGTATGTTTCCTGGGGACCCTTATGTCTATAAATAATTCATGCCCTTGCATGGTTTTGATTTCTTTCTCTGAAAATGCTTTTTTTTATGGCTGGGTCACATGGTCAGAGTTATCCTTTAACGTCCTTTAATGTATTTTTTTCACTTTATCATTTTTCCATTTTGCTGAGGAATACATTAGCCTTTACTACTTACCCTTGAAACATCTACTTTAGCAGCAAGCTTTGAAGAGAAAATGAGTAGTGAAATATTAGTTGCATCATACATACTTGGGGGAGAAATTTTACCTGAAAGATTGAAAATGTCCAGGAAAAAATACTGTCTCTTCTGGTTTACATGTAATTTCTTAAAATGCCAACTATGTTAACTTTATATATTAAAAATAAAGTTCAGTAAGCAATACATCCCAGATCATTCATAGATCTGTTGATTCAGGAGTGTAAAACTATCCTTCAATAGCCTCTCCCGTGTCTGAATTTTGACTTATTTCCTATGCTATGTAAAAGGCATAAAAATGCCTTTGAAATTAATGTGAATTTTCTACAGAGAAACTTCAAAGTTGGGAGCAAAACTAAATTTCAAAATATCTTTCCAAATCGAACACTTTTAACATTTTAGGCTACTAAAGTTTTGAAAGCAGATCAAAATCTTTATTCCAGCCATTTTTCTGAGACAAGGCTTCTACTGATATTGAAGGATGCCTCAGTTATGTCTTCGTCTCTAGTCCCTGCAGAAAGGTGGTCTATTCAGAGGAATAAAAAGTATTCCCTTTTAAATATGCACACATATTCATTTATTTATTTATTTAAACAGTGCTGCCTTTTCAACCTCAGGAGAGTTTTCCTATATTAATTGCCTCTGTGCTTAGATGCCTCCAATTATTAACCTGCAGGTGTCTCTAATCACTGCCTATTCCCACTGGAGTCAGGTTGAGGGCTATTAGCTGTGGTGGTTAAATACAACAAACATTACGTGGGTTTTGTTTACTGTTTTATCCCTGAATTTGGCCTTGAAGATGTCAGAAAACAGTCGTCAGCAATCATGTCTTTCCACTCCTGCAGTGCCTTGGATCTCATTTTCCTCCTTCCCTTCTTCCTCAAGGAAATATTTGAAGACAGTATGCAGGCTAAAGCGAGAAGAGTTTTCCAAACACTATTCCATATTATTGAACTTGGAACACAGTCTCACCATTCAACACTTCTGCTTTCCAAAGCCATAAAAATCCCACTTGGGAAACCTACATAGTTTTGCTAAAACTGCCGAGCTGGGATGTTTGAAAATGTAAGGTGCAGTGGACTCTGTCTTCATTTGTATGGGGTTATCATGGCTTATTCAGCAGCAAAATTGTATCTAATTATGTTGGTACTAGACTGAATCTCCTTTAATTGATTAATTATAATTCACGTGTAGATTAACAGCTTTTAAAGGTCAAAACCTTTCAAATTGCACTGAGTACTTGTTTATCTCCCCCTGTGCTGTGTAAACCTGGTATTCTATTGCAGCCTGAAAGCGACACTGTAATTACAGATTTGGAGGCCAAGAAAAATTGATTAGCAACCGAGGCTGGATAGGAACAAAGGAACTGGGTCCGGTTATTCTGCCCTCTCTCCTGAAAAGCACGAGTCTTGACTGTATTTTAGAGCATGAGATTTTGACAGCCTAAGGTGTTTCAGAAGTGAACGAGCACTGTTTAAATAAAAGGTGTTGTTGATTATGAAGCTGGCACACTGCATACAAATATATATTCTTTCTTTAAATTCTAAGTAGCACGAGGTGCTGGTATTATTACTTTTTAAAGAAGATGCATACTGATGCAAAATTAGTTAAACTTTTAATCTAGTACTCTATTATACTTTGTTTTTCCTCTCACTCAGGTGCTAACATAGAACACAATTTTTGTGCATGACACTCCAAGGGCCTCAAAGTGCTTGAATAAAACATGTTATTTTCACCTACTGGAAATATCCTCAATATTTTCTATACTCTACAAGCAGCATATGATTGTTACCACATTTTTTAAAGTGCTGTGACAGATAAAACTGAAAAATATAAAAGTTTTCATTTTTGGTGGAAACAAAAATACGTTTTTCACAATAGGAAATTTGCCCTTTTTTCTAAGAGAAAAGGAGTACTCTTTCTGTTTTTGAGGTTTGATATTGGAAGGGAGCAGCTTGTTGTTGCTAGCTGTTTGATATGTCTCATGATAAAATTAGCATTTTGGATTTTTGAGGGATTATTTTTCTGACCTTTGATATTATGTTGAAATAGAGAAAACTTAAAGCTGAAAACATTATTCTCTTTAAACACAATGAAAAGCCTCTGTGGAGCACTATTTCTTGTTTGCTAATTCTCCAGCAGAAACTGAATAATACTCATTCCTGAAATATTCTGTTTTGCATAGAAGAAAAAATTAAGGACACTCTGTAAGTCATTGGTTTTTGGGTTTGCAATTAAGAGCACAATGCAATTTTTCAAAGAAAAGAGGAAATGGAGACCAAACTGGCAATGCAGTTGGCTGGAGAAAGTAGACCTGGAGAGAAGAGCTGTCTCAAGTGTGTATGTACATATATATATACATACACACATATCTGTATCTTTACTTCAGGACAGGACTTGAAACGTATGAAGATTGATCCCTGCTAAGTCAGTTTTATTCCAGACAGGTGTCCCTACCATAAATAAGATTCTACTGCTAAAAAACATCTTTTGATGAAATTTAGTTTCCCTGAACTTGATGTAATTTTCAAAATTTAAAAAAATTTTCATCAGGAGCAATGTTAGTTAGTGGGAAGGTGGAATGGAAAGTATAAATACATCTTGTAAGATCAAGGAATAGGAAAGCCTGGGAAAAAAACAATAGCAGTGAAGTCTATTTTAAGGTATTTAAATTTTTTTTAAGGCCAGGGTATATTGTGAATACTCTTTATCTCTCAGAAATTGAGAGAAGATAAAGTATTAAAAACAGAGGAAGTGTTAAATATCAAATTGAATTTTGGTGTGGTTAGCCAATTTCACAGAGTCAGAAGGATGTTACTTGGAAGATATTTTTAAACAGTAGAAAAATATTTATAAAAATTAACTACACATGTTTGCATCCATTGTACAGAGAGAGCAAAAGATATACACGAGCCACCCATCTCTCACGAGTTGGTACTCCATTTATTTCCAGTTGTTATTAGAATAGTCAGCATAGCATTGTCAGCCCACATTTTGGAGGGAGAAGAGACAGCCAACTCACCAAAGAAAGCATCAGAAACCAAGCAACCAACCAAAAAAAAAAAAACCCAAACCAACATAAAAGAACCCCAACAAAAAAAAACCCAAGCAAACAGAAAAACAAAGGCTGGGGAGCTCTCCCTGCAAACTCCATGGCTGCTCCCTAGCACAATTCCCACCCTACCTGCAAACACCACAAATTGAGGCATGGTACAAAGTATGTGCTGAGGGAAAGGAGATACCATTAGCTCTGATAGTCATACTGATTATATAGTTACTAAATCTAATTTTCATTCATCTGGCTGTTCTAACAATGAAATCAATTTAAAAGTCACAATTGTCAGCAGCTTGGCAGAACAACAGTAAACATCTAAGCAAGATTGGCAAGGAGCTTTGAGATATTAAGAAAATGTGCATTTAAACAACATTAATCCTCACTTTCCTTATAAGCTGTTCCCCTTCTAGGCTCCTTGGAATTTAATTTGGCTCTGGCTTAAAGGAGTTATGAATGGAAGTAATTTAAAGATGGATGGATGTTAATTTAAAGATGCCGTCATTTTCTGACAGAGCCGGGTACTGAAGTGTAAGAAAATGCATAAAGAAGATAGTGTGTAATCGGGAAATGCCAGTCAGACAACAGTTTGATAAATTGATGGGAAAGAGACATGATGCTTCTAATGGCCTTTAGTCTCTACCAAATACAACATATTTGATGAGCTAATTTCTGCTATGGCACACAAAGCAGATTTCCCAAATTGTGCTACAAAATTGTGTATGTTTATACCATAAATGGAGACACATTTTTTTAAATAAGAGTAATATCAATATTACCTCCACTAAGCAGTAATGTAAATTGTTTAATATATAAACATTAGTGTGAATTGGAAAATTAATTAAAAGAACAAGTCACTATAATTATGATAAATAAAGCTTATCTTTATTGCTAGCATGCTTCTCCAGCAATCTGTCTAAATGAGAGGAAATTATATGCCATCAACTTCCCTAACAGCTAAAGTCTCATTTTAAGGATCAGGTATGCTACACTGAAATTAGAAAAATATCTGCTTAATCGGTATCACGACTTAAGGAGGATTAGAGAGAGAGGCTGGCCCTGTTTTGCCACCTGTTCTGCACATACAGAAAACAATTCTTGTCCCATTTAAGTGACTTTTGACACCGAGTTTCACTCGTGGCTAATTTAGTCAGATTTTGATGCTGGGGAAGCTGGTCATTAGACTCTAAGGATAAAGTACATGTAACCACTAAGCATGCAATGCTTTTGAAATTGGGCTACTGGAATTTGTTCACTGCTGTGGTATTTTCTTACCCTAGCCTTCCCCATCTCCAGTATCTATTCATATTCGCCAGATGCTAGTCCCCACTTTGAGAGGAAAAAAAAAAAGTCAACAGAAAGTCCTTACAACTTTGCTGAGATATTAGAAAATATATCATCAGTCTTTCTCTTTTCTGGCTGGTCTTGTAGACTTCTTCTCAGTAATTTGTTTAAATATTTCATTGCCTCTCAGTATATTGTGTACTTTTTATTGAACAAGGAAATACTGTGTTGAAATACACAAGCTGTATGTTGTTGAGTTCTTCATCATTGCTTTAACCTAATAACACCTTCTACAGCTTCTGAAAACCATCTTCTGAATTCAAATGTAGAGAAAAACAAAGTAGATCAGAAGATGTTTGGGGATATGTGGGATAAGAAGAGAGGAAGTAGAAATAAGCAAAGCAATCTCTGGCCTCTTTTCAGTACGGTCCAAGTCTGGTGCAGTGATGGACAACTTCTCCTCTTCCTCCTTCTCCTCTTCCTCCTCTTCCTCCTGAGCCTGGCACTGGGCCAATCTGGATGTGCTCGGCCAGCATCTCAAACTGTGATGGTGCTCTGGCATCACGGCACACAACTGATGCCAGAGAAACCAGGAGTATATGCAAATAAGGTTCAGGTCATTACTTCTTGTGTCATCTCTGCTGCATAATCATATAAAAAAATTATGTGTTAACTAGAGCTCATGCTTGCAGTTGTCTTTGCATACCAGAACAGCTGCATCAGCCAGGATGCAGCTGAATTTTCAAAATGACATCAAGCTTCCCATAGTTTATAAATCACCATCTGGATGCGCCTCTAGAAAAATGGCTTTATCTCGTGTTGCTGGAAAAAACTTGGCTCCAAGCTTTAATCAGGGCCATAAACACAGGAGGATGTGGGTTTATTATTTACTTGTCTAGTCTGGGTGTTCACATATGTACGTGTGGCATGTTGAAAATCTTTCCATCCCTGGTTTTTGAAACTCTTCAAGCTCATTTTTCCAATATTCAACTATTTACAATACTCAAAAAAAAAAGTCACTTTAATTTGAAGATATATTCTCAACCAGCTGTAATGAGAAAAATGTGATTTTCCTCCTAAAATCACTTGCACATCATATACTATAAAATTAATTGTATACATTTTACTTCTTGCCTCATTTCACTATACAAATGAGATACTGAACATACATAAAATTCTTGTATTAGTGCCTGCAAAACTTTATTTGACAATCGTTGCATTACTGGTTGAAAAGCAGTCTCTTTCTTAGTCTTCATTGCAGCAGTATGGAAGCTGGTCAGCCAAGACTTGCTAATTATCTGTCTAAAACCTACTGTGCCTAAATTGATAATATGCCACAGTGTTAAAGATTTTTGTATCTGGGAGAATTTTTAGCACCTACTGTTTTTATTCTGACTTTTGCTAATTGCAATATTCCCACCCAAAAAATTCAAGACACACCAACATTTTCTACAAAAAAAAGAAAACAACCCCCTATAAATTAATTCTAATTACTAAGCAAAGACTTTATACAGGATGCTTACTGCATTTAAACTACGAATTTACTTTCTTCCATTTGAAGGTTTTTGTGGGGTTTTTTTATTATTTTTAAGTTCTGGAGGATATTTTTAAAAAAAAGAAAAAAAAGAGCAGATTATTTTTATTTTTCCTGCAAAAATTAATAAGCCTCTGTAAGATTTGGGTCATTTGCTTTTGGATTCACTTCATAGGTAAGATATGCTTGGCTTGATTGGTTCTTGCAATGATTTCCCAGTAAAGCCTTCAGGAACAAATTTTGTTTACCACCAAATTCCATGCATGAGTGTTGTGATTCTGTTACGTTAATGAAATAAGAACCAAAGGCCAAATTCCCACCTGAACTAATAAAGAATCAGCTTCTCACCAGATCTTTTCCACTGGGGAGCCAGTCCTTTAAAGGGGAGGTGAAATCTGAGGTCCTCATAAAATTTGTGGTCATTTAAAAATCTTGCATGTGCCAAGTTAAAGGTGTTAGGCCCAGTGTCTTGGTGAAATTCCAAATTAAATATTTATGTTCTGTGTGCCTGAGATCTCTGTCTAATTTCATTTAAATATTATTCCTTTTCCCTAATGGCACCATTCCAGTATAGTTGCTGTACTTCACTAGTGCTTTCATGCTTCATGATGGCAGTCTAAACTTTTGTGAACGTACAGAATATGTAAGTGCATTTAAAGGAATTAAGACATTTCTGTCTCCTTTGGCAAGTTCTTTGCATCCAGTTAGACTGTTACACAAAGGAACAAAGAGGGTTAAAAAAGCGGATAAGGTCTGTTATTATCTGTGATCACTGGGGTTGTTCAGCCTGGAGAAGAGGTTTTGGGGAGTCCTCATCACAGCCTTCCAGTACCTTAAGGGGGATTATAAAAAGAGGAAGGGGGACATTTTATACAGGCTAGTGACAGGATATGGGGCATTGGTTTTAAACTGAAAGAGAGTAAGTTTAGATTAGATGTAGGAAAAAATTCTTCCCTGTGAGGGTGGTGAGGCCCTGGCACAGGCTGCCCAGAGAAGCTGTGGATGACCCGTCCTTGGAAGTTTTCAAAGCCAGGTTGGAAGGGGCCCTGAGCCACCTGGACTAGTGAAAGATGTCCCCACCCATGGCGGGAAGGTTTGGATGAGATGATCTCTAATGTCCCTTCCCACCTAAACCATTCTAAGGTTATATTTCATGGAGGAGCAGCTACCTATGTGGATTCCCTGGAAATACTACCACCAGCATGGCCAGTGACATCAGGACAGAAACATTCATTAAAATTTCTTGGGAGAAAAATCTAAGATTCAGGCTACATCCAAGATATCTGACAGGAATGAACATCTTTATAAAACATGCGATTTTTGCTACATCCCACCAGAGAGTGCCCAGTGGCAGGTTTTTCCAGGCACAAGGACCGTACAGGCTGGGAGGTACAGGAGAGAATGCATCATGTTTCCAGTGATGTGTGGGTTCTGTCGTGTTCCCTCAGAGACCAGTGGTCTATTTAAGCTCCAGTGGATGCACATTTCCACCATTTGTGTATTTGTAGGCTTCTGGATCAAAGGCTGGAGCCTGCAGCTGCACTGCAGACCATGAGCATCTGGGGCTGGGAGAGAGCGGGTTCACGTCCTCATCCCAGCTCCAGCAGCTCTTCTTGGCAATGACATGACCTGGGTTATTTAGCTACCTACCTTTGGGTTTACCACCTTTAAAATAAATGTAATAAATATAATAATACTTTTCTTCCCCCTTCTCATTTCAAATGTTGAAATTGCTCAGATATGGATCTCTAGTGTGAAAACCAGTATGTGCAAGTCTTCCTATGCCCAAGAATAATGATTGTCAATTGTGGCTGCGCTTGGGACTTTCTAAGTAGTTATGGTAACTTATATATGTGTACATTGTTTAAGAATCATCCCTCTAAGCTAACTGGGGGGATTCTGAGTTACTTTATGTTTTCAAAGTGCATACCTAAACAGCCTGGATTATCCCCTCCTGGCCTTATGTGGAGAAATGCTTCCCTTGGTCCCAAACATCCCAGACGCTGAACGTAAACGAACTTCCAAAGTAGAAATATATGGGAGGATGATCAGACCAAAGAAGACGAAGGCAATTAATGTATTTTTGCTCCAAAGCTCAAAGCAGTTCTCATCTTCCCCATTTTTTCTGCAGGTCACATAGAAGCAGTCAGTAAAAAGCTGTTATAACTGGTTACCTCCTCAGATTCTGTTGTGCTGAAGAAAATCTGCCAAAATGCTGACAAGGAAATGAATGTATTAACTTCAGATTTATACTAGTTTAACAATGAGGAAAATTTTAATTCTGCTATCAAAATTTATTCATCTTAGCAGGAAGGCTAATAGTAAATACAGACATTCATTTTATAAAAATAATATAGGTGTTCTCATAGTAAGATACTCATTAGGGGGAATGTTTCCTTTGAATATAGCAACATAGTGCTGGCTCATTTTGGCTCAGTCCAAAACAGAGCACAATGACATAGAAAAAAATCGTACTTGTTAAACTGAAAAAACAGTTGCTAATTGTATAATAAATGTCTGGAATATGGAGTTTTATTATTTTGAATTCTTTTTAGTAATATATGAGCCTGGAAAATAATCTCAATAAATTAATAATTTTGAATGTGAGGAGAGTTCATAAAGTGTTTAGATGAAAGTGTGCACCAATAAAATTAATTCCTGAATACAATTTAATAAAAATATTGCAATTTTGTATTTAATATGTAATTGTTTTCAAACTATCCAGCATAAAAGCAGAGTCTCTGGAATACTCATAGGCTGTTGTTTATACTGTCTTACAAACAACAACATGAGAGCAGGAAAGACAAAGACCTCAGTGCTTTCTATCCCCTGCTCTGAATTTCTGAGCATGCTGATGTGGCTCGTCTGCAACACAGAGCAATGTGATCTCAGTGGCCTAGAAACAGCCCAAGATCAGGGGCTGAAGGGAAGGAGGGATGTAGGATCTAAAAATGAAAAGCACCTAAAATGAAAAAAAAGAGAGAAGGATCCCCTTTCAGAATAAATAGGAGGTTTTTTTGCAGGGAATTAAAAGTTTGTCTTGAAATTGGCATAATTACTTTCTCTGCACTGACAATTACATGCAGTGTTTGTAAGGTATATAGCTGAAATGTGATGCAGGCCCTACCACACTTTAAGTAGCAAAAGATTCTTTAGGAGAGTGTTACTGCATGTAATTTGTGGAGTAGTGCCAGGAAATGTGCTGTGGAAACTTAAAAATGGTGCCTTTTTCCTTCATGTGTTATTTCCGCTGCCTAGAAGAGCACAACTCATAGTAATTCTAAAAAGGGCAACAGGGATAATTGGGTTCCCGCTGCTACACGTGTTTATCAGCGAGCTACTGCCAGATGTAGGACATATGCTACAAATGGCCTCCCTATCCCCAAAAGAAAAAATCCCCACCCAACCCAAACCCACTCAGCTTTCCCCATCTCCGTGCAGACATAGAGCACCAGGAGTAAAGCTAGGAAGGTTTTTTTAGCTTTGATACCCATACTTCTTAAATTAATGCTTTAGTCAACTCATGGTTACAGATGAGGGATTGTTTTAATTTTGAACATGGAATAAAAAGCCAAAGCTTTTCATGAGAAATTTAGAGACTGTGTGCGGTTTTAGATGTGTACATAAAAGTTTATACAGCTCATGCTTTGTATGTGGCTAGTGAGGATTGGATTATGGCTCAAATTTCAGTATTGGGTATTTTTTACATTGGGAGGTGTTGTTTGACAGGATGCTTTTGCTCAACATGTGAAAATCAAAGCTTACTTTTGACTTTGCTCAAAATGAAAACAGTTGCAAAGAGAACCATAGAATCATGTTTAATTCAGGTTGTTTTGAGTACAGAATTCCACTGGACTCGAAGGAGAAAGAAAAGGCTCTTTTGTTTTTGCTTTTTCAACGGTATTTCATGAAACTTTAAAATAAATTTAAGCTTTAAATTGTTAAAAATTAGTGAGATGCTTTAATTTCTTTAAAATATACTTTTAGAAACTATTGTCTTCTTAGAAACTCACTGAGCTAGAACACAGAATCTCTGTCTACCAATCCAGTAACTCTACAAAAGTTATTTAATCTCACCATGTGCCATTCTTCTTCATCTGCAGAAGCAAAAATCCTATTGTGCTGTGAAATTAGTGAAGCAGTCCAATATTATTACAAGACTTTTGCAACAGATACAAAACACATGATGGGAAACAGAAAATTCTCAGATTCATGTATGTGAACTAGCATGAGCCCCACTAGGTTTTATCCCTGTTAACAGACTGTAGACAGTACTCAACCATCACCTGAAGAAAAACCAGTGGATAATATAAATCTTTTTAATACAGGCCTTGGAACAGCCTCAGGGGTGATGCTAAACTTTTGTAGCAAGAAAAATTACATTCCAGGAGTAGAAATGCTTGCATGTGAAGTGAGGAGTGATATGCAGGTAAAAGCTGAGGCAAAAGTAGTCAGTGGTGATTAGCGAGTAAGGAATGAGTGTTTTGAAAAAAGATATAAACAACTAAAAGGAAATGTATGTTGAAGGTAATGCTGTAATAAAATGACGCTGTTGGAGGTCAGCAGGGAGGTACTGGGAGATAGACCCTGCATAGCTCCAGGGCAATGGGATAATGCAACAAGATATGTTGCTTCATTTTTTTTTATTATAATTTGCCTCTAGATGACATTCTGAATAGATGGTTTGTTATTCAACTGCACTGAAATATTATTTTTGTTAATACAAGTGCTAGACAAAACATTGTTTTGAAAATGTCAAGCCATTTTTAAATGGCATGTACTGTATAGACACAATTTATCTCTCAAAATGCATGAAATTTGCAAATACAGACCTGATTCATACATATGCATTGAGAGGGCAATAAGGTGTTCTTTAAAGACAAAATGAAGCTTATTTATAGAATCACAGAATTATAGAATGATTTGGGTTGGAAGGGATCTTTAAAGGCTGTCTAGTCCAAGCCCCCTGCAATGAGCAGGGACACCTTCAGCTACGTCAGGTTACTCAGAGCTATCCAACCCGACCTTGGATGTTACCAGGAATGGGGCATCCATTACTTTTCTGGGCAACCCATTCCAGTGTCTCACAACCCTCATCATAAAAATTTCTTCCTTATATCCAGTCTAAATGTCCCATCTTTAATTTAAAACCATTATCTTTTGTCCCACTGCAGCAGGCCCTAATAAAAAGTTTGCACCCATCTTTCTTACAGACCCTCTTTAAACCCTGAAAGGCTCCAATAAGGTGACCCCAGAGCCTTCTCTTCTCTTATCTTTTATGCAGTGAGGTATCTATACAATAAGGGATTTATTTTCACTTTAAATTTTACATTTTAGAATACTGTTTTTAAAACAACACAAAGAATTTGTTGTCTAAGTAAAGAATAACACAGCTCTGAGAAGAATGTCATCTTCAGTAGCAGAAATGTTTTATCAGTTGAAACTGAGGGGCAGGAGGTTGAAAACCCAAAAAGCAATATTTTCCTGCAAAAATCTGTTTTGTTGATGGTTGCACATCCATTCTTTTTAATGTTACAAAGAGTCTTGGAAAAACTATTTTTAATGCTCTGACGTCATAGAATCAATTTGACTACAAAAGAAAAATAATTTTAGCGTCAAGAATGTTCCTCTTCACTTCTCCTTTTGCCAGCATGAATGACTACATGGAAACCTTGTCAACAGCTTGAACTGTGTCCAGAAACAACTAGGCAGTGAGTGCTGTTCCTGGAAAAATCATATCCTGCAGGTAGCACCACTCACCAAGGAGAAAAAGTGCACCTGGCACAAAGTAATGGCTTCTTTTCTTCTGGGCAAATGAAGCGCCTCAGTGAATATCCTGGATTTTTGTTGGTAATTCAGCACATGAGTTCTGGCAGTTGATTAGAAATCAAGAGGAGTGAGAGATGTTTATGCTTCAGAAAACTCATCCAGAAAACTCAGCCTTCTAGGTTTTCAGAAACATGACATGAAGTCATATTGCCATAGTGTTAAGATAAAATAGCAGAGGTATGTTACAGATTTGTAATTAGTCCGGACAAAATTACTGACCATAATTTGTTGTTATTGTACATTGGTAGCAGCAGACTTTGTGTTGTGCTCAAGATTCCTCATCTTCATACTTTGTATTTTGTCGCTGTGTTGTCAGCATTGCTCACATTCGGATTATCACGGTGTATTTGTTTGGCTGTTTCTCTGGAGCCCTTTTTTGGAAGATTTATTCCTTTATAGACAAGGTTCATTAGCTCTGTAAGACAAAAAAAGCTTAGGCACAGCAGTGGAGACTTGGATATAATCTTCATCTAAACTGGAAACTAAACTTAAACCTTGGAATTTAATCTGTTATTTGGAGGCCATTGACGTCAATGACGCCATTCTCATTGCTCCCTGAGGATGATTAGATAAGACTCCCTCAAAAGAAGAGCAAAGACATGCTGTGGGTCTGCTGAAGATATGGCAAAATGTTCCACATATAGGTAGAAGTTCCCTTTTGATCTATACAAAATCTTTAGTAGTAAGTGAGTATATAAGTCATTAGCAGTGATAAAATTCTTTAAAGACGGAGCATGCCACCTTGAACAAACACCCCAAAGTTTCAAGAGGCTTAGAAAAAGAGATGATTAGGTCAGGAAAACAACCTCAAATATAAAGATGGTTTTTCACCAAGTCATGAATGGTGTGGGTCACTATACATTAAAGTCTTTCTATTGGCTGGCCTTAGAACTTGCAAACACTTTTTCTCATCAGCATATTTAGTACAACATGAATATTTTGCTATTTATTATCTGTACAGAACTAGTGACCACCTTAACATAAAACACCAAATTATCTTTTTGGATGGAAAAAAAAAGTTATATTTCTTGTGAGTTTGGGTAAAATTTTTTTAGCAAAGTGTAAGTAGAAAATTCTCTTTGAAGTAACTTGTATTTTGACAACAAGACATACAATTTAATGCCAAGAAATACTGTGCAGATTTCTTCTTGGAACATGTCATAATTTCTATATCCACACTTTGAGTCTTAAAATAAATTACTAGGAAATACATTTACAGTTCTACATCTGAGTTAATTCTAGAGGAATGCTTTGATTTTTGATCCTTTATGCTCTATTGATGACCCCTTTTCGGCTGCCCAGAAAGGACCGTGCTACCTAAAATGCAGAATAGTTGCTGGAATCCATTTTAGTTACCTCCTCCTGCTCCCTCTGAGCAGAAATTGCCAGATGAGCAGTCTAATGAGTTCTTATGTGTTTTGTAGTGTGAACTGCCATCAATTAGGAACTAGACTGAGACCATCAAACTCATTTTAATTAGAACCTCTGATTGGATTTATGCCAAGATCCCAAAGGTAAAAAACTAGTCCAGACATTCGCCATCTTTTCCAAGTCAAAATCTGAATTCTAGCCATCTCTCCTTCCTCAGTTTAGCATTTGCTTTCTTGGTGTGTGTGCTTATGTATGAGGTTAAATTTTATTTTCCTTGGCAGGTAGTGGAGATGTTCCTGCATGGACTGAGCTGAGAGCATCCCATTATTCCATCCCTGTCATACACCATTCCATTTATACTGGCAGGCAGAAAAGCAATTTTATCTCTCACACTTTCATTCTATATATTCAATTTCTAATGAGTTTCAGGGATGCTCCATTCCCAAGGCATATTATCTTCCATTATAACCACAATACACTATAATATTTAAAATAATAATAGAGAATAATAATAATAGCTAATGTGTAATCGGCAGGCTCATTCTGTCTTGAATGTCTTCTTACAAAGTCTGACAATTGCATGCTGGTAATAGGAAGATCTAGCCTCTGGATGTTTCAGCTTGGAAAGATAATTTCTTATTATGTTTCTTTATTATTATTATTATTATTTTAACCTTCACAATCTGTGATTTGAAATTCATGCTTAGAATTCAGTTAGCCATAACCAGTTGTCTGAAATGGAAAATTGTTTCCTGTATGGCCAGGAAAATACTCAAATGAGCTCTTCCTGACTCTGGAAATGTCTGTGCATTGAATGCATTTGTATGTATAGAAAACTCCACACATAATGTTCTCCAGAATAGCCTTCATACTGAATAGATTTGAGAGCAGTGAACCTTACAAACAGAGTGATAGCTGAGGGATAGTTTTGGAGTTCATACACAAAAAAAATCTATAGGATCCTATGTAAATAGCTGGAGGCTGGAGGAATTAGACAGAGAAAAATTATGTCTGCTCAGGGAATAGACAGTTCAGGCCATGTTGTTGACCCATTAAGTCACCTATGACAGTACCGAGACAGAAGCCAGGGGACTTTAGTTCAATCCTCAATTAGGTCATCCAATCAAAACGTGTTTAGGAGCATAACTAACCAGATGAGTTGCAGGATGTCTCAACTCCTGCCCTTTCTGTGTCCCACAACGGAATTTCAGTCAACTACATCAGGAATAAAATAAAGATGAGACCACTGCCACACCAACAGCTTGTGGTTGCACTAAAACATCACGTAGGTATAAATATATGCTCATATTGATGTCATGTTTCGAGTTTGTTGAGATTTAAGCTTATTTACAACCCAATGAGTATAAAGAGTTATTGAAACAGTGTAACACAAATGATTCCTTTCTCCATGGCTTAACTTTTTGGTTTAGTTTTTAGGCCAGAATCCAATTTTAGAAATATTTTAGGGAAGTGCTTCCAAAGTTAGATGTCATGACGTGGGCAAGACAAATCCCAAAAAACAAGAATTAATAGTTCTCAATGACTTTTCAAGGGTATTTGGGGGGTTTGGTGACACTAAAAACATTTCAGGATAACTAACCATTGTTATACAGCTCAGAAACAATTTTAAAATCTTAAGTCAATTCTGTCTTGTGACAAATCTTGGACAAGTAATTTTTTATACATTACATGCAAATTCTGATAATGTGGTAGGTCCAGGTTCTTGGAAAAGCAAATAATTTTAAAGGATCAAAATGTCCAGTGCTAAAATGAAGAAGGGAGAGCTTTAATTTCATTTTTTTTGAGGTTTTATTTAGAAGTAAGCTAAAAAATTAGTCTTGTTTTCTGGAGTGTTTCCAGTTATTACCATCATAATCCCTATGGATGAGTTCCTTTTCTAGGGAGGGATGTCTTGTAACCTTTGTATATGACACTTATCTAGAAGTACATTGTGATAGCTGCTTATGAAAATCATTTCACCTGCTGTTTTGTGATGTAAAATAGTGCTTATTGTTTCATTTCCTTGCAGGTTTTTTATATTATGATCATAATTTTTGATCATCAGGTGAAAGCAAACAACAACTCAAATGGGCATGGAGTCATTGCAGATCCAAAAGTTAGTAACTTCTTTTACTAAACCAGATCCATATTCTCCCTGAATCAAATTTTCTGTGCCCAGCCTGCTTTTTTAATTAGATGTGTAATCATAGCAGGTTTTGATTATAGTAAAACAGGTAAAGCTCTCATGAGACCAGCCCATGTCTGGTCATAAGCATATGGTAGGAGGTGGAAATAAGACAGCAGACCAGGGGGGCTGTGGTTCCCACTCAGGGTTAGACATCTCTTATATGGCAAATTTTCAGGGGGAGAACCACTAACTTGAAGCCTCATCATCCGACTTCTACCTATACTGATTCTTTTAGACAAAATTTTACTGATTTTTTAAACAAAATTTTAGAGGAATGCAGAGCAAAAGACTTTCAGGCAAAGCAACTCTTCTCTGGAGAGCATATCCTCTTACTGCTGCAGTCTCTATTCAGCAAAAGCATTTTTCTCCACTCCAGCTTGTGAATCTTTAACTGAGTCAAGGAAATAATGTGATATTCAGCAGACTACAGTTAAATAAGATTACATTCTTTGTACCATGAGAGTAAAGGAAAAAAACACATTTGTTGAGACCAAAGGGCGCACAGAGGCAGCCCCGGAGTAATTCAAACATAAACAGGAAAGAAACTTGATAGAAAACCTGGCACTGGTCCATGTCAAGGCTAATTACTGCCACTTTGTTCATGCAAAGTTCTGAATTAATAAGGTAGAAGAATAAGGGAATAGAGACTGTGCACTTCTCTTCAAGCGCACAGCTTCATCTTTACAAACCTTTCCTTGCTCTTGAATTTAGAAGAAGCCATAAGAGTTGTTTCACAAAAAATATGTTGGTTGAAACACACGGTCAAAAAAAAAAGGAATTCTGATTTTGTTGACATTAGAATCAAACTGTTGTTGGGTAGGATTTAACAGTTATTGTGGCCTTATATTTCATTAGTCAGAAACAGTGGCAGGTTTGTTTTACATTAGGTCAATTTATCTGTCTAGCGTTATGCAACTAAACAGTCAATTTGTTTTCTCCTGCAAATATCAGTAATTTTAAAGTGCATTTTCTTTGTTTGGCGTTAAAACATGTTGAATGCTGTAATTATTTAAGTAACGTGGCAGCTGTAGGATTTAAATGGATAAAGTACAATATGTTCCATTTTTTAAAGATAAACGTGAATATAAAACAAACTTCCTTTTCAGAAATTTTTTCATGGCCCTGAAAATCCTGCTTCAAAGGATAAGTCCCTAGCCTTGGAAACAATCCTTCTGGAGGCAGTGGACTACCCACCTGGGTGATGAATTCTAAGAAGGGAAAAGGATTTTTTATGAATGGAAGGTTTTTCTAGAAATGCAAGTCCACCATTTCCATTCGATGTGTTAGAGGACATTGCCACTGGAATGAAAAACAGTGAAACTTGTTGAGCAAATGGCCAAGCTCTGAGATTTTCACAAAATGGAGAAAAAATTCATGTTCCATACTAAACAGCTTTCTCGTGAGCAGAGTTCAAAATAAGCTGTTTCTATTAAGTCTATTCCTGTAATACTCTGAAACGGAGATGTGTGTCTGTGTGCACACAGAGACATTATCTTTGAGAGGAAAAAAACAGCCCTGAAAGCTGACAGACCATTGATAACCATTATCTGTTTAATTTTTCCTTGAACTTAAGGCCGAACAAGTAAGGGTTCATGTTCTCCACACACCCCTTTGATGTTTCATTGACTGCTTTTGTCAAAGTGAAATGTTTGAAAACCAGGAACCAGAAAGATGCAGTAACTTTGCATAACGTGTGTGATATCAGTTTCTGCTATTTGTAGGCAAAAGCATGCATTGTTTACTAATGGCTCGATAGCCATAAGATGATTTTATGTGTGCAGCCTCACACACCTTACATATCTGGTCAGAGCCAAGCACGCCGTGTTCTCAGAGTTCAAAAATATCTATAGCTTGGATTTGTTGCTCAAGTGACATCATTCAAGCCATTTTAGCACATTTTATGTAGGCAATATGAATACCACATTTTAAATTTGCCCAGGCCTTCTTGCCATTTTTATGTCAAGAGCTGGAAAGTACTTGAAATTAGATCCTTTAGTTTCAGTCCTGCTTACTCTTCTGCATGCATGGAAAATGTGGTTACTCTACAAACTGTACTATTTAGACTGTGCACAAGTTTGTGTTCTCAAGGCCAAGAGCATTTGATACTTCCAGGCAGATTAAGAGCCATTCTAACAGCATAAATGCAGGACACAGTATGAAGGCAAAGACAAATCTACTGTTTCGCTGAAGGCCATTAAAAACTGTGATTTTTGGCAAACCTATCCATTACTGTGTTAAACTATAACAGAGATATGTTCAGAGGGGAAACAGTATCCCCTTTGTTGAGCAAGAAAAAAAAAATCCTGTTTCCAAGCTGCCCTTATAAATTCTTACTGAACCCTTTCAAGTAGCTTGCCAAGACATTAGGCAGTTTTAGGAGAACACTGGGGTGCAGATTAATTCTTAATAAATTGATTGATATCCCTACAAGTAAGCAAGCAAGCTGTGTGCTCAAATACCATTTAGGTCCTGTGTATCTGACAGCTTCTTGTATAAATTATGGTTTCATTCTTTAAAAGACCAGTGTGTCATCTGTATTAAAAGTCTTCAAGAGCTTACAGTTGTTTCACATTATAGCTTATTGTATTACAGTTCTGGTATATTCTTTCTATAAGTAATCTTCTGGGAGCCAAAGAAACAGGAGCCCTTCAGAGTGCAACGACAATGACTTTTCCATGTTTCCGTTCTGCACTGTGCTAGTGAGAGACCTGGAAGAACCTAATGGAAGCTTCCTAGGCACCCAGGTTTCTTAACATTTTATTCAGTTTTCATTAGGTTTTGATTCTCATTTTTAAAAGAGAGCTGGGGGAGACTGGTGACTCGTCACAGACAGTAAATATTCACCTCTCAGCCATCATTAACTCCTAGAAACCTAAAACTCAGTTTCAGTTGGTCTGGTTGGTTCTGGGGGTGGTGGTGACTGACTAGCACTCCCAAAGTGACTGAAAATTATAAGATAAAAAAAAAACAGGATAAAAACCAACTTCAGGGGTAAAATTACTCTACAGGTAAAAATGCGTTATCATACACATTTCCAGTTCAAAGGTGTGAAGACTCTATAAGTAAATTTCAGTGGCTTTAATTTAATTCCTTTGAAAGTTGTCCTTGTATGTGTTACAGATGTTTGATAAGAAACTCTTAAAAAAATGGTATTTCATTTGTTTCAGCCATGCTTTTCTTAGGAATAAGAGTATTTTTTTTACAACAACAACAACATGAGAAGTCACTGAATTTTGACTGGGTTTTATAATCAATGTGGTCTTTTTCCATTTGTCAACCTATATTTTTTCACACACATGAAAGAGATAAATGATCAAATGAGAGCCTGAACTGCATCTATGCATATACACAATTAAAAATATAGATCATTTAAAGGAAAATGTCCTTTAGGCACCATTAGAAACCATATTAGAAAGTATTTTCTTAGAAAATGAAACTATCATACATTAAAAATGAGAACAATGATTACACCAAACATTTTGAAGGGGGTTGACCATGGCTGGACTCCAAGTGTCCACCAAAACTGTCCCCTTCTCAGCTGGACAGGGGAGAGAAAATACAATGAAATGCTTGTGGATGGAGATAAAGACAGAGAGATCACTCACCTATCACAGGTAAAACAGACTTTACTTGGGGCAAAATGAATTTAATATATTACCAATCAAATCACAGTAGAATAATGAGAAATACACTAAATCTTAAAACCTTTCATCCACACCTCCCTTCTTTTCAAGTTCAACTTCACTCACAGTTTTCACCATGTGTTATCTTTGCTGCTCCTTCCTCCTGCTGCTTCATGCTCCCCCTACAAAAACTTTGCCATGAAAACTCAATAAACATTTTAAATTTTAATTTTTTTACCATGTCTTTAAATCATACAATTTCTATTCTTTAATTTTATGTGAGTCAACTATTTCCATGGTTATTTTTCATCCTTTCACATTACTTTTTGGAGACTTTGGATACTCTTGCAATTTCCAGTTTCCAAGGAAATGCCAGTTGCTCAGGTCAACAGGTTGAAAATGAAGCTCCCGGAAAACATTTCCCAGGTGTTTGGGATGAGAAATTGCCAAGTGCTCTACACTGTTTAAGTGTATACCATTGAGATGCACCCAGAACTGCTTCATTTAACCTTTTCTGCTAATTTTGCTTCTAAGCCAAATCTCAAACCTAATCTCTGTAATAAAGAAATAGCAGCCTGTCCAGGGATGCTAGGGAGCAGCACCCACATACGTGTGACTGAATTCACACCTGAGTTTTATTTTGCAGATTACCTGTCAGTAACTTTATTCCAGAGCCTGGAATAATGGCAAGGGCAAAGCCAAGGCATTACACCTGGGTGTGGCAGCAAGTTTCTGAAACCTGAGACTGTATCTGGTGCCTTAATGTACTCTGGTATCTAAAACAAGCCTCTTATCTCTTTGGAGAGAAGTGAGCTTCTGAAAAGCATGATGCTAGAGTATTGAAAATAACTGACATGAGTGGGCAAAGAAGGACTGTTACTAAACAGAAGGATGTTAAGCATTTCCTTTATTAAAACAAGTCTTTGAAAATATCTTACAAGTAAGGTTTTGCAGAAAAGGCATTAATGCTCTTATATACTAACACTTCACTGGATACTTTGAATCATTTCTTATTAATCTATCCTGTTAGAACTACTAATTTTACTCTCAAATATTCTGAAATTATCCTTTTTACTCTCTAAATGACTCCTATTATTGCATGTGTAGGCTTCTTCTGTTTTCTTTAGTTTTTTAACCTTTCTGCAGATAAAAATCTAAAAATCTATTGCGGCACCTAGAAAATCATACCTCATATATTCACATCCAGGGTTCATGTACACTGCAAAAACTCTGTGCTGACACCTAACTTAAAACTAGAAGGGCTGTGGCATCAAATTTTTCTTTTCTAGCTTGTTAAAATGTGCAGGCTTGTTGAAGTATATCTTTCCTATATAGAGAATCCAAATAGTTTATATATGGACAATTTTTTTTCCATTTTCTTATTAGGACCCTATAATAAGGATGGGATACCGTAGGGGCTATTTTATTGGCTTGTTAGAATGCAGTACATTGATCCCAACTGCTAAATCATTTTTATGGCACATTAACAGTATCATGACATCAGGAAACATATCTTTCAGCTTGAGGGACCTCTGTCCAAACCAAATGCATCCCACATGAACACTGAAAACAAATCATATCAGTCTATTCTACAGTGGAATAATGGACTTTCAGTCTTAAAAGTATTTGCTCAAACGAACCTTTGCTCAGACTTGGGGTTACATTTAAAGATTTGAAAATACCTGAGGTTTTATCTAAGCGTTGTGTTATGCCCTTAGCTTAAAAATGTATTTTGGATTTTTTTTTCTTTTGGTGGAATGCATTGGGTTATTTAATCATATATCGATGAAAAGTAATCAATTCTGGAGTAAATTTTTACCACTTCTTGGTATCTGATATCACTGTGCAGAAAAGGAAGATAGAGAAAGCAGTAGATGTTTTGGCCTTCCTGTGTTTCAGAATATGTGTGGCACTCTCTTAATCAGATCATTGGTATAGGGAAAAAAGTATTGTACTAACTATGTACAATATCACAAATACTGTATCACAAATACTTTGTAACAAATATTTCTCAGGCAGGAAAGTGACCATCTGATTCTAATGTTAGATTTGCAGGATGCTTCATTTCATATTGGGAGAGGTTCTCTACTCAGCATTTATACACAGATTTACCTCTCAAAGAATGAGCCTTCCCCTGTTTATCTCTCTTTTTTCTTTATTCATATAATTTCTTTTACTGTTTGTTAATAGTGACAGTTGCCCTCTATTTCAGAAATCAAAACAGTAACTACTGAAACAGCAAACATTTGCAGCCTTCATTGTTGCCTGCAGCCTTCCTTTGATATGCAGTCTCTGTCTCCAAATTAGCAAATTAATATGAAATTGGCTGGGATGGGGAAGGCTGAAGAAAATAATCTGAATATACTTTTAATGTGTTCTCTTACGCTGTATTAAATCAGACCTGATATCACCTTTGTAAAAGCAAAATGAATCCTAAGAAATCTGAGCCAGGGAACCTGACCCAAATTTCTAAGAAAAAATCAGGCGTCTTCTCAGAAAGGACATGGTGCCTGAAAATACCCAAATTTATCTCTCATTTCAGCCAGAGCTTGTCATTAACAACTTACAGCCTCTTTTTATCTAAGAGAAATACTTGGGCTAGTTCTGTAGATGTTATTAACTATCAAAGTTCATATGAACCAATTCCATTAAGTAAAACATGAGAGTGTTCCACTTTTAATTTACTTTTTTTCTAGGGAGAAAAAGGTCTCCTTCACTCTTCAAATAACTTCACTGATAGCAGCATGTGTGCTAATTTCTTAGCTGTTTCTTATTCTGCAGGGATAACCTGGCACCTGTGCAAAAGAAAGTGAAATGAATGTGTTTCCAACTTGTTTTCCCAGACTCCTGGTTCTCCGTATCTCCTGATGTTAGATATAGAATGACCATCTCATTGAACGAGAAACTCAAAGATTTAACTTTGCACTGATGATTATGACATGATAAAGTATGGAAAAATAGTCTGATCAGTAGGTAATCATTCATTAGGTACACCTTTCTCTTTCTCTTTCTCTATCTTTTCTTCTTTTCTTTTCTTTTCTTTTCTTTTCTTTTCTTTTCTTTTCTTTTCTTTTCTTTTCTTTTCTTTTCTTTTCTTTTCTTTTCTTTTCTTTTCTTTTCTTTTCTT